>OX419606.1:8450546-8698185 GCA_948473455.1 Teleiodes luculella
GTTTCTGAACGGATTGCTTTTAAAATTGATATCTAGGGTCCCCAGTGGTGTCCGATGACGAATCTGAGGTCAACATTGAAAAAAATGGCCGCCATTTTGAACTTTTTTGTTTCTGAACGGATTGCTTTCAAAATTGATATCTAGGGTCCCCAGTGGTGTCCAATGACGAATCTGAGGACAAAATTGGAAAAATTGACCGCCATTTTGAACTTTTTGTTTCTGAACGGATTGCTTTCAAAATCGATATCTAGGGTCCCCAGTGGTGTCCAATGATGGATCTAAGGTCAAAATTGGAATTATTGGCCGCCATTTTGAACTTTTTTGTTTCTGAACGGATTGTTTTCAAAATTGATATCTAGGGTCCCCAGTGGTGTCCAATGACGAATCTGAGGTCAAAATTGGAAAAATTGGCCGCCATTTTGAACTTTTTTGTTTCTGAACGGATTGCTTTCAAAATTAATATCTAGGGTCCTCAGTGGTGTCAAATGACGAATCTGAGGTCAAAATTGAAAAAAAATTGCCGCCATTTTGTACTTTTTTGTTTCTAAACGGATTGCTTTCAAAATTGATATCTAGGGTCCCCAGTGGTGTCCGATGACGAATCTAAGGTCAAAATTGGAAAAATTGGCCGCCATTTTGAACTTTTTTGTTTCTGAACGGATTGCTTTCAAAATCGATATCTAGGGTCCACAGTGGTGTCCAATGACGAATCTGAGGACAAAATTGGAAAAATTGACCGCCATTTTGAACTTTTTTGTTTCTCAACGGATTGCTTTCAAAATCGGTATCAAGGGTCCACAGTGGTGTCCAATGACGAATCTGAGGACAAAATTGGAAAAATTGACCGCCATTTTGAACTTTTTTGTTTCTCAACGGATTGCTTTCAAAATCGGTATCAAGGGGTTGTTTTTGAACTGATTTCGGCGGCCATTTTTTCCAATTTTGACCTCAGGTTCGTCATATTTTGACACCACTGGGAACCCTAGATATCGATTTTCAAAGCAATCCGCCAAGCAACAAAAAAGTTCAGAATGAAGACCAATTTTTCTAATTTTGACCTCAGATTCGTCATTAGACACCACTGGGGACCCTAGTTATCAATTTTGAAAGCAATCCGTTCAGAAACAAAAAAGTTCAAAATGGCAGCCAATTTTTTCAATTTTGACCTCAGATCCATTGGCCACCAATGGGGACCCTAGATATCGATTTTGAAAGCAAACCGTTAAGAAACAAAAAAGTTCAAAATGGCGGCCAATTTTTCCAATTTTAACCTTAGATTCGTTATTGGACACCACTGGGGACCCTAAATATCAGTTTTGAAAGCAATCCGTTAAGTAACAAAAAAGTTCAAAATGGCGGCCTTATTTTTCAAATTTGACCTCAGATTCGTCATTGGACACCACTGGGGACCCCAAATATCAATTTTGAAAGCAATCCGATCAGAAACAAAAAAGTTCAAAATGGCGGCCATTTTTTTCAATTTTGACCTCAGATTCGTCATTGGACTCCACTGGGGACCCTAGATATCAATTTTGAAAGCAATCCGTTCAGAAACAAAAAAGTTCAAAATGGCAGCCAATTTTTTCAATTTTGACCTCAGATTCGTCATTGGACACCACTGGGGACCCCAAATATCAATTTTGAAAGCAATCCGATCAGAAACAAAAAAGTTCAAAATGGCGGCCATTTTTTTCAATTTTGACCTCAGATTCGTCATTGGACACCACTGGGGACCCTAAATATCAGTTTTGAAAGCAATCCGTTCAGAAACAAAAAAGTTTAAAATGGCGGCCATATTTTCTAATTTTGACCTCAGAGTCGTCATCGGACACCACTGGGGACCCTAGATATCGATTTTGAAAGCAAACCGTTAAGAAACAAAAAAGTTCAAAATGGCGGCCAATTTTTCCAATTTTGACCTTAGATTCGTCATCGGACGCGCCACTGGGGACCCTAGATATCAATTTTGAAAGCAATCCGTTTAGAAACAAAAAAGTTCAAAATGGCGGCCATATTTTCTAATTTTGACCTCAGAGTCGTCATCGGACACCACTGGGGACCCTAGATATCGATTTTGAAAGCAATCCGTTAAGAAACAAAAAAGTTTAAAATGGCGGCTTTATTTTTCCAATTTTCATCTCAGAGTCGTCATCGTCAAAGTCGAAGTCAAAATATAAATAAAAAAATAAATAGAAAAAAAAAATTTAAAATAAATAAAAAAATTATTTAAATTATTAATTAAAAAGTAAATAATAAATAAATAAAAAATAAATAAAAAATATTGCTCCTTAATATTATCTATTTTCCGCATGTCTACTTTCAACATCAGCCGTCTATTGACTGGCTGGCACGGTATCGTCGACCTCGCAACACATCCTTCGCACACATTCCTCGCAACACATTCCTCGCAACACATCCTTCGCACACATTTCTCGGTTGTTTTGTATGTAGAGACCTCGCTTCGCTAAACCCTTTTCCACCAGAGCTGAGCTGAGCGAAGCTAGGAAAATGAAGTGATTCTATTGGTGGATTTTTTCCTCTTACACCGCTTAGCAACCTCGCACAGCTCTGGTGGAAAAGCAGCCTAATCGTTTCAAAACATGCTCCGACAACAGTCAGCAGTGTCGGTCGAACTGCCAAGTCAATCCTCGTCTGATTCAGACTCTGAATGAACCGATTCGAGATTTGAAAATTCCACCCTCCACCCTGCGCGAGACGTTGCGCAGAAGGACGAAAAATTTCCAACAGACTACGTATACCACCAACGGTTTATTCTCTCCTAGTGATTCGGAGCGAGAAGTCGCTCGAGCTATTAGTTAATAGAGTCGCTTAAACGATTTCATCGCCGACCAGCCAACATACAACTACGTACATGTAGGTACGTCAAGAGTGGAAAGGGGAAAACTCAGGGATTCAATCTCTATCTCTTTCCTGCTAAAAGGAATTGTGGAATACAAACAGTCTGGCTTAGTTTAGTTAAAGGTATTTGCACAGTACAGTCACAGAATACCAAATAGTAGTCCCTAGTACAGTATACTTTCTGTAGAGATGTCTACGATGAATTCACGATGACTACCACAGTAAGTTTATGCTTTCCTGGTGACTAAGGGGCAAAAAATGTCGACTGGAGGCAAAGTGACGTGAGGGCCACTCCACAACCTTGGCTACGACAAAGATTCTGTGACTGTATTGATTTCTATAACAGAAAGGATTGCTTCAAAATAAAATTATAGTAAACAATAGAGTACAAAATTTTAAGAGCCACCATTTTCCTGGTAAGAATATTTGTTTTCTCCATTTTAATTCAGTATATGTTTTCCTACCGTTCTAATCCTTAATACCGTAAAAAAATGCTTAATTAGTGAAGTATACAAATATGCTGAGAAGGTTTCGAAATGAGATTATAAATTTCATAATCTTATATAGAACGTTATACTTATTAATCTTATTTCGACGCATAAAACTACAAATTAAATTACTGATAGTGGCCAGAATACCTTGGTTTGCCCTATTTGAAATACACACTGAGACGCTATCAAGGACCTAGACGTTTTCAAGTAAATAATACATAATATAGGCTACCCTATGAGCGTCGGTGGCCTAGTGGCTAGGGCCGTTGACTTCCATTCAGAAGTTCGCGGGTTCGAACCTCGGCACGTACCAATGTGTTTTCGATTTTCGAATTCATATGTACGTTTATTCGACGCTCTTACGGTGAAGGAAAACATCGTGAGGAAACCTGCACACACCTGCGAAGTAATTCAAGGGTTGTGTGTGAAGTTGACCAACCCGCATTGGGCCAGCGTGGTCGACTAAGGCCTATTCACCCTGGTTTCAGGGTAGGCTCGAGCCCCTCGGTGGGGACGTATATGAGCTGTTAATGATGATAATGATGATAGGCTACCCTAGGATTTTGACAACAGCATTTGCCTGAGTTATCAATCACCCACCACACCACAGGAATTATGGCAACGATCGAGCAAGCAAGAGAGTCCAGTAGGTAGTGGTCTAATTTAAGCAGCAGTAGTAAACACTTTCAACATCAACCAAGTAACGTAGTATAATAATGACAGTTAACGGCTGAACTAGTAAGAGTTAAGCTAAATCCACTTTCTCAGAGGTCAGGAAGTTTTGCCATAATTTGAAGATTGGAAGCCGCAATCGTCATTTGTTATACGTGAACGCTGTTGCTCATCCTCTGGCCTTAAAACTCATAAAATATAACACATTAAGTTGGTTACTAAATTATTCTATTAAATAGGGCTATGCTTCGCATGATGACGAACTAGTTACAAGAATATTTTCACAGCATTTTCAGACTTGACAACAATCTCCACCGAAATTGCTCTCCTAGTACACTGTTCATACTGAAAATCGACTAGGAGCATAGTAACGACGACAGTTAATCGAAGATATTTCAGTTTTTGCATCTGTGTGCTGATACTACACTACAATGTGTCCATAGAAAAGTGCCCGCCTACAACGTGTAGTTATTTGGTATTCTGTGGTGTAGTGTCTGTGCTTATTAGACTTGTGTGTGTAAAGTAACTTACCTGAAGCTGAAACTCAGCTGCTTTAGTTTTATGCTAGCTTGGTAACCGAGGGACACCGGCAGACTAACTGGGGACATTGTGGGACATTGTCTGGTACTGGATGCGATCGGGATGGTCCCGGGCCCCGTAGGTACTTACGTAATGTTATGTTTATTATATTAAAACAATTCAACTCTATCTTACACATGATTAATTCTTAGACGGGTTTTTCTTGATTCTTGTTCGTCGTTAACAGTCTAACCATGAATAGCCAGTCCTTGGTATTTATAGCTTTGACGGAAGGACATTTTTCCCTTGACGCATAATTTGACCCGATATTTGGCTACACGTACGTATCCAGCTATCCCTAATTATTCTGCGGAGATCGAAGCTCCAGTTGGCTCAAAGGCATCCCGCACTTTACCTAAATACAGACACACAACATTGAAGACAATACAAAACAAAAAAAAAGCTCTATTTCTCCAAAGCGTGACCAACCCACTGCAATCTTGCCTAAAAGATTTCCTTGTTTTAGGTTTTATCCTTTTAGAAGGCTTTGAGCGTCGCAGAAACATCATTTAAGAAATACGATTGAGTCTAAAGCTTAAACTAAATCGCGAAATATCGAAACTTTGAAACATTTTGCAATGTTTCAAAGTTTCGATTAGAGCTCTTACAGACATAGACACTGCAAGATTAGTGTACTTTAGTTATTTTCACAGTTTAATGACCTATGGTATTCTCTTATGGGGTCATGCTGCAAATGTAAATGATATATTTACTCTGCAGAAACGGGCTGTTCGAGCAATTTACAGATTAAAGCCTAAAATGTCATTAAGAGAAAAATTTAAACATATCGGTATTTTGACATTTGCATCGGAGTATATATATAATAATCTTCTGCATGTGAAGAAAAATGTATGTAAATTTAAAAAAAATAGTGACGTACATAACTTAAATACTTAGAAATAAAGACAAATTGGCATCTTATGATAGTAGACTGCAGAAAATTTAAAATTCTTTCAAGGGCAACTGTATACGCTTTTACAATAGGGTCCCAACTGATATACAAAATTTAACACTAGAGAAATTCAAAATTATTGTTAAGGAGAAATTGATTAAGAAAGCCTATTATAAAATAACAGATTACTTACAGGATAAACATCCATGGGAATAGTTGCTTGGTGACAGGCTTTTTCAATCGTACTTTACAAAACATTGTTATTAGTAATTATTATCATAATAACTGTAAAAATGTGTTTAAAAGATGCAACGCCTGTGGAGTTTCTTCGGCGAGCTCTTCTCCACAGAAGACAGCCAAATTTTTGAACTCGCCAGAAAAGATAATTTAAATTTAAATGACATAACTAAGAGATGTAATAATGTCCAAAAGTTAAACAATAAATTCTTTGAACTCTTTGATGTGCAGAATCACCTCTATCCGTCAAAACATCCGGTAAATGTATCAATTGAAATGGAGGTATATAAAGGTTCATTTGCAAATGCCTTGAATCATACCATCATCGCTATTCTGAGCATCAAATAAAACCTCATGTTCGTTATGTGAACATAGATGAATGGAACTTAATGGAAGCGCTTTGCGAAATGAGTATTTTTTTTATTTAGTCGCCCTTTTTGTGTGCTGTTTGTCAGAAAAATCCGAAACACTTATTTAATGTATAGAATAATGCTATCAATTTTAAAGTCATCTGATCTGACCGAATTCTCCAAGGATTATAAGTTCCATCGTGAATTCTCTTTCTCCATACAAACTTTCAATTCAATCCTTTTTCACTCCTTTAGCTATTCGCCATGCTGCATTTTTTTCCCATGTGAACGAGGTATTTACGTTACGTACGTTATATACGAGCTGAATTGTTGATGTAATCATTCTTTCATTATTATAGGTAAGTGAAAGTTACGAGACTAGTTTAAAGGTTTTGTCTTTGGTTTATTTATGACAAGCAGCGATTCTGCAAGTCTTATAAAGATCTGCGGATTTTGGTTTCAAAAGATTTACAAACTTTACTACTTTTTTGTTTACGTTACGTACGTTATATACGAGCTGAATTGTTAATGTAATAATTCTGTCATTATTAGGTAAGTGAAATTTACGAGACTAGTTTAAAGGTTTTGTTTTTGGTTTATTTATGACAAGCAGAGATTCTGCAAGTCATAGAAAGATCTGCAGATTTTTGTTTCAAAAGATTTACAAACTTTACTACTTTTTCTAAGGTAACTAAAATAAAGATTTTGTTGTAAGCCTACCAAAACGTTAGAACTAGAATACACTTTCAGCCGTTCATGTATCCCTCGTACTGAGTACTACACTCTACTACAACTACGATTTTGTCCTTGTATTACCTAGTTGAACAATTTCTATAATGAACCCCTACCCACTTATGCGCTCCTGTGTCGAGATTATTATTTTATTTAAATACGCCCTCGAGACCCGGGCAAAGCAGTTTCTTTCAACATCTTCCTGTTTATGCTGGCCTAGTACATTTCCCCCACTTTATCGAAAATTTTCCCCGCAATCGTTGTGATTCCAGTGAAAATTCGATTTTTGAAACGTGAGTAGATAGAGTTCACTTTCAGCTTTTACTTTCCGGAATTAAATTGGATAACAAAATTTTTAATAACAAACTGAAGAAATGGAAGGAAAGGTGAGCTATTAATAAATTGTCGGTTACCTGCCTGAAACGTTTAACGTTAAACGTTTCACCTGTTTTACAGCCACCTGTACACCAGGACCACAACACCTAGCTGAAGGTAAATTTACCTGAAAACTCCTCACACGAATACCAAATAGTAGTCCCTCCTGTACGCGACAACGTCATGAAAACACGGGAAATGTGGGGGAGGTGTGGGGAAAAATGGGGTGTTTCAGATTTTCCGCATCACCTTCGAAAGAGTGAAACAGCAATAATGTTTTAGATCACTCTCACGCTGGCTGATTGGTTGATTCAAATGTGTGCGTGGTTCAAAAGGTGTTCAACAGGGTTTAAAAAGGGGCCCGTCCACCGCACCTGAAACGCTGAAATTCACGTAAAGGTAAGTCTCCGTCTCCTGTACTTTCCTCATATCCTGGTATACAGGTGAGAGGTAAGACAGGTGAAAAATTTACCTGCGCTCTTCAGGTGTAGGTACTTGAAATAGAACGTTCTATATTTACATTCAGATCAAGTATGATTTTATTGTAATAGAAAGTAAAACTTAGATCCATTACTGATGGCCTTCGGAAAGCTTTATTTTCATAATTCTGGAATAGGATAGTTTTATGGATTATTGAAAATATTGAAGTTGCATTGAATTTATTTTTCTAACAAGTAATTAGTATCTGACATAGTTAGGAGTCCCGCTTACACTGATTGAAGCAAGAAAAATCATTTTTTTATATTATAATTCTGCAAAATCATACACAAAAATTTCCAATTACAAAATAGCCTGAATTTCAATTGCTAAAATAATAATATCAAGAGCTTACTTAACAAACAAGATACTAACTTTAAAAACTACCCTCTTACCAGCGTAAAAAAAGTTCTTAATCACGTAAAAATAATTTGTGTTTTCCCCGATACTATGTAATAATCTACTACAAACTTTTCCGTGTTTCCCCAATCTCCCGGGTCTCCCGTCCCGTCAGTAATCCTTGTCATTAATCAGCTGTCAGTTTGTCTTCACGGGTGTCAAACCGTGGCCGCAGACAGGTCGGGTACTAGGCGCCTAGAAGTTGCGAAGAGGTTCAAGGAAAATGGGTGGAATGGGGAAAATGAAGAGAAAGTGGGTGTAGGGCGTGTCACGAGTTGGAGAACTTGTAAGTTAAACAATATTATTTTAGTTGGAATTAGTGTGTGTACGATGCGTTTTCTAAACTACTATAAAAAAGTATCTGAGAAACAAATTAGTTGCCTCTTATTTTGTCGAAGGTTGGTGACAGTCACGTGCCCAAACGTAGAGCAGCGCACAGAGTCCCCAGACCCTCAACAATTAAAAAAAAAGACAATGTATTTACTTTTCTCACTATGCTATGGAAATTTTGCTGTCACCCATGTCGTGTCCATACACGCACAAATTAAGTAGAATGCCATATTTCCCCACGACACCGGTTTTCAGGGTAGAATCCTTCGAGGTACAAATTTTAATTTTAATTATTGAACTAAAAACCACTTACAAAATTAAAACAAAACTTTATTCCCTAAATTTAAATCTAAATTATTATTATTTTAATTGACCTTACTTGTGTTGAAAAGGTACGACCAATTAAGCTTCAGCGGACTTGCAAAAAATTTAACGAATAGTTCCTCTATTTCTGAACCTAGTTGCAAAGTTGCGCAAGTTTCGTAGACCGTAGCTCGTAGCCCGTAGCCCGTAGCACGTGGCGTAGTAGTACGTAGCCAACCTCCTGCGTTAACATGCGCTCCCAGGCGTTTTTCACGTACTGAAAGGGTTAACACGCCTGAAACCTGAAACGAAAGAAGGGTTGCTATTTGAATTGCGAAGCTTTTATTTTACTAATAAATACGGACGATTTTTTTACGACTTACATGGCGTTTTTCCGGTCACGAAAGATATACAGTGCGATCCACTTCCAAAGCTATGGACATACCTCGGCATAAAACAGCTGCTTTTCGGGGAAGTTTCAGTTACCGTGCCTCAAAGTGTTGGAACGATATCCCTCCACCTCTTAGAGTGCCTTCCTCCAAATTTACTTTTTAAAAAAAATACCGGGAATATTTACTTCAAGCACAAAAACTCAGCACTGGTAACTGATTTATTATTATTATTATTATTATTATATTTTTCTTTGTTTGTAAAGTTATTTATTGTATACCTATGCCTGTATGTATTTTTGTTTTTATTTATGTCTTTTTTTAAAAATCCTATTTAAGTATAATCTATGTACAATATTATGTTGTTACTAACATATCTAACTACATCGTTCCTTTTATCCTAATATATATTTTTATTTGTCCCACATATTTCAAATAATATTCTATTTTTGTTTGCAATACATATACCTACATGATTTTGTTGATGTCCGTCCACTATTGTCACTTAAGTTTTTATTTTTAAGCGCCTCTCTGCTCTTGGTGCCGACTGTAAATCAGTGTTGCAGTGTTTGAGTGTCAGACCTTGCAACGTAATGCTGAGTCGGTCCCAATTCCCTGTCTGTGAACTCACGTTATTTTTTATTCTATTGTTGTTTATTTGTTAATGTGTTCACTGGGAATAAATTGTTTTCTTTCTTTCTTTCTTTAAAATTATTTTTTACAAAAATTCAATCTCTTGAGCTCAACCGCCCTAATGAATAATAATTGTTTTCAAGGTAAAACTTGATTACGTAAAAATCATGAATTAATTTAAAATTGTGTAACAAATGTTTAAGGGAAGTCGACTTTAATCACAATCTTAATCACATTAAAGTCGTGAAAAATCAACAAACGATAGTTTATTTGTCACTCTGTGTTTGATTACCTAATTGATTTAAGAAATATTTAAATGTTTTGCATTGACTTGCAGTTTCAGTCATCAGAATGATACTCGTATCACCATGAAGGAGGAAAAAATTTTACGCGCCCATATGGAGTAGCAATCTTGTAACTCACACACACATTCACACTTTTCTTTCAAATAGTCGTTCACGGCATGTGACATGGACAACATCACTGTCATAAAATATCAGAAATAAAATAAATAACACGAAAAAACCATGCCGCGAGCAAAACTACAAAGCTTGCTGGTATCACATTTTTCTGGGCGCGTAAATTTTTTTCTTCCTTCATGCGTATCACAATATAAATATGTCGCAAGGATAACAATGTTTTTAACTCGTTGAGCCATTGATTTTAATAGAGTATTGGAATGGAAATAATACAACTTACTTCTGTTTAGTAAAAAAGATGCTCCGGAAAAAATATACAACAAAGATTTGCATTGAACCCATGAAGAAAAAAAAATTACGTATTTTTTTTCCTTCATGATTGAACCGTTTTGCGTTGGCATAAGAGGAAGCTGTATTTTTACCCGTGCTCCCGGTTTTACTAGGAGACTATGAGCCGACAGAGGTTTCGCGCTGAACAAGAGAACACCCTAACTGAAAAACTCACCTGACTCACTAGTTGCAAGTTGACTGCTACGAAAATTACGAAACAAATGAAAAGCTATTTTTTTCCTTAATTTTCACAAAAACGGAAATTTTCTGCATATTTCGGGACGGGATTACTAGGATGACAAAGAAATAAGAGGGTTTACTTCGGCTTTTGAATAAGTCGTTGCCAGTTGGCTACGTAAACCCTCAGCCAATCATAAACGCGTAGCGACGGGGGCGTTTTTCAATACTGAAACGTCACACTTTTGAGGCTGTGCCACTAGGACATCATAAGTGAACAGAAATCTCAATATTTTCTACACCCAACGCAACGTGACATAACGAAGCAGCGCAGTAGGTATGCGTTGTTGAAGTTCCTTCGCAAGGAGATTAGAAAGTAAAGACGGCAAAGAGCGAAAGGAAGAACACCCATCGTTTCTAAGATGGGGCTTTGTAAAAATCCATGCCTTCGTAACCAGGACCATATGACTGCTGAACAGGTTTTAAAAAGTTCGCTCGGAAAAACTCCTAAGTGTGTCAAATACACGTAATGGGTGGGAGGAGCTTAGCTCTCACACACATAAAGAAGCTTTTTATAGGTGGAGCTTTTTAAGTATTTTATATGGGATACTTTAAAAAAGCTTTTCCGATTTGTCTGTTTGAATTTTCTCTACTGGGACCCCAGGGTTTTGAGCAGTTAGAGAATGATCGGTATGTGAGTTAGGAATGTAGATTTAACATGCTGTAAAGAGAAAATGTTCCTTTTAACTTCATAGAGGAGATTTTCCCGCATTCGAGCATTTTTCTCACCAGGCGTCCATGACGACATGGAGTTTTCTAAGAATTTCAACTATGTTTGGAATCCTGTGGAACCTCACGGTATTCCGATCGATTCCTCCACCGTTAATAAAATTTTACCCTCTAGATTTCGTTTTAATGAAATATTTTTTTTAAATATTATAAAGAGGAAAGGTTTGATTGTTTGTTTGTTTGTTTGTTTGCATCGAATAGGCTCCGAAACTACTGAACCGATTTCAAAAATTCTTTCACTGTTGGGAAGCTACATTCACCCTGAGTAACATAGGCTATATTTTATTTTCAAAAAATTAGGGATCCTTACTAAAACTTCAATAATGTAACCCTAGGTGTGAAAAAAATACGTAAAATATTCCTAATAATTGAAAATACTCCGAAAGTACTGAACCGATTTTGGTGAAACTTAGGCTACAATTTACCGCGGGAAATTTTCTCATTCCCACGGGAAAAATTATTAAAGCGGGCGGAGTTGGCACAAAGATAGAATAGACCTTGCGGACGAACATAGGCTAACTTTTACCGCGGGAAAATTCCTCATTCCCACGGGAAAAACTATTAACGCGTGCGGAGCCGCGGCGGGAAGCTAGTAATTAAATATTTTTCGATTCTATCTGAGGGTGAAATTAAGTTTGACCGGATTGCTTGGTAAAGTAGTATAATTTTACTTCCAGTATTTTTTTATTTAACTACCTGTATGTATTCATATTATTTTGCACTATTTTTAACCGACTTTAAAAAAGAAGAAAGTTCTGATTTCGACGCGTATGTACTTTCTTCGCGGTTGTGCATTAAAAAATTGGTAAAAGAAACGAAAAGAAACTATGAAAAAATGTAAAATCTAAGAGAAAGGAAAATCGCGCTTCGTAATTTTGTTATTCTGAGTTGATCAAGCAAGACTTTTAAATTCTCTTACAGGCTAAAAATTGATTCAAACAAAAAAATCGCAGAAGAGAATCCAAGCAACGGATATCGTGTCTTCCCGGCCCGGATAACCCGGGTTTAACACGTTAAGAATGCTTAAATCCGTTATCTTCTACCAGGATGACATAGCTCCCGAATGGTTGTTAATCCGCTTTTCACCCGGGTTTTTCGTAACACACGCCCTACAATTGGGGAAGTGAAGGAAAAGCTAACCACACCCCTTGCGTTGGATAGAAATGCCAAGCTTATAATACCTACATTGGTGAAGTCCGTAATCAAAATAAATTATTTTACGCTTGATAGGAAAACCATCTCAAATTACTCTAATATAACTTAATAGCTTTCCGCCGCAGCTTAACTGTTTTTCCCGTGGGAATGATTCATTTTCGCACAGTAAAAGGTAACCTATGTTACTCAGGGCGAATGTAGCTATATAATTTTGAAATCGGTTCAGTAGTTTTTTAATTTATTTATTTATTACAAACATACACACACACAAAATACAAATCTTTCCTCTTTATATTAATATTATTATATAAGTACGAGTATGGTGTGGGTAGGGACGACTTTTGCCAATAATCAAACAAAAAGGGGATTACAAACCTGGGACGTTTTTAGTTTGTATTATGTTATTTGTTTTTGACATTTCATAAAAAGAGCCCATTTCACAAGCTAGTCAACATCCAAACTGCAACTAATTACTATAATTTACCAGCTTATGACAGTAATAATAATAATAATTTATTTATACAATTAATAGCATACAGTGCAGTTACAATGCAATTTTTAACCCCCGACGATGAAGATTAGTTATAAGTTTGACATGTGTGTCCGTCTGTCTGTCTGTGGCATTGTAGCTCCTAAACTAAACGGATGCGCCAATTTTCATCTTGTTTTTTTTTGTTTGCAAGGTGTTAAAATCGAGTGTGTTTTTAGCTATGATCCAAGTTTGCGTGTGTGTATGTGTGTGATTCAGTTCAGGATGCAGATCCGGTCACGGTCGTTGTAACCACCATCTACACAAATGGGGGCTCAGAGAGTCGCCAGCCTGCGAGTGTGGGGAGTCCGACCAGACTCTGGCCCACATTGTGAACGACTGTCCACTCTACTCATTTTCCGGTGGCATTACCGAGCTGCATTGTCTCACCCCGGCCGCCGAGGAGTGGTTGAAAAATCTAAAAATCTCTATATATATAGGATCCATTGCGGTAGCTAGCTGCCATACGACATGATGATGATGTGATTCAGTTAGTTTATTTTACAAAAACTGAAATCAAAGATAGGTACTAAGTCAACCCTTAAAACCGCAATGCAAAGAATTCATAGCTTGATTTAATTTAAACGTGTCACTTCTAAGAATAAACTCGTTTTAATTCTGTTCGTATGACGTCACTTTACCAGTAACGACACCCTTCTCATCCCCCTTAGTATTGGAAAAAGAGGGAACCTCCCTAAATGAAATTGCACTCTATTACAACACCTTAGAGTGCAATTTCGTTACCTGCTACTAAACCCCACCCTCGTAGCCAGTTCGTAGCGGACTCGTAGCAACTGAAACAGTCTCTTTCTATCCTTCGATTTCCTTTTCTAGCCTCTGCGAAGTTTTCACTCTACGAGTACCAGGAGCACAGAAAGTTCTCTATGTTCAAAAGTTTTCAAAAGGACATCATTCACGTTTCATACAATGTTGGACCAAAAAAGTGAAAATGCGGGCCAAGAAAAAAAAATGTAGTTTTCGGATAGAACAAGTCGTAGTTTCTATATTTCTTTACTTTTTTTTACATTTTCTTTATTTTTTTTATATTTAGTGTAACTTTTTTTTCTAAATAATAAACAAAAAAATGTTGATGAATGATCATAAAATATTATGCATCATAATAATACTTTCATAATATATTTTTTAATTATATTAAACAAATACATACTTAATCCAAGTGGGACCTTATTATAATAAAAAAAAAAAGTTAAACTGCATAAAATAAATAAATATAATACATTCAATACAATAGGTATACATGCGCTGTGACATGCATCAAAATAATACATTTATAATAACATTTTTACTATTTATTTTAATTAATAGCTTCTAACAATACAACTATGGGGTGCACAGGATTAGTGTCATAGTAAAAGAATACAGGAATTGTGTGTTCTACCCGAAAGTTATACTTTTTTCTGCTGGCCGGCACTTTTACTTTTTTGGTCCAAAATGAATGATGATATCCGTAATCTTTCCTGAAACTGAAACGATTCAGCACGGGGCGGCGGCGGCGGCGGCGGTGGCTTTGTCAACATCAAGGATTACGTCATCTACTTACCAAGTTTCAACACTATAGCTATTATAGTTTCGGAATAAAGTGGCTGTGATATACGGACGGACAGACAGACCGACATGACGAATCTATAAGGGTTCCGTTTTTTGCCATTTGGCTACGGAACCCTAAAAATGGATACTTACATATTTCAATTACAACGGCTTACAGCAAGATAATTAATATCAAGTTTTAAAATGTCTAATATCAAAATATCTAAAGTTCAAAAATGTTTGTCTAAATAAATTCTTAAAGGGTGGCGGGCGCCGGCGGCGGCGGCGCCACGTAGCACTTGTAGGCCCCTTAAGTAGGAATTGTTATCTTTTCTCCTCCTCGCTAGATGCTGCTGGGCCTAGGGCTCTCTACGCACTAAGCGTAGCCTATGTTACTCAGAGTGAATGTAGCTTTCTAATAGTGAAAAAAATTTTCTATGAATTAATTGAACATGTTTTCTAAGAATCGTTTCCTCTTACAGGTTTACGGAGGGCTTTGTGGACATTCGCGAGCGTGAGCGCAAAGTGAAAAGGGGAAGCAGAGAGCAGGGCAGGCAGCTAATGAACAGACACAACAACGAAGCGGGCCGCAGGGTAGGTACTACCTTATAAGGTAGGTGAAGTGAATCGAAGCAGAGAGCAAGGCAGGCAGCTAATGAACAGACATAATGAAGCGGGCCGCAGGTTAGGTACTGCCTTATAAGGTAGGCGAAGTGAAGCGAAGCAGAGATCAAGGCAGGCAGTTCATGAACAGACACAACAACGAAGCGGGCCGCAGGGTAGGTACTACCTTATAAGGCAGGTGAAGGGAAGCAAGACAGCAGAGAGCAGGGGACCGTAGAGTAGGTTCTACCCTATAAGGTAGGCGAAGAGAAGCAAGGCAGCAATACCAGGGCAGCAGAAGAAGGCCGCAGAAGCAGGGCAGGCAATTATTTAACAAGTATCTTATAGTCACTCTATTAATACAATGATTAATACTTAATCATTCCTGCTTCTTCTTCGTGTGGGTTGAAACATTGACCAACTTCATTAACTCAGTGTTAGAAAGTCAGAATTATTAAGCCGCCGAAACGCTTCTGTGCTGATGTTGGTTACAATATGGTTACCCTGATGAACGCTGCTGTCCATTCTTTATAACCTCAGGAAGACGGGTTTGCCCAATATTAAAGCCAGGAACATGAGAACCAATGAAATAAAATGTAACAAATCTGTTTTATCTACCAGGCGGTTATAAAGAAGTCGCGAGTGACGTGCAAGTGTCACGGCGTGTCTGGTTCATGCAGCCTCATCACGTGCTGGCAGCAACTGGCGACCATCAGAGAAATCGGTGAGTTCGAATTTCAAATATGTAACTGAGGACTGCTGAGGACGCAGTTTTGAAGTTGGTCACGTGACCATTTAAGTCTGATGACAGGAAATGCCGAAATCCACAGACACGAATTTATTTAAATATCAAATTCAATTTCTAAATTTCGAATTTAGTTTCTTAGAGGTCACGTGATAAACCTCTGAACGGTATTTTATTTTAATATTAATTTTGTTGACACTTCTTATATCTGGGGGTTCATCATCATATCATCTCAGCCGAAAGACGTTCACTGCTGGACAAAAGCCTCCCCCAAAGATCTCCACAACAATCGGTCCTGCTTGGCCCGCATCTAGCGGCTTCCCGCGACCCTCACCAGATCTGTAAATGTTTATATCTATAAATAAATAAATAATAAATAATAAATAAATAAATCTGCCCCAACGGCCGTCGGTTCTAGGCGCAATGTGCCCAGCCCATTGCCAGTTAAGTTTGGCGATTCTTCGGGCTATGTCGGTGACTCTGGTTCGCCTGCGGATCTCATCATTCCTGATTCGATCACAAAGAGTTAAAAAAAATCATTTTTTACTTTTGCCTACTTTTGCTCTGGCGAATACAAAAATGTTTGTCTAGGATAAAGATCGAATCAGGAACGATGAGATCCGCAGCCGAACCAGAGTCACCGACATCCGAAGAATCGCTAAACTTAAGTGGCAATGGGCTGGGCACATCATTTTTTATCACCCTAAAATGGAAACAAAATCGTCCAGCCGAATCCAAGCTCGCGTTCCATTACTCCGGTAATGGCGCACTAATCTCCCATTGTCCTCCTGTGTGCATCTAACGACTGCCATCACTCCCTGTCGTCCCATGCTTCCCTGGTACCTCACGATTGATACCGGTTATTACCTTAATAGTTTTAATTGTTAAATCGACCGGTAGAGGCGAAATGACCGAACCAAATCGTCATCATTTCTCACTTTCTTATTCAGAAACTAACTAGCTTTACTTTTCGCGTCATTAGTTTTTCGTCTACTTACTATAGTAATACTTGCTTGCTTATCGTGTGTGTAGGTTTCGAGGTTAACCTACACCACAAACCCTGGTGTCGGAATTGTTGAGCCGCCAGGCTTCCGTCCGACATGGCTCATATAACGACTACATCCGTAGATAGTAATCGGGACCAACGGCTTTACGTCCCTTCCGAAGCACGGAATCATCTTTCTTTTCGGACAATCAGGTGATATAAGAAAACAACAACAGTGACAAATAGTCTTAGAGCAACGCCGGCCTTTCCGGTACCAAATAGTAATAAACTAATAAATAAACCCATTCAAGGTAAACAGACCAGTCAATGATGCTGGCCCAATGTGAGTGAGCCAACTTTACATACAACCGTTGAAAACCTTTGAATTCGTAGGTGTGTGTGCATATTGCCACCACGGCAATTTCATATCTTAAAATGTCCCATAAGAGAGTCAAGTAAATATTAAAATTAGTTGAAAACATTTTGGGAATGGAATGGAACTCACGCCTCCCAAATGCAAGTAAAAAATGTGAGGTCAAGTTTTAATTAATTAAATTTCCTTCATTTAAAATTAAGGTTCGTTCTATTATGGTTCTATACCTAATTTAATGATCCATAACAGGGTGATTCAATAACGACTTAATCTCCTCCTACTAGATATGACTTTTATACTTTTTAATTAAAAACGTTTAATAAGGACCACCCCAAAAACTCAATTCATATGAAATTAAATACATAAATTAACTAGAAATCGTAAAAATTAAAAGTATAATAAAGAGAAAGATTTAAAAATTTCTTAATAGTCGTCGTTTTAACGGTTCGGACCATAAACTTAGCTTGGACCTAATAACTGAGTTTATAGGGCTATAAGCTATACTCAATTATCATAAACACTGCAGATGTGTTATTGAATTATAATAACAACAGCAACTTTTTGACATCCAGACAATAAAAAGTCAGTAGAGAGTCAGTTAGTTTAGTACCCTAGGAAAGTTAAACACATGAAAAGCTTGTCTTAAAAGTCTTGTATGACAAATCTCCGATTTTTTTACACGTGTTCAACACTTGTTTAACTTTTCGTAAAACGCAGTTTCTAACGTTATTTTTTAATTCCTTGACTTCTGATCGTGTGGGTTATACGTCGACGACCAACCTCATTTTAACCAAAAACTTTTTTTTCTGAGTTATTTGTAAGGTTAGAGATTAGAATAGTTTTATTGGAAAGTTATTTTATCAACCTTAAAATAATACTAAGCATTTTAGTATAGATTTTAGCTCAGAATTGTACACGTCAATTAGTAGGTACTACTGTTTGCATAGTCTGTACACGTCTATCACATATCTTTTTTTACACTAATCTAAGTTCAAGTTCGTAAAATAAGTTTACTACTTTCAAATTACTTAATCAAGAAACTGTGAATGTTATAAAATACTAGTACTACTACCCGCGGTTACGCCTATTTAGTTTTTGACTTCTTTGAGTTTATAGTCCCTACTGTGATAATAGTTACCTAGAGCACAGAATAAATAATAGTACTAGGTATTTTTGGCAGAAATTTCTACCTTAAGGCCTTGAAGGCAATAAGGCCGCTTATTGCCTTCAAGGCCATTTCTTGTCAGTTCTGTAAGCCTAGCATAAAGCATTATGACAAAGGATTAATAAAAAGGTTAGGTTAGGTTTAGGTTGAATATAAAGGATTAATAAAAAGGTTGAATATTATAAGATTCAACCTATGTTTCTGAGGGAAAGTTGTTCAGTTTCATGATTATTACTACCACTAAGTTGCGGATAAACAACTAGTAAAATATCACATACTACCGACCCGCCCCGGCTCCGCACGGGAAAATAGTTATTGTGGATTATTCTTAAGTATATTATGCATGTATTATACATATAAACCTTCCTCTTGAATCCCTCTATCTATTAAAAAAAACCGCATCAAAATCCGTTGCGTAGTTTTAAAGATTTAAGCGTACAAAGGGAGGGACATAGGGAGGGACATAGGGACAGAGAAAGCGACTTTGTTTTATACTATGTAGTGATAGTGATATTCTTTCATTATTATGACAAGTATACAACGCATTGATTTCCTAAAAGCGCTTAAAATTTATTGCTCTACTTCAAAGCTAAAACATAAATTACCTTCAAATTACACGTTACTCGACACAATATAGCATTAATTATCAAAACGTTAAATGTTAAACGTATATCAAACCTCTGGTGTCACGATTTACATTGACGGTTTTAAGAAAATTGTAGTACAACGTTTTGAAGTAAAACCAGCATTGTATATTGAAAGCTTTGGTTGAATTAGTGTGATATAGTCATAGTTGTTACGGTCACTTTTGGTCAAAATACTGCACTTTTGGAAGAAAGCAAGCCGCTTTGCACAGTGATAGTAGAGACCAAAATATGCGATTTGACTCGAGGAAATCCTCGATTCATCCCTTTGGAACAGAGATGGCGCCACTTGTTCAAAAAATTGTTTGAAAAATTCTAAAACCTGAACGGATCGTTCGATTTTGATAATTAAGGTGTCAATCGAAAGCAGATAAACTATACTTTTATAAAAAAAAATAACTTAGCAGCTAAATATAATAATAAATACCAATAACATCTTCATTTTTATAAAAGTATGACTGTATTTTCTCGTTTTTATGTAATTTTATAAAAAAATTATATGAAAGTGGTACATTTTTATTCATTTATTATATTACGCGATTCATTGAGCGGCTATTACAAAAAATCTCATATCAATATATTTTATAGTTAGAGAGATATTTAATATTAAATATGCGCTGCTGTGTCGGGGTCATTGGCCTCGCGGGCAAACGCGAACCCTGTATCGTTAGATTTTGATGATTAAGATGTCAATCGAAAGGAAATACATTATTTTATTATAAAAAAACAATTATTTGCAACAAATTATGATGAATTCCAAAAAAGCCATCAATAATAAAAAAATAATTGAATTGTATTTACTTATGTAATCTTATGAAAAAAGTGTATGAGCGTGGTATATTTTTATTCGTTTATTATTTTACACTATTAATTGTGAGTTTAATAAAAAAAAAACAATATTAATATATTTTAAAGTTCCAAAGTTATTGGCCGGTGCGGTGCTGAAGCCACGCGTCCAATTTTCATTATTTTATTTATATTTCCGCCCAGTCGCAGGTTTTGCTGAAAGTAAAATCGCTTTGAAATTATGAGTATTAACATTTATGAATCTGTATGTTACTTTCGTTTTATTTTCGCATTGGCCTTTGCAGATTTTGCACTGTAACGTGCAAGGTAGGCCAACGCGTCGGCAGTCACAACGCATTGTGTCACAGCCTGACTTGCATCCATAATGGTAAGAAAGCTTAAATTGTGGCCAAATTGAAGTAACTTTCGACTACTGTGGAGTCCATTTGCCATCAACGTCCGTCCATCCCCAAAGAGATGGGCTTGGGATTAATTGATTTAATACATTTGCCCATATACCTATGTCCCGCTTGAAACGCTGCACAAAGAGCATGTTGTTAAAGAGCAGCTGAAGTAGGCAGAAGGCTTGTCACCGGCCTTTTTTTTGTCGAAAACAAATATAACCGAACCTCATTCACAGAAATTTGGTCTTCTTGAGCATCATTTTTTTTTAATTTGAAAAAAATGAGAATTTGAAATTACTTTCAGGTAAAATAACTTGTTTCAAAACATGGATGTCACACCGTGAAGTTACCACTGCTTTTACATTTATCTCAACTCCCATAGAAATCCTCTCTGAAGAAGTAATGGCTCATTTGGAACGGTTTTTACCCATTATTAGTTGTATGATACGAAATATTTATAATACACTAGCGACCCGCCCCGGCTCCGCACGGGAAAATGGTTATTGTGGGTTATCTTTAAGCATATTATGCATGTATTATACATATAAACCTTCCTCTTGAATCACTCTATCTATTAAAAAAAACCGCATCAAAATCCGTTGCGTAGTTTTAAAGATTTAAGCGTACAAAGGGAGGGACATAGGGACATAGGGACAGAAAAAGCGACTTTGTTTTATACTATGTAGTGATGTGTACGAGAGTATCGTACGTGTGTACGAGATACTTGTTCTCATAATGGTAAACCTTACTTTCAGATTCACTTGCAAGCTGTACGATGCTCAGAGACCATATTTCTGTGAATGAGGTTCGGTTATATTTGTTTTCGACAAAAAAAAGGCCGGTGACAAGCCTTCTGCCTACTTCAGCTGCTCTTTAACAACATGCTCTTTGTGCAGCGTTTCAAGCGGGACAGGTATATGGTATATGGGGAAATGTATTAAATCAATTAATCCCAAGCCCATCTCTTTGGGGATGGACGGACGTTGATGGCAAATGGACTCCACAGTAGTCGAAAGTTACTTCAATTTTGCCACAATTTAAGCTTTCTTACCATTATGGATGCAAGTCAGGCTGTGACACAATGCGTTGTGACTGCCGACGCGTTGGCCTACCTTGCACGTTACAGTGCAAAATCTGCAAAGGCCAATGCGAAAATAAAACGAAAGTAACATACAGATTCATAAATGCTAATACTCATAATTTCAAAGCGATTTTACTTTCAGCAAAACCTGCGACTGGGCGGAAATATAAATAAAATAATGAAAATTGCACGCGTAACTTCAGCACCGCACCGGCCAATAACTTTGGAACTTTAAAATATATTAATATTGTTTTTTTTTTATTAAATTCACAATTAATAGTGTAAAATAATAAACGAATAAAAATATACCACGCTCATACACTTTTTTCATAAGATTACATAAGTAAATACAATTCAATTATTTTTTTATTATTGATGGCTTTTTTGGAATTCATCATAATTTGTTGCAAATAATTGTTTTTTTATAATAAAATAATGTATTTCCTTTCGATTGACATCTTTATCATCAAAATCTAACGATACAGGGTTCGCGTTTGCCCGCGAGGCCAATGACCCCGACACAGCAGCGCATATTTAATATTAAATATCTCTCTAACTATAAAAGATATTGATATGAGATTTTTTGTAATAGCCGCTCAATGAATCGCGTAATATAATAAATTAATAAAAATGTACCACTTTCATATAATTTTTTTATAAAATTACATAAAAACGAGAAAATACAGTCATACTTTTTCAAAAATGAAGATGTTATTGGTATTTATTATTATATTTAGCTGCTAAGTTATTTTTTTTATAAAAGTATAGTTTATCTGCTTTCGATTGACACCTTAATTATCAAAATCGAACGATCCGTTCAGGTTTTAGAATTTTTCAAACAATTTTTTGAACAAGTGGCGCCATCTCTGTTCCAAAGGGATGAATCGAGGATTTCCTCGAGTCAAATCGCATATTTTGGTCTCTACTATCACTGTGCAAAGCGGCTTGCTTTCTTCCAAAAGTGCAGTATTTTTTTCGTAATGTGTATGACTAATACTTTTCACACGATCTTAAAACTTGCGGGTGGTCGCGTAAATCATGCGCCTACGCAGACACTTCACAGACCGACAAGGATCTAAATGTATGTAGCTAAAAATGAAACACACGTCCCATATACAAGGTTAAGTGGCGACTTAACAAATTATAATACAATGAATAAATAAATAGCAAATGTACTTAGTGCGGGTTTATCAACTTCGCACACAACCTTTGAATTTCGTCGCAGGTGTGTGCAGGTTTCCTCACGATGTTTTCCTTCACCGTAAGAGCGTCGAATAAACGTACGTATATGAATTCGAAAATCGAAAACACATTGATACATGCCGAGGTTTGAACCCGCGAACTTCGGAATGGAAGTCAACGGGCCTAGCCACTTTAGCTCTTACGGTCGACGACACTGGGCCAGCGTGGTCGACAAAGGCCTATTCACCCTGGTATCAGGGTAGGCTCGAGCCCCTCGACATATATGAGCTGTTAACGACGATGTACTTAGTAACAATTTGTAGACGACTCATTTTCTGTTTAATGTATTTTTTTTTGTAATTTTACTGATGATGTAGAATCCTCACGTGTTCACGATCAATTATTTAAAACCTTCAATCACTGTTATTTATTATTGTACAGATGCCAGCACATGCGGTTGGACATTGACACTAGAAAATTCACTCCTACCGCTACGAAATACGGGCGCTACACGGCAACTTGCGTTACTAGGGTAGTATTATTTTATGCAATATCTTACATTCTAACCAATTATCATATTAGTTTGATAATTGTTTCGATTGTAAGATATTGGATGAAAATACTACCCGGCGGCTCTGAAGTAACGCGAGTTACCGTGAACATACCTCTTTCATTTGATATGTCACACAATACCTATAGTTAGTAAAACTTTCTTTTTTCAAAGTCCCAATTTACCGCCCAAATGTTGCCACCATGTTTGAATTTCGTTACTAATGGTACAACTCCAATTTAGTTCCAATGCACCCAACAGTACAGTAGTTTCAGCGTTTCAGTTGATAATGTAAAACTTCGTATGTGCGGAACCCTCTCCACGCAAATTCAACTCGCACTTGACCGTTTTTTTTATTAAACATCTCAAAGCTAAAGAAGGCGTTACATTCCACCACGCGCGTCTCAAATTAATTATCATAATATGGTAATTAAGTTATTTATTGACTTATAGGCTGTAATTAAGAGGGATTTACATTAGTAAGTAATATATTCACGGTGCATTGCTTGCGGGGATGGCAGGGTGATGTATGTACCAAATATGTAAAATTACGATTTTGAATTACAAATAATTAACAGCCTTTTAGTGTCGTGTCGTGTCGTAAGAAAGTCGGTGGTACATTTATTATCGAACAAACGTACATATTGTTACTTACAGTGCAGGAAAACATTGTGAGGTAACCTGCACACACAAAGAATTTCAAAGATTGTGTGTGAAGTTAAGCAACCCACACTGGGCCAGCGTGGTCGACTAAGGCCTATTCATCTTAATTTCAGGGTAGGTTCGAGCCCCTCGGTGGGAAAATGTATGATCTGCTAACGTAACAGGGTTCTGTTGAGTTCTACACCAATATTTTCTGTTCTATTTTACAGGCGACTACCTCCGAGACAAATACGAAGGAGCCACTGAAGTGAAAGTATCGCGTCGAGGCAAGCTTCGGCTGGGAGACCCTCGCTTCAGCCTGCCCACTGCTCAGGATCTGGTCTACTTGGAGGAGTCTCCTAACTACTGCCTGAAGAACGACTCCTTGGTTAGTAGAATAATACAATACCGTCGGAACATCGGGCTGGTGGCACTGGGCGGTCGCTCCATGCAGAAAACGCGTTTTGACAAGCTTCTTCTTTTTGAATAACAACTGAATATCAGCTACAAGTCAATGGCGCTAGGCGCTATGTAAAACACCCCCGAACACCCCTGGTAGAGTCCCGCGGCGCCTGCGGGGTGCGGGGCGTGGGGCGCTATATCGGGCGGGGAACTCATTTTAGCGCGGGGGGTGAGTGTCCTTTCTGTACGGGTTAGTACTATTATTTTCCTCTGTGCTGGTGGTCTATCTACTGGCCTTTTTGCTCCCCTTGACCACCACTAGGTAACTGCTTTGCTTTGCCGGCCGTCATCACGTCTAGCCATGTGTCCTGCCCATCTCCACTTCAATCTCGTGATTATTAACCTACATCTTCGACCTTTGACTTCCGTCGAAGTTCAACGTTTGTTATACAATCGGCGAGAGAGATACTTAGGGCCTTTTTCCTGTCATGCGGATTTACGCCCGCACGCGGATCAGTAGGCCTACTATTGTAAGTAGCGACAGGCTCGAGAGGCTGTCAAACGCGACATATTGACAGAACGACTACTAGGGCTCTAATGTCCCTATGTCCCGTTTGATAGCTTCTCGAGCCTGTCGCTACTTACAATAGTAGGCCTACTGATCCGCGTGCGGGCGTAAATCCGCATGACAGGAAAAAGGCCCTTAGAGAGGTATTTCACGGTAGTCAAAAGACAGAAGACGAAAGGGACGCAGTTATGCGTTAGAATGAGATACAAATACATCGCGCTCACTCTTGCGCATAACTGCGTCCCTTTCGTCTTTTGTCTCTCGAAATAGGTGCCTTAGAATGGCGAGCTCCATCGCCCTATGGGCCACGTATCGCGTTGAGGCATTCTACGGCTGGGAGACCCTCGCTCCAGCCTGCCGACTCAGGATCTGGTCTACAAGAGGAGTCTCCTATCTACTGCATGAAGAACTACTCCTTCGTAAGCGGAAGAGCTTAAGAGCTGCAACCATTTGTTCTCAACTCAAAATTAAATATTTTTTGATTTCGTATAACAACGTAAACACAACTACTTGGTAAGAACGAGATAGCAGCTAACAGAGGGGAGGTGTTGCCTTCCTTTTAGTAAATATCAGCACCATCTTTTACCACCGTCAGCATCTTTTTTAAGTTCGCCATCCATCGTGCAATGAAGAATTTTTAGGTAGGCTGGCTCGAGACCCCTCAGTGGGGACATTATAATATAATATGAGGTGTGAAATATTCACCCATTTATTCACCTTCCCAGGGTTCCCTAGGCACCACGGGCCGGGAATGTAACAGGACATCAGCAGGCATGGACGGGTGTTCCCTAATGTGCTGCGGCCGAGGCTACAATACCAAGAGGACCACCATCAAAGAGCGCTGCGACTGCAAGTTCCACTGGTGCTGCAAAGTCGAGTGCAATACTTGTGTCAAAATCGTCGAGGTTTATACTTGCAAGTGATTCTTTGGCAAAAGGCTAATTTAGTAAGTACAGTAGCCAGCATAAATGCGGCTGGATATGTTGAACTTGAGAGCGCTCGTATTCCGTAGCTGTAGGGTGAATTTCCTAGTGAGAATGACCAACCGCATGTGCTGGCTTCTGTACGTACAGAATTCGAGTACTTAATAACAGTCAAATAGAGTAGTCTTTGAGAATAAATAAAAAAAATTGTGGGAGAGGGCAGCGTTCTATCTTACGACTCGTGACCTGTACCTACATGCACATAATAAAAGTGTAAATCCCACCCATACCACAGAATATATTATAGTACTAACTAGCGTATGCGTAACGTATAGTCTCCTGCAAAGAAAACGGACAACAGACCGTACATATTAGGTTGTCAAGTTGCGGAGATAGTACTTGCAAGTGTTGCAAGTCAAATTGGTAATTTTTGTGAAATGTTTTTCGACATTTTTGATGTAGATACACTTTTTTCTTTAAATCCTTGAATGCAGTTTTAATTAAACAATCCGTTGAGCCTTTTGCGAATTCCATGACCGCATTTTTTTATGTATACCAGCTTTGTTCAGCGTAATGTTTTATTCTGTGAAGATATTCTAATTAATAAATACCTAATAAGAAAGACTCCAGATTACTCCACCATATTATCTCAAATAACTTTAAACTACTGTTATAAAATGATCTCTTCTTTTTAAAGTAACTGTGACTTTTTGTAACCTATAATACTCAATAAATTAAGTATTTTACTCATACTTGTATTGTTGTAAATAACCCGTTTAACCTCTTTTACCTCGTTAATATTTAAATCTTAAAATTTTAGTCGATTAGATTTGTAGATAAATACGTATTATAAACACTGTGATTCTTCGTAGATATAAAAAAGTAACTATTAACATGTAACTTTTTCTTTTCTCGTAGATTTTTGAGGCTAATTGTATTAATCGATTTAAATAAAAAACGTTTTTGCTGAGAATCATTCTGAATCCAAATTCTATTGAGAATTATTGCCCTTTGTATGATTATAGTTTAAGAAACAATGTTTACGAATAAAATTAATTATAAAAATGCGAGTTAAATATTTATTATTTTAGCTGACCTCAAAACCTAATCTAACGGCTCCGTACCCAGCTTACTTGGTAGTATGGCTACCTTCGAAGTCCAGGGTCGCGGGTTCGAATCTCATCCAAGGTATATTCGTGTGATGTGATGAGCACTAAAAGTGCTATTGTGTTTGCTGTCTTGATGTTGTATATTCACATAATATATGCAGCCGTCTGACGCCCATAGTACAGCCTCTGCCTAGATTGGGGTCAGATGGCCGTGTGTGCTTGATTTGTCCCTACGATCCACTAAGTGTTTGTCGACTTACTAATATTGTTACCATAGAGAGTAGATTTTTTTCTTTGCTTTATATCTATGATTGTTATATTATAAGTATATACTTTTTAATTTCCTAATATGTAGGTACCTATGAACGTAATATGTTCAAGGTACCTTGAACGAACCGAACATCCCTGACGGAAAGGCAACAGTCCTAATTACTACACCACCGACTTACTTTATTGACACCGAGACCATTGGAAGACAAAGACAAAAGTTTTATTGCTTCCTGGCGTTTTCTAAACTCTCAGAACAAATCGCTATTGTTTTTTGCGCTTTTGGTAATAATAAAACACGTGCATCGCAGCCGTGCACTGGGCTGTTGGTTGCGGGGGGGTGAGGGGTGTGCTTTCCTTCCCCCCTCCGTTGGTCATATTTAAGGTTACTGCACACTTATCAGATGCGTCTAGACGGACGGACGGACGCACGTAGGGAAAGTCGATGGAAAAGTGGCTAGAGCCGTTCCATTTGAAAGCTCGCTGGTTCAAGCTTCGGCACGTACCATTGTTTTCTCGATTCGAATTCATAATGATATTTAGTATTTACGTTTATTCGACGCTCTTGCGGTGAAGAAAAAAAACGGGTAGGCTCAAACCCCTCGGTGGGGACATAGAGCTGTTAATAATGATGATCAAATAGACAAACGTTTCGCCACGAATCTCCCTATTCCAGCAATAAATTAGTTTGTTGGAATTAGGAATATCGTCTCCTGTCTTGAGGCGCTTCTAGACATCATTTTCCAACTATACGAAAAAAAATCAAACTTACTTTGTCCTGGGTTGGCTGGGCTGGTAGAAATTACTGACTTAGCAATAAGGCAGCCCATTAGTACAAATTTACTATTTTGGACTGTCATTCTTGTTTTTCCATGGCAATAAAGTATATTTTGTTCTTACTTTGTTCATCGTCTTACGCGAACTACCTGAATGGTGATTGGTGGCTCAATTTGGGTAGTGTGCGACAACCTTAACAAATCCCTAGAAATAATACAATGTATTCAAAATAATACAAGTGCACTTTATTTCCCGTATAATACAAAGATACTTTGTGCTTTATTTCTATCGCTATGTTTTTAGCAGACAGACGCTCTCGTGCGTATTTTATTTGGTAATCGTTCTCTCAGAAAGTGTTTAGATATTATTTTATGATGTGTTAATTTGTTAAAGTAGGTAGGTAGTGCATTTGTTTACTATGTTTTTTTTATCGGCACCTTTAGTTATCATTTTATCAATTATTTCGATAACAGTATAATTTTTGGTGGTGATTTGTGAAATGAAGCCGTTTAGAAGTGGATAAATTTTAATTCCCGGCCTGCGTGTTGATAATAAGTATAGCGGTAAGTACCTACATTTAATTTGATAATAACGTGATTGAGGGTACCATTATGGCACACTCAATAAATAACTTTGCACTTGACTTTTCGCGTACCTAAGTAACATTTTACGTATAAATACTAAGTACTCATAAAGTACATACAGTGTAATCAAATCAATCAAATAACGTAACATAATATGCACGCATAATTCTCTTTTTCATTTTTCATATTAATCTATGGCTGTTTTTTTTAAATCCATTCCACATAATTTCTAGCAAGCTGTCTGCCCGCGGCCACTGGCGGCTACGCCCGCGCGTTGTTTTTCGACTTTTCCGTAATAATTTTTAACTCTCCCACGGGAACTCTTCAATTTTCCACGATTAAAAGTATCCAAGATGCTGACCGGGGATATAAGGTACCACCATGCAGAATTTCATTCAAATCGTTTTAACAATTTCGTTAAGCCCGTACCACAGATAATAATACTAGTTACCCGTACAGTGTGCTGAGCCGCATGAGTTACAATAGTTTTTTAACTAACTCACGGGAACTTTTTAATTTTCCAGGATTAAAAGTATCTAATATGTTGACCGGGGGTATACCTAAGGTACCACAACGCAGATTTCATTAGAATCGGTCCAACATTTACGGAGATTAGCCCGTACAAACAGACAAACAATTTTTTTAAAATAAATCTGGGTAATTATGTGCACACGTCGCTTCTTACATACCCCTGAATCGGTTTTTAGCATTTTTTTACAGTTTTATTATATAGATAATATTTAAACTATCTAAATTATTTCCGTTCTGCCTGTGTTTCTCATGCATAGACCAAACTTCACCGAAATAAGTTTCGTTGATTTGACTTGTCTTTTTTTTTATTCTCGTGTGGGGATATAATACTATGAGTATTAGAATAATATATTATGTAATTCATTCGAACTGTTTGTTCAAAAGTGCTCCAGCGGAATTCGAACCCGGAACCTACGTAATAAACGAGATACGTGTGTTTACCACTCAGATATGGAAGTTGAGGAAAAAGGCATAGGATAGGAGACACACAATTCTAATTTCTAATCTTAGTGACTTAAGATTCAGTATGATATTTTTTTTAAATGTGTATTTAGGTACGTAATACTCGTAAGTCGATCCCTTGCATTTCTCTATCTAAATCTAGATATTAAACACCTTCTTTCAACACTGCAAACGGCTGAGCCACAACTTCAGCATACGTTTCGGCGATGACGACATCGTTCTTTGGCTTATCAGCACCATCTGTAGGAGTCTTCTCAATCAAACGAACAACATCCATGCCTTGTAAAACCTTGCCGAAGACCACGTGTTTTCCGTCCAAAAACGGGGTCTTGTTTGTCGTTATAAAGAACTGGGAACCATTGGTATTTTTTCCTGCGTTAGCCATTGATAACCAGCCAGCACCATAATGGCTTAATTCGAAATTCTCGTCTTCAAAACGCGTTCCGTAAATGGACTTACCACCAGTCCCATCTCCATTTGTAAAGTCTCCCCCTTGGATCATAAAGTTATTAATCACTCTGTGGAATTTGCTTCCCTTGTAGCCTTGTTTCGCAGGTTTTTGGGCTAATTGGAAGAAGTTTTCGGCAGTTCTTGGTACTACTTCACCGAACAGTCCTATCACAATATTTCCGATGTTAGTTCCTCCAATTTGCATTTGAAACGTTACCGTGTGTGTGACTAGGAGGCCCTTTGGTGACGCATTTAAGTTGGGAGAGGTAGAAGGCATACCTCCTGTGGTAGTTGGAGGTCTTGGTCTCCCAAAAAACAGTGCATAGAGTCCAAACGCAGCTGCTAACGCACCTACAACTAGAATGACGGTGGTTTTATCCTCGAAAATTTTTGCTATGTATGAAAGCTATTCTTTTAGTAAACAAGTTACGGTTAAATGTTTACAAAGCAAAAAAAAAAATGTTATTTGACGAAAATTATTCTATGCACGCACGTAAAAGACATAATAATCGCGATTTGGCGAGGTTTTTTATTTATTTTCCTGGTCGGGCTTTTGATTTTACCTGACAAGAAAGAAGCAATCAAGCAAGCATTGCATTGCCTGCCATCTATCCATTTCTATAATAAAACATAGCTAGAGTCCTAGAACGAAATTAAAGTTAAACATTGTATCCGAACGCACTTATTCGGCTGATTGACACGATGTGGCCAGATTTCATGTTTTTATTTTAAGTGTATATTTTACCCATTTTTCCTAACAGAAAGCTTGACCAGAAAATATTATAGCCTTGTCAAAAATATCAAAGGATTATATTTTATACTAGCGTTGGTTGCCAGAAAGAAACACAAATAAAATCATGTAGCGCCGCCGCGCCCCCAGAGCCAGTTTTGTTATTTTTCAGGTAAGGATTCTTTGTGGTAATATCCCGCGGTTAAAGGTAACCTAAATGGGAAGTTTTTATGTAGCAAATAAAGAAAAAAAAAACCTTACAAAACGGCTCAACAGATGGGACTAGTAAATAGTGAGGTAATAAATACAGAAGTATTGGATTGTAAAAAAAACTTTCAAATTAAACAACTAATTGCCCTAAAATTAATCTCCGTCAGTTTTTTTTGTCGGATTGTATATGGTAGGATACAATCCACAGATTTACAATCCGACAAAAAAAACTCAAAGTCTACTTACAATAAATCTCACTGTTCTCATTATTTTACTAGCGTCATGTATGGAAATCTTAAAGAACGCTCGTTTTTTTTTTATTTCAAGCTCTCATAAAATCTTCCATTAAATTTCATACAAATCAAACTTTCGATACCTACAGATTATGTTTCATACAATCTGGCAACACTGACATGCAGTCTGTGATTCTTGACTTTTTGGGTTGCTTGATTGATTGATTGAGTTCAACTGAATTGTTTTAACTATTTACAGTTATTTTATTTTTCTCTTTGACTGAGTTGACTTGTAGGACGATTGTTTTTACGAGATTGTTAAAGGTGAAAAACGGCAAGAGAATCCGGTTACGTTATGAGTAAGCTCGATCAGTATAGTAAGTAGGTAATAAAAAAACACTATTCAGTACAGTCAAGGGCAGATCAAGCTGTAAGTATATTTTAATTGCAACAATAAGGATTAGCTTTATGATGAGAGGTCACGATTTTGAATAAAAGTTTTATTTTTATTTTCGAGTTCACTTTGCAGAACAAATCTAACTTTTTTTGCGGAAATCAATATTTTTTCTACGAACAAACAAAGAAGCATTTTTAGGTTTGTGTTTATAATTTTACATACCTTAGAGTAAGAAAGTATTTTTATAGTAGGTATAGAGACGTAATATAAGGCGACCCGATCCTTCAAGAATCACCCAACAAAGAATAAAAATCCACCTAGAACCACTAGGTTTAGGTAAAGTTAAACTCACCGCCTTGTTTCTCCCTGAACGAGGCCTGAGGGCGATAGCAGCAGCAGCGTTGTTGTCAATGTTTACACTCGTTCATGTTTGGCTGGGTGCGGTGCCTTATTTTAGTACAACTTCCTTATAATATGCTTTTCACTTTTTTTCGTTTCATTAATTCATCTATTTTGTATTCATTTTTCAGCATAATAATATGGACAAGCACATACCTACGGGAAATAATCTTACATACACGAAAATAAAATAAAAGTGTAGTTAAGGCACTTATAAAAAACTTAATAAATTATTATTGAAATATTTTATTTTATTCTAAAAATAAGAATTCGAATTATTTAGAATTATTGTTTTTCTTCTTTTTTATTTATTCATTAAGAATCAAACTAAATCATGTATAACCAGGTAGTCCATACTAATTATTATAAATACGAAAGTTTGTTTGTTTGACTTTCTTTGACACTGAAACTATAGGTGCGGATTGACCAAATTTTTTGCACAGATCAATTTGTTCAAAACTTTTTCTGCAAAAAATTGGGAAAGTTGAAAAGCGACGAATGCTGATAGCTTTTATCATATTTTTACTTTTTGCAGAAATAAATATAAATGAAACTGCAACTTTCGAGGTATTTGAATTTCTATAAAAAGCTAGGTAAGGTAACTAATTATTTATTTTTTAGCTTAATGATGTGGAATTTTTGCAAAAAGTCTGATGTAATGGCACAAACTATAAAGCCTAATGGAAAACGTAAATGGATACCAAAGTTTGGCTTAGATGCAGTCCCAAAATTATTCAATATATATTTCCAACTAAACCCTTTAAGGAACCAACAGAAGTGGCCCAAAGAATACAGAACCGCCTTGCAAATAGATTCATCGTTCTGGAAACCTGTTATATATTCATTAATAACAATAAACGAAGAAAAGAACACAAATACAGTTAATAATGCCAAACTAATATTTAATATGCTATTCCAAAAATTTGGTAATAAAGACTTGTGGATTGTGCTTTGTGAAAACATATCAGAGATTATCAAAGAAGAATCATTGTATCAGAATATCATAGAACTTGTACTATTAACTGCTTTGGGTGAAAAAGATCGTATACACCGCCGTATTGCTGAGATGCCATCCCTTCTTTCCGAAAATCCGTGGCAAATTATGTGCAAAAGAGTACTGCCACTACTAGTAGATGAATATCAAAAATGCTATATCGCACTTCTATTTCTTGCTCTTTCTGGTCAGCAAAAAGTTTTCTTGTTTAATTATTTGAAGGGACACACTGAAGGAGCGACTAATATAGAAAATATATTTTCACTTTTATTTATGACCCATGAGCGTTGGGTAAACCTCACTCAAGTTGTCGAGCTTCTGAAAAGAAAAAGAGAGATACTCAGAATGCTATCCATTGATGCTAAATGTGCTTCAGATGTGCCAGATCAAGAAGATGAAAGCCTTAATGTCATGACAGCTATTAAGCAGGAAGGTTTTGTAATCTCTGAAAAAGATGATGTTGAGAGCACTGATATTAAAGTTGTAGATCATACAAATATTAAACAAAGCCCAAATTCTGATATCTTAACACCTGTTATTAAACTAGAAAACTACAAATGTGATGAACTTGAAAAAGAGAACTCGAATGCAGAGAAAATAAAAGTTAAACAAGAAATAAAGGATACTCCTTTGGACCTGGATTGTACAGAAACAATCAAACAAGAAGACAAAAAGGCCTTTAAAATAGATGACAGACAAATAAAAATGGAAGAAAACATTGAACAAACTCAGCACCCTACTCTACCAAAATTAGATGAAATCAAAACAGAACAATCCTGTAAATACATTGGGAATGTGATCGTAGTTGAAGATAATGATAATGAAAAAGAAAAACTTACATTAGATAAAATTATATTGAACTACAGTATACAGCAAATTAATAAATCTAAACTTTCTATCAACGAGGACTGCATTAATATAATCAGTGAAGATGATGACAGTGATGACTGTGTTATACAAGAGGATAACAAGTTAGAAGTAGCTCAATTATTAAACATGTATCACGAAATTGTATTGGATCAACCAGAGAAATTTTGTGAAAATACTTCGACTACTGAAAATATCGAACAAGTAGAAAATATTGAAAAATATCCTTTATTACCAGAGAAACATCATGATATTATGGTAAGTAGATACGCAATTAATTAAATGGTTTTTGGTTTAAATTTATCTGTTTTTGAATTTACTAAAGAATTGGAGACAATGCTGTAAGGCCGCGTCACTCATGATGGGGACGGGCTGTAAGTGGCAGCTTAGCAAATATTAAAATTAAAGCACATGCGAAGTTAAAGAATTTGAGCAATTTTCCCAAAAAATCCACTTTCAAGAACGAAATCCAAAATTTTCCTATACAAAATTACACTAGTTATTTTAATCGAGTACTTTGTATCGAGAAGGTTTTTTATTGCGGGAAAAAATCCGTGAGACAGTGGTTAGGAAAATAGATCTATTTACTGAATGCATCCTAATTTTGTTAATTTTAAATATTTATTTATTTATTTATTTATTCACAATTTACAACAAAAATAGTATGAGAAAGCACGTACAGTCAAATGCAGGGTAACCCGCAAACCCGTACCGCGAATTTTTCCCTTAATTACAGTTGAGAACTGTGCAGTCCAAACTGTTCAGCTTAGCGTGCTCTAATAGTACAGACCCGCCAACTTATCTGTGAAGTGGCCGAATCCGGAACTACGGTCGCTATCTTGGGAATGTCATTTGTCTGTCACATTGTGCTCCGTGTTTTGTTTGCTGACAGCGACACCACTCAGTTCACAGATAAGTTGGCGGGTCTGTACAAGTTTGATTGTGTATGTATCCGAACGTTAATTTGGCTGTCAATCAGTCAATCGACCTTTCTCATTCATTCAAATTGAAGTTTATTTCAATCGGATTTTTACGCGGGAATCAAGAAAAAACGGCGGATTCATTGTTTCGTCCTTTTTAAAATTAGTTTTTCATGGATGAATGTGAGAAATAATGGGTGGCTAACTGTTTCTGGTTTGATATCCCGCGTTAAACTCCGATGTTAATGCCAATAACTCATTGGAATGTAAGGACCATTGGAATGTAAGGACCACCCTTGCATTTCAATTATTTTCAATAATCCCGTGCCCGTGACAACAAATGAAACTTACTAGATTAGGCTGTATGGGCTTTGCACCCTTTGCCTTTCCCATTCAGGGACAAAACAAAGTAACATTTTTTTCAATCAATCAATCAAGAAGTTTTACGCGGGAATCGAGAGGAAATGGCGGGTTCATTGTTTCGTCCTTTTTAAAATTAGTTTTTCATGGTAATTGTGGTGTTAATATGGTGGAATTAGTGCGATAATGTGCCGTTAAAGAAGAACTATTCAATGAAAGTGAGAAATAATGAGTGGTTAGCTGTTTCTGGTTTGATACCCCGCGTTAAACTTCAGTATCATTGGAATGTAAGAACCACCCTTGCATTTCAATGATCACGTAATAAGAAATGAAACTACTGAAGACATTTAACATGGATTCAAGACATGACTACAGACGAAGAAATGAAACTGAAGAAATAATGACTAAAATGAAGACATTAAACTTGGATAATGCAAGAAACTACTAAAGACTAGGCTGTATGGGCTTAGATCCCTTTGCCTTTCCCATAAGGGAGAAAGAAACTAAAAAAAAAAAAATCAATCAATCAATCATTGTGAGTGCGGAGTTTTACGCGGGAATCGAGAGGAAATGGCGGGTTCATTGTTTTGTCCTTTTTAAAAATAGTTTTTCATGGTAATTGTGGTGTTAATATGGTGGAATTAGTGCGATAATGTGCCGTTAAAGAAGAACTATTCAATGAAAGTGAGAAATAATGAGTGGTTAGCTGTTTCTGGTTTGATACCCCGCGTTACACTTCAGTATCATTGGAATGGAAGAACCACCCTTGCATTCCAATGATCCCGTAACAAGAAATGAAACTACTGAAGACGTTTAACATAGATGCAAGAAATGACTAAAGACGACGAAATGAAACTGAAGAAATAATGACTGCAGACACCGTATACCGTAGTGTAACTCCATACAAAAGTGTCATTTTGGCGCGCTTCGAAATCTCAGGGTACTTCGGGCTGCAACAGCCAGGGTTGTGGCACTCTCTTGAACGGACGTAAAATCAAAATTTAAATATTTTTTTGCGTGATTTAGAGAAACAAATAATAAAAGCAATGCCAAATAACATGAGATATTGTTCCGTGTATGGATGTTTAAATTAATCAAGAAATCAATATTTTTTTAAATTACCAAGTGTGTCAGTCTATTATTATTAAGATTATTCTTTACAATTTTTATATTCGTGTTTTGAGGTTTTTTTAAACGTAGTAACTGGTAAATAAGAATGTTCCTACCTACTTCTCTTGTAGTACAGGAAGTTTGAGCTATTATTATTTAAAGTAATCGGACTCAGTAGGTATATATTTCTCTTCTATAAAGCACGGGGTATTGAAATATAGTCTCTTTCAATGCTGTTATTTTCATAGTAAATCGTTTTAATAAAGCCCAACCTAAGAAATAAAAAACCTCGCCATATTTCGGAATTTTAATGGAACTAATTTTATAAGAGAAATTGTTGCCATAGTCGTAAAAATATAAATGTGACGCCCCCAGAGCAGGTTTTTTATTTATTTGGCCAGGCTTTACTTTAAACTTTAAAGTAATTATATTTGCAAACTTAACAAGTGGTCAAGAAAACAAGCAGTGTTCAACCCTACAGCATGTCATTCATCCATTCGTTCAATCCCAGAAAACCGCGAAGTTATCCTACTGTAATGTACGTAGTACATACTATATTTATACTGTGCTGCAGATGAAGACATTAAACTTGGATAATGAAAGAAACTACTAAAGACTAGGCTGTATGGGCTTAGATCCCTTTGCCTTTCCCATAAGGGAGAAAGAAACTAAAAAAAAAAAAAAATCATTGTGAGTGCGAAAAATATTATGTAAATATTTTTGAAAATTTGTGCAAATTTCTTAACGTCGCAGCTTGGAAACATGGGAAAAACGAAATCGAGAGTCTCTGTTAGTTAAATATTGTTTTGGTATCCGTACGTGCATCACTTTATTTTGGATTAAAATGGTAAAGAAAACATGGTAACGCGAATGTGTTTTCGCTATTTTTACAGATGTTTTGTGGAAAATAAAGTGCTGCATCATATTCTAACAAGCTTATTTGCATGTTGGCTTATACATTTAAATTATATTTTTGTAAATTTTCATCGTTCTTTTCTATGGTCAGGTATATATAACCTGAATACATGTGACCTTGATTGGGATGGAAATCACATATATTACAGTATAAACCAGAACGATTGGTTGGAGTGTAGCTAAGGGGGCACTATGAAATTGGGACTTAATTATCACTGAGATTTTGCCATTTGGTGAGGTCATTGCAGACTGAATCTGAAAAGAAAGATAATTCCGTGCCTCAGAAGGTATGGAAAGCCAATGGTACTGGCTACTATTGTTGTTTTGTTGGATGCTTTAGGCACCTCAATAATTCTGAGATAAGGGTTAGTGAAGTAGCCTTGAAACTGACAGATAAGCAAAAAAAATTTGCAGTAGGTAGTTTACATTCTTCTTCTGTAGTAAGTAAAGTAGATATAAATTTTCCTACAGTAGGGCCGGAACCTAAAGTTACTTTTGACAGCTCATAAAAAGGTCGACATAACTTTAGCACGGCGTAATATTTTTAATCTAAATTCTTTAATAGCTTATCTCCGCAATCAATCACAAACGAAACATATAGCTAATCGTAAATGTAAAACAAAAAATAGGTTTCCCAATTTTCAAATCATATGACATGTTAAAAAACATTTAATTACGTTTTCTGTAATACGATCATACGAGGCTATGGCGTACGGAATTTTATTTTTTAATTTTCTTCTTTGTCTTAGTGATGTAACCTCAAATAACACATGGTCATCAGTCCAACGTTAAAAATAATAGTAAGGACATACATAGGCAAATTATGTAACTAATTTGATTTTTTAAATTAAATGACACACATACAAATGCCATGGTAAATATCCCGTATACAATATCGTAAAGACGACGAAATTAAACTGAAGATCTCCTATTATTACTAAAGACTAGGCTGTATGGGATTTGGACCCTTGAGTTCGATTAATAAAATCTTATTTGTATGTTTTATTTTTCATTATAGAAATCTATTAAAACTAGGTATTGTACTTGTTATTCCGTACTTAGTATGAAATAGTCACAGCGATACGTATATAGAATATGCAGTTACTTCACTAGTATTGTCAAACTGACATGTGTCATAAGTAACTTTAGGTTCCGGCCCTACTGTAAGTGTGGTTGGCAAAATTTTTATCTACCTAGGTAGGTACTTATTTTTATTTTGCTGAGTGTCACCTATACCAGTTTTGGCTGCTTTCTAACATTGATTGGAATGGGGAATGTTTTAATTTAACCAACTAACAAGTTAATATTTTTTTTACATTTGAAGGTTTTGTTTTAGTACAGTCACCCAACTTATTTTCTGTCAAGTTTTAGTATTTTAAATCATAGAGAAAATGTGTAACTTTGATCTCAGGCAGGGAATTACATCTCGTTGGCTACTCAAGTTGTGCCACTGAGCCACTGTGATGTGAGCTCAATCAAATTCATAATCGCTACTTACTAAAACCTTAGAGCTACCATTTTAAAGGACATCATGTATTGGCAGTACCAAACCTTAAAATAATAATAATAGTTTTAGCGGAGCCGTTCAAGTATAAAATATGTAACACTGTAGGGGGCTGGGGTCTATGCTTCGCTTATTTTTTTATGATAAGGTGGGGGGTCTAGATGGTAATTAATGTAAACAAAAAACAAAAAAACAAAAAAAAAAAAAAAAAACATAATTACTTAAATTTTTACACATGGCAACCCACTCATTGTCTATGCTTAAAAATCAAACATGGATTTTTATAAATATTAAAGATGTTTAGTTTAGGTGCTCACTTAGAACCGAGTAGGGGAATTACCGTGAATTACTAGAATTATATAGTAAATGAGTGTGTTTATTACTTTATTATATATATGTATGTATGCATATCAATTTTTGTCACCTATAGCGCAGGCTAACTAAGTTTAGTTTAATTCTAATTTTAGTGGTATTATACCTAGTAATTTTGTGTGAGTCTCGTACTACTATTTGGTATTCTGTGGTCTCGTCATGTGTAAATGTAATAAATGTAATGGAGACTGCATGTTTCATTAGGTTAGACACTTGGCTAGCTGTACCTACTTGTTTAACACACTAAACTAATTGTTCATTACTCCATGAACAATTAGTTAAGTGTGTTAAACAAGTACAACATCTCTTACAAGTTTTAATGCCTTAAATTGCATTGTCTTGATACTCGTATTTAAAGGTAAACTGCACTTTGGCCACAGAATACCAAATAATAGTCCCCACAGAAAGTTAACTTAGTAGCAAGCAACATAATTCAAATAAATAGCTATCTTAGCACCCTTACAATAAAGTGCAATTCAGATCGCACGACGGCACTAGCTTAACACACTAAGTGGCTGCCTCCCTTTCTATCGCATATCGCGCCGATAACATTTTAACCTAATCTAACCTAAACTGTGGAGTGACACGCCTGGTTTAGCCATGGTTTACCTACCATTACTATAAATGTTATAATTATCTTAATTTGTGTGGGTACATTATTATAAGATTACTTTTTTATTTCCTTTATTACAGTAAATAGTAATTTTACTGTCAAAATGATGTCTGATCAATAATGAAAAAAACCTAGCCATATTGCTGGAGTGAATTGAAAGTAACTTTACCAACAAATTGTTGCATGCAGCAAAGTTTAAAGACCCTAACTGAAATTTAAAATTCTAAAGAATATACTTACTTATAAAAAAATTTTTTAAAAAATAATGATAGCCAAAGCTGCTATTATCAAAACTATGGATATTCCCTTGGTATTTCGTTTATCGATAATACCAGAAATCGTCTTATGTAATTTATCATCTTTACATTATTCTTTGGAGAAAAGAAAATTGAAAGAAAATATCTGTGCATAGAACACAAGTTTAGAAAATGGTCCCTTCTTTCCGACCACTGATAGTTATTATTGTTATGGAAAAAATGATTATTTTGTGTTTTATATTAATTATTTTATCATTTTCTGGCTGTTCTTTTTTTATCAGTTAGCCAATCATATTTCTTATATTAATTTACAGAGAAAGCCTTCTTCGAGCAGCACCAGCAGCAAAGCCACAATAAGCTCAAAAAAGCTACAGAAGAAAATGAAAAAGAAGAACAATAAAATGGATTTAAATGTTAAAAAGTTATTCGAAAAATTACGTAATGAAAGTCAAACATCGTTTTATACTCCTGAAACCACTGCAATTGTGTGCGAAAGTCCAGCTTCATCGTATACCCCTGAACAGTCTGTGATTGTTCTAGATGACACGTTAACTCCTAAAAAAAGGAAAATTAATAAAAGTACAGAAAGCCCGATAACGAAAAAAAAAGCTAGGTACTTCACAAAAAATATACCGGAAATAGGCACTCCCGTGAAGGTTTCTGGGGTTCTGGAAATCAACCAGGCCACCCCCCAAAAAAGCTCTCCGGTTTATTGTTCGACGCCGATAACCAAAAATAATTGCAAAGACGATTTTATACCCATCACATCAAAAACCTCTAAATCCATTAACAATCAGAATCAGAACGAAGAAGTTACGGACTTAACGAAGGAAATAAACTATGATTCACTGATAACAGTTGATTTAACAACAGAAACATTGGACAGTAGTTCTGTTAAAAATGAAAATACAGTAATAGATTTGGAAAAAATTCCCAATAAAAATGATAATAATGATTGTTCAATAATATCCGTTAGCAATTCAAATTTGTCCCTCAGTGGTGAGTCCGATGTAACCGTTTTGAACATCTCCCAGACTAGGAAAGAACGGCAAATGCGTAGGTTCGCTAAAGGCATATCCAAATTAGATGCAACAGAGAAAGGCAGGCTCTTAGAGTTGATAACGCAGAATATCTTCAGTGGTTGTAATGTGTTGGATAGGAAGAAAGGAAGTGTAAATGACCCTAAGGTAAGCTTTGTATGTTTAACCATAAAAAAATAATGTGTATCTTTACTCATGCTTGTCTGAAATATAGGTCCCTTGAATATTTATATTTGTTTATTTCTTTTATCTTTTATGTTTATGACAGCAGTTAGTAATAGGATAGTAATAGATAATGATTATCTAAAATATGTACATATTTTAACAGTTTACAAAAAAGAGAACAATTAGCTTAAAAATCACTTCCTGCTAAATGCTGGAAATATAGATTTTTAAGAAGCAAGTTTACTATCTTTGAGTCAGAGTTTAGTTAAACTCCAACAAAAATTATTTATGTTGAAAATTTTTAAGTATGTATACCTACTTATTCCTTAACATTGCAAAAATTTCATTTATATTGCCTTGATATGAGTAAAGAATTCTCTTTTTATTTAATGCAATAAATCCTAATAAAACCATTAACAAATTCAAATTCTTATTTTTTCAGGAAACATCTACTAGGGCAACAGAAACGGTAGAGGACACGTACATCAAAGAAGTGATATTAGGGCAAACTGCTTCTCGGAATAGCATAGGGAGCAACATTTACAACCCGGAGAGAGATGCCAAAAATAAGATTGGGCTACGGATGATAGTGATTGACGGTAGCAATGTCGCCATGCAGTGAGTATTGATAAAATGGGGGCTACGAAGCCTGATTTGTATGAAGTAAGTAATACGTAGTACTAAGTCGGTCACTGTTGCCTGCCTACTTGGAAGACAATTACTGTACTGGAAAGGTAAAGGCTCTGCAGGCATTGAACTACTATTGCACTAGCGTATATAGAAACGACACCTGCTAACCTCACTCAAAGCATGGACCAATATACTCGAGAGGACTGTCAATGCCCTAGAAAAAAATGTGCTTCGGAAAAGCTCAGATCCCGTATTAAAACTAACTAACTAAACTAGCTCCTCGCCCGAGATTCTCTTAAATTTTTAAGAGAACACTAGTAAATTGGCTATAATTGTGGTTTTTTTACATAAATAAAATAGGAACTAAAAGTAATTTATTTTTTATCAGGTCGAGATAGTTGAATAATAGTGACATCTATCTTTTTTTAGTACTAATCACAGGAACACGCATTGTCACAGAAGAAAATAAAAGTACTAACCCGTACAGAAAGGACACTCACACCCCCGCGCTAAAATGAGTTTCCGCCCGATATAGCGCCCCCACGCCCCGCACCCCGCAGGCACCGCGGGACTCCGCCGGTGGTGGAGGGGGTGTTTTACATAGCGCCTAGCGCCATTGACTTGTAGTTGATATTCAAAAGAAGTAGCTTGTCAAAACGCGTTTTCTCTATGGAGTGACCGCCCAGTGGCATTTTAGTAGGAGAATTGACAGTCCTCTCGAGTATATTGGTCCATGCACATAGTATATAAGTTGGTGTGCGACCACCAAATTTATGGCATTTATCTTCACCAATCGCTCTCTGCCGGCCTCCAGCTACCGCCATGTTGGCGCACCGAGTGCATTCGAGGTGTCTTGTCTAGTACAACGTAATTCCTCAATACCTGCTGGAGCAATGATTTTAGTGTAGAAATATAATATCGACGGGGAAGAAGCGAATACTCATAATATTATATTACACAGACCTAAATGGAAGATAGGAGTATAAGCTTCTTCCGCATGTCCATATAAGCATGCGGTTTTGAATTTTAACGATGTCCAATCGTCATACTAATCAAAGATGCTTCGTTTTTTTAAAAATTTATATGCTTGTGTCGAAAAAGTACGACGAACCAAGCTTCACCGGACTTGCGCGGGACGGGAAGGCCCTACCACAGTATTCTTCGAAAAGTAAAAAAGCACTTGATCTAGGGAGTGCGAGTTCGATTCTCGTGCCTTTTGGCTCGGGTCGAGGGCGAGGAAACATGCACCATCGAATGAAACCCAAGCTAAGGTACGACCTTGTTTTATACAACACTGAACTGAACATGTTAAATAGAAACGATAATAAATAAAATGAATTAATTTATCACTAGCTTCCCATCCACCAGAGATAATATTTTGTCTCATGGGAATAATGTGTTATAGACTACAGGCCCGTGTTAAAAAAATGATGGGTCATTTGAACCACCAGATGACCTATGTAGAACGATATAAGAGCATAAAATAATAAGATTCAGCATTATGCCGTCACTTGTAAGCTGTCCAACTGAGTGCAGGTGAGAATTTAAAAGTACAGGTAGAGTGAGTACATTTTGGTCATATATTTTTGTACGGCATTCTTACCATCGATAGATCCATGAAAAATAATAAGAAAACGCGTAGTGCCGTAAAAAAATGGTACGCCAAAAAGACGGATTTTTTTTTATATTTTCCGACAATTTCCAGGGTGAATTTGGTCATTTGATTTTGTACGGCATCAGTTTCATACTATTTCAATACTGCTTCTAATCCATTATTCCGCAACGCCGTACAAAAATCATGCGACAAGGGGAAAAAACCGAGGGTTGCAACCCCCTCTCTTTCCGTGGTCCAGGGGGTGATTTGAAAAAGTACGGCTTCGGTTCCAAAACATTATCTAGCACTTAAAAGTACTATTAAAAATAATGCCGTCAAAAAATGATTGTTCATTTAAATGTATATCAATAATTATCTTAATTTCATCGTATTCTTGATTTATAAAGCTGTAAAATCATTTGATCCTGTACGGGAACTTTTTTTTTAACATGATATTGTAAAATGCAATTGTTATATAATATTGCCGTTCAAAAGAAACTGTTCTGAAAAAAAATATAGAGAAATACAAAAACTGAAATTTTGCAAATTATTGCAGAAATTTAAATATCATAGATTAATGGAATATAGCAGTTTTGTACATTGTATCCCATGTTTTAAATAGTATTAACATAAATAAATTAGGAAAAAATGATGCCGTACATTTTAATGCAGACCATATCTTTTAGGCTGATGAAAATGACGCTACCATTTTAAGGGTACTTTATGGCCATCTGATACAGTACGGCATTAACATATTTTCGAAGAGAACAATTGATAATATGATAAAATCACTATGACGTCTAACTGAAGTGAAACGGTGTGTATATTATATCCAAAAATTGAAACTGTCAATCACAGTATCAACAGTTTTGTATACTTTGATACATATATATATAATTTATTTGTTTCATTGTAATGGTGTGAATAAATAAAATAATCATTTTTTAGAAAAATTCGATATATTTAATGATGATGATAATAAAAAATATGGTTTTTCTTTAAATTATTCAGTATCGGAATCAGCCGCTGAGTTGTTATCAGAATCAACGTCTTCATCGACGTCCGAATTATCTTCTCTATCTAAATTATGAAGTTCTCTATGAAAATTAGTACAAATAAACTATCTAAATGCCGTATAAAAAAATATCGTGATGAATTTCACCTTACTTTTCGTTATATGGATTTTTTCTTTTTCATTTTTTTTCCTATTTGAACCAACGAAAATGTACGGCATATGAAAAAATATTATCTATGCATAAAATACTTTCGAAATAAATTAATTTGATGTTGTGTCAAATCACCCCCTGGACCACGGAAAGAGAGGGGGTTGCAACCCTCGGTTTTTTCCCCTTGTCGCATGATTTTTGTACGGCGTTGCGGAATAATGGATTAGAAGTAGGGTTTGTTCCCGGGAATTCTCGTCCCGGGAATTCCCGGGAAATCGGTCGGTCTCGTACCCGGGAAATTCAGCTCGAGAAAAGTCGAGACATCGAGAAGTTTAAATAAACATTTTTACGCTTAGCTTTCTTTGTAAATGCGAGGCGGCAGCGGCATCCTTTGACAGCACGGCTCGTGTCTGTCGGTATCCTTTGTTTTTGCCGACAAACGCAAGCGCGACGCGGCCCCAGTTGTATTTTGTTCATTCGTGTTTCAACTCCCGCCGTGTTCGGATCGGTCGGATCATAAACCCAGCATAGTGAGTGTATTTACTATTTAGTGACGCACGAGTAATAGAATCGCAGAACAAACAGGTAAGTATTGTTATTATTTATTTAAATAGTTTAAGTGTTTGTTTTGTTTTGTAAGTACTTTTGTATTACCAAAATAATATTTTTGTTTAAAATGAATAGGTATGTTAAAGAAATAAAACTTTTGTTTTTAATCAAATAAGAGAATTGTTAGTGCATAAATATTTACCGATTTCATTAATTGCATTTGTATTGCAGATGTTGTAATAATCCCACAAAAGCCTAAAGTTCTAAACTAAACACATAATATTAAGACGTTGTTTTATGGCAATTTATCTACTACAAATAACACAAAACGTATCCAACCAATCCTACCAAACGTAGTATACAAAAGGACACAGCTATTTTTTCATCATCATCATCAGCCTAACCTAACCACATCAACCCCCTGCTGGGCATAGGCCTCCCCACTGTTGCGTCAGCTATTTTGTAGGTACTAAACTAAAATACTTACTAATTCTTGAACTGTTTGTTATAGATTTTACAACTAATGAACCAAAATGGAAACTTCCAAAGTTTGGAAATATTTCAAGAAAAATAAGGACGCCTCAAATGCGCAATGTCTAAAATGTCCTAAAACCATAGCCTGTAAAGGATCAAACACAAGCGGACTAGTGAGGCATTTAGCTCATGTACACAAAATTGATGTAAGATCCACCGAGGTTCAAATGGACACAGAAGAAGCATCTACCAGTTCGTCTAGTTCCGGGGTGACGGCACCAAAAAAATTAAGAAGTGATTTTGATACCATACCACCCACATAGTGAGATTAGTGAGTGATCTTTAGTTATGATGAGAAAAATTATGATTGTTTTTAGTTAAGATGTTTGTTTTAAGCTGATTGTTAACAGAGATTTTGTTTTTTATTAAATATTAGTGAGATTAGTTATAATAAGAAGAAGTATGATTGTTTTTAGTTAAGATGTTTGTTTTAAGCTGATTGTTAACAGATATTTTGTTTTTTATTACAGATTAGTGAGATGAGATTAGTTATGATAAGGAGAAGAAGTATGATTGTTTTTAGTTAGCAATTTTGTTTTGAGCTGATTTTTTATTGAGAACTTGTTTTTTTTGTTAAAAATTATGTTGATTTTTTTCATGTAAAATAAACACAGTTAAATTAAAGACTCTTTTTATTAATTAAACAAAAATTTAGACGTATTTTATTTTTTCTCGACAACCCGAGAAGACCCGAGAAATCAGGCTCGAGAAGTCTCGACACCCGAGAACTAAAAAACCTCGAGAAATAGGAAACCCTAATTAGAAGCAGTATTAAAATAGTATGAAACTGATGCCGTACAAAATCAAATGACCAAATTCACCCTGGAAATTGTCGGAAAATATAAAAAAAAAAACCGTCTTTTTGGCGTACCATTTTTTTACGGCACTACGCGTTTTCTTATTATTTTTCATGGATCTATCGATGGTAAGAATGCCGTACAAAAATATATGACCAAAATGTACTCACTCTACCTGTACTTTTAAATTCTCACCTGCACTCAGTTGGACAGCTTACAAGTGACGGCATAATGCTGAATCTTATTATTTTATGCTCTTATATCGTTCTACATAGGTCATCTGGTGGTTCAAATGACCCATCATTTTTTTAACACGGGCCTGTAGTCTATTAGTGTGTTTTGGAAATTAGCATTCTTAAACATAACTTCGGAAACCATACCGATGCCTGCTAAAACAAACAGGCTAAGTGGCGCCATCACTTGTCGAATAGTAAAACTAATATAGAATATATTATTATAAACTTAAAAATATATATGACAAAAAAACCTAAATAATAATAAAAAGTAAATAATAAATATAATTATCTGATGATAAAAAAAATGCAGTTCAATAAACTTGAACGCAATAAAAATACTAAGAAAGAACGTAACTTTTTAATAAGAAATGTCTTTCAGCAGACCTGATTTAAATATTGGAAGACATGAATGCATTAGCATTTATGTCTTCCAATATTTTTTATCAAAAAACTACAAACATTTTTGATCCCTAGAAATAGATTTATTTAATATTAAATAAAAAATGTACTACACTTCGTTTCAAATAATATGGTTGGAATGTGAAATATGCAATACAATGTGCTATGGAAAATAATACAAAATTTTATGTCTGACAAACAATTTTTGTATTGAGCAAACAATTCTTTACCTACTAATTACCAATAATTAGTAGGTAAAGAATTTTTGCTTATTAAATAGTGTTGTCTAACATGGTCGTACTATATGCTGTTAATCGGGATTGTTCTGGGTTCGATTCCCAGTTTACAAGGGTTCAGTTATGGCATTCCCAAATGGTACACACACACACAATATATACATCATACATACATCATAATATACACACACAGAAACACACGCACTCCACTCTTCTAAAATTTGAAGCCGAGATCATGATTTTTGATGCTGAGATAGACGTCAATATGTCTTTAAGAAAAGTGGTACAGTTTTATGAGTACCACCACCACTACAATAGTAACTAATTACTGTTTGTGTTCCTTTTGTGCAATGCTGCTGCCAGTGGCGGATTTGCCCTAAGGCCCAGTAGGCCCAGGCCTAGGGCAGCCAGAAATAAAGGGCGGCAAATCGCGCCAAAAAGATCACTAATGATAACAAGATTAACAAAAAAAAACTCAAATGCAAAGTATCTTTAAAGGCTCGCGTACCTTATGATTATAATCTTCCTAAATTTAAGTTTATTAGCGCTTTGGCGTTTGCTGTAAAGCTTATCACTACATAGTATAAAACAAAGTCGCTTTCTCTGTCCCTATGTATGCTTAAATCTTTAAAACTACGCAACGGATTTTGATGCGGTTTTTTTAATAGATAGAGTGATTCAAAAGGAAGGTTTATTATGTATAATACATGCATATTATACTTAAGGATAACCCACAATAACCATTTTCCCGTGCGGAGCCGGGGCGGTTCGCTAATAAATAAATAAAATTGATAAATCAGTATTTTTACGTATCAAAGTATAATTAATATCGTACTTATAAAATAGCTCGTTTCCTAGGCTAGGAATATGCTTGTGCGGCAGCTTAGCTAACGTTTACCAAATTTCCGATTTAAGTAAATGTAGCCCACTTTTGTATTATAAAGTAAAATCATTGATGATGGATGACGTATCTAGTTTATATAATGGGTGTAGAGAAAGGGGCGGCACTTGGCCTGGGGCCTAAAGCGGCTATGACTGCATATCCGTCACTGTGCTGACTTAATTTGCTAGGGGCATTATTCTCAAATTTTTGATATCATTCTTCGTTTCCAAAATATCGACTTTTACACCTTACCGCTCTCGTGAATACGTGTATATTGTATATCATAATCATCACGAATCTCCGAGATATATGAAAAACGCACTTTTTACCAAATAAGTACCAAACCAACCAAAATCACTTGTACCTAATATTAACTTGGTTTAGTACTTTCGGAGAAAGTTGGTGCTATCGATGGTGCTATCAGACGAACGGTCACACGCTTAGAGTATAAAATAGAAAATTTTCTGCTTCCCAAAATTTTTTTTACTCTATGGTCACACGATAAGTTTCTGTCTTTGCTTTTTAAAGGAAAGTACAGCCGTTTTTACTTGCAGCTTTTTAACGTAGCAATTTTTTTTTGCTAATTTTGCAGGCACGGTCGCGGCAGGTTTTTTTCAGTGAAGGGCCTGAAAATTTGTATAGACTACTTTCTGAAAAGGGGCCACGTTGTCAAGGCGTTCGTGCCGCGGTTTAGGTAAAACAACCAGTTATTAAAATACAATAAAACTTACTTTATTGCACACATTAAATACAGACCACTTCCTTCCACTTGCTACGATCCAAACACACTTCTTTCGCTTCATCCACATTCATTAATCTCCCCATGCAAGCTCGTCGGTTTAGAGTACTCTTGACCCGAACTTTGTGGTCTCTGCCTATCCCTCCGGGAAAGAGGCGTGACTTTATGTAGGTATGAAATACAGTTCGCAAACAACCAAAAATACAAATGGGCGGCCTTATTGCTAAGGTAGCAATTTCTACCAGGCAACCCAGTTATTTATGGTACTAAAGGGTCACCACTAGCGTGTGGGTTTTGAGATTAACCTACCTCAAACCCTGGTGTCAGAATCATTGAGCCGGCTTATGGCTCATGTAACGACTACATAGCAACCGGGACCAACGGCTTTTCGTGCCTTCCGAAGCACGGAATTATCTTTCTTTTCGGACAACTAGGTGATTCAGCCTGCAATGTCCTAACCAAACTGAGAAAAGTCTCACAAAGTAATTTTTGTTCGACGAGTCCCCACCGGGATTCGAACCCGGAACCTCCGTAACGTCAGGCGAGCTTTTGACCACTCGACCACGGAGGCTGTTAGTTCACGATAATAGTCAGAGATAACTTTCCAGTTTTTACCACTGGGGTACCATAGGACAAAACACACATAGTAATATGAAAATTCCTGGATAAATTGTCCCCACCTGTGGGGTTGTATGTCCTCAGATGCAAGTTCGGTAAGAGCACCGACCCTCGCCTTCTGGACGACTTGGAGCGCTGCGGGCTGGTCGTCTACACGCCCTCCAGGGAAATACAGGGGAGGATGGTCGCTTCGTACGACGATCGGTGAGTTGGGATAACCTCCTCTATACTTCTGATGTCCTGGTACCGTGGCTAAATGCAAATATTTACGTGAGCTCATAAATGCCCATAATTATAGTTTCAGTTCTACCATGGTCTAAGAAAACAAGGTCTTCCATTCGGACCACGTGATTGACACAAGCCTACGTCATTTTGCGCTGTTCATCCTTGTATATCTATGCGTGTACGCATACGACAAGGATGACGACAAGGATTTATCTTACGAGTGCAGACGAGCCTTGCTTGCAGTTGTGTGCTGAGCGCTACGCACACAAACACAATGTGCACACACATGTATGGCCGCCTGCTCTCGTGAGATAAAGCACCTGTACCAATACCAATTACACCACAGCACGTTACACGTGTAAGGTCAATCGCATTCTATAGATAGTTACTATAAATAAATCATTGTAATTCTGCCTTTCAGATACATAGTTCAGTGCGCGGCAGAATTCGACGGCATAATAGTATCGGGCGATAACTACCGCGACCTGATGCGAGAGAACCCGAGGTGGCAGTTCGTTATAGAGAACAGACTGCTGCAGTTCACCTGGGTCCACGACATGATCATGTTCCCCAGAGACCCCCTGGGCAGGAACGGACCCACACTCGAACAGTTTCTAAAGCACCCTGAAGCGAACACTGGTCTACAATCAATCTTCGGGCCAAGATGACTTCGAGTTGACTTTTAAACCTTCGATATGTTTTGGACTGATAAATCTAAAAGTGATAGTGATGTGTTGTGTTGTGATCTCAAAATACATGGGATACAGTTTAGATTTTCGTTACATCATGAAGCAATGGTGATCGATCACATATCAAAGTTGACATTTGTTTTATGAAATAAAAATAAAAATGGGCTCTCAGTCCACACATACATAATTCTCAGACTCTAAACCAATTATGTAACATCTGTTATTTTCTTTGTGTTGAATCTGTTAACTTGTCATTAACAGCTTTGCAAAACAGCGATCAAAATGATTGTATGGGATTAAAGAGGATAGGAAATTATTTTTTATGAATGAATAGTAACTTTTTAGTTCTTGGCCCCAATTTTGTACAGTATCTAAACTTTAAGACAGTCATTTCCTTTTTGTTTCTAATAGTACCAAAAGGGATGAAAGATGATTGAACAATGGTGTTGTTTTAAAATTTAATATGGCTGTTGTTTGCCTTGTCGTTTATCTTGTTACGTCAAAGTTACATAGTAATTTTTTATCCCTTTTTAATGTTCAGAAGTCAGGTTTAGATTACAGTACCAATAATTTGCGTTATTTAAAAAATATACGTAAATTCAATTTCTTATATTTTGAAGACATCAACTGACATAACCTCCCATGTCAACTGGTAGTATGCTGCAGTTTTATTGATATACAAATGATGGGCATAGTGATCCGCGCGACAATGGGGCATTTTTTTTACTATAGCGTTTTTAATCCTCAGTCCTACAAACTACAATTCCGCCAAAAATCTGATTGATTTTAGTATTAACGCCATCTACTGGTGCTTAAAGAACTAACGGGAAAATACCCGTCATTGCTGTAAATTATGATGTAAAATCTGATTTTTTTTTATATAACTGGGCTACTTATTACTTATGGTAACCTGAAGCGAAAATTGAAATTGGTTTCTAGTTGGAGTATCAGTTATTGGACCGAAACGGGTTTGAAAATTTCCCTGATAAAAATATCGATTCTGTTCTTTCTAAATCTCGATTAATTAAAATTGCATAGAATTTTAATAATGTTGAGATGTGGTCAAATATATTTGAATTCCAACACGGCAACTAGTCAAATTCAGTCTTTATGTTCACTTGCTGTAGGCCTACTATGTAAGTAGCGATAGGCTCGAGAAGCTGTCAAACGCGACATAGTGACATTAGAGCCATAGTAGTTCTGTCAATATGTCGCGTTTGACAGCTTCTCGAGCCTGTCGCTACTTAGATAGTAGGCTTACTGGTTTATTTTTATAAGTTTTGTTACATATTTCATAAAATTTATTATTAATTACTTATGCTCTCATAGGAGTTAGAAATAGGTAAATTTTTCAAGCATTTTTTCTATTTTTAAATGGTGTTGTGCCTTTCTTAGAAATTATCTTATAAGTTTTGTGTTATCAATACAGTAGTATACCTATGACATTGGCACTGGATTTTACTTGATTTTTTAGTTATAATTATTTTATTTTTGTTGATATCTAAAAAATATTTAGTAATAAAAGTAATAAAACCATGCATTGTCTATGTTTTGCAAGTCACTAAATTAGACAAAATTAAGGGCATTAGACGAAGTTGGCAACTCTGTTAAATTTTTGAGATTTGTGTAATGTGGCCAAAGAAAGGTGCCTTTGCGATTCCGTCATTATTGAATGCTAATCTAATCAGAAGATAGATTTTATAAAGAACTATAAATTATTTTTATAATTTTAGGTATATCCTCGATAGATTTGATGGCGTTTTATGCAGGTGTTTTAGCAACAAATTATAAAACTAATCTTTCACACCGTTTATTTGATAAACTTGAAAAGAAAAAATATTTAGGTTATTTTTTACCTTACTACAGCGCCATCTCTTAGCATTTTAAAATACTGAACATGATAAATTATAATCTATCACAGATATGTCGGCTTTCAGGCGACCTGTCACATTCTATGGATGTCACTTTCTTTTCTTCTGTGGCAGGGTCTTGGACGAATTACCATAGTGTAACTATGTTACTTTATCCATGGGCAGGGTAAGCTAAGCAAACTGATAGGAAGACTGTCAACAGTAAATAAGCAATATTCCCAAAGGAAAGGAAAAAAAAATCTCCATACAAGCTGAGTATTTGTATAGGAGTGTTAATTTTCTTTTCGTTTCGGAGTTGTTTATTTTGGGGCAATAGGAAATTGCTCACAACTTGTGACTTAGCATGTCCTTTCAGCATTTGCTTAGTCCCCACATTAGATAGATAGATAGATTGTATTGTAATATCTCAATGGTGTGGGTGGGCAGTATATTTTTAGTAAATAGTTACCATAAACTGATGTTCCTTGCATCTTTCCTTTTGTAAATATGTTTTAGGATATATCTATTCAGTAAAAATGGGCAAATGACTGTACAGATATTATTGGAATACCTATACCTACAATAGATAAATAAAGACTAAAATTTTTTACAAGTTGTTTTTTTTTATCTACAGTATAATCAAGTGTAAGGTAAGCTGAACACTCGCACCGCGAATCTCGCTCTTATTCAAAGTACATAAGGACGAACGGTTAAAAGTGCAGTGTTCAGCTTAGTTTGCTTTTGACTGTACAGACTGGATGTAGGTGCAACAACAAATGGATGAAGAATAATCCGAATTGGGTTGCCGTCATCCCAGCATTCACCATTATTCAATTGACTGAAAAATAAAAAACCTGTTCTGGGCGGCTGCTGCCATGTTGTTTTTTTTTATAATGTATGAGGATTAGTCATTTCTTGTTACGGGATCATTGATATATGATCGAAGTACGGGATCATTGAAATGCAAGGGTGGTTCTTACATTGTATGAGGATTAGTTAAGTATACAAACATTCCAAATTAAACACCAAATTAAATTCGATCACTTGTTTTTATTTCATTAAAACATTCCTTTATGTCCACCATGCAAAATTTTGTAGAAGTGAAAATATACCAAATGTAGAAGTAGTTACGTATTTAAAAATAATATGTGTAGTCCAACAGAGGGCTATTTATAGGCTGTAGACAGATTTACAAAACGCACAGTAGTATCAGATTAGTCTACGACGTTTGCCGTAGTTACTGAATTTTATCAGTACATTAAAGTGAGACAAAAAATATAGATGATAGTGTAAGAAAGGGATGACCAAAACGCGATTTCAGTTATTAAAATAGTTTGTATCACCTTCCTTACGAAAACAGTACAGTAGCCAGCATCTAAGGCTGCACATTTGTATTGCGAATTTCGCTTCTACTGTCAGTTAATAAGGGCGTTTTAAAACATTTTTTTAGTCTAGTTAAATAAATTGTAATTTTAAATTAAATAATCTTTTCACATTGCCTAAAATGTTGACTGCCCCTTCTCTTGAATCGTATCAACTTATATAAAATTCAACAATATCAACATGCAAGTAATTAATTAGTAATATTCTTTGAGCTAATAAAATAAAAAGCACGTAATTAGCTACCTATGGGGTTGTCAAAAAAAGTGTAGTGTTTTTTTTTTATCAAAAAGAAAATATGTTTTCTGTTCTTACAAAACGGCGAGAAATTTCGTTGTTCTGAGTAAATGATAAACTTTTACTTAGCTGCTTAGCGGCTAAATTGATTGGTTAATTTTACAGATTATGATAATATTATAGCCTATGCATTATTATTACCTTTGGTATAATTGATTATATTATAATTTTAATTATTTTTAATTAATAAAAGGGCACTTGGAATGTTACGCTTATTTTAAAAACTAAGTGACTTATTATTCTAACATTATTATGGTAAGTATTACATTATTCTAAAATTAAAAAAATAATACAGGCACAATTCTTTTTCTTAAAATTAATTAAATTAAGGCTTTGGAAGCATTAAATTATTTAAACTAATTCAATATTAGCTTACATATTTTTGTTGAAGTTGAATCCCATTTGAAATGTTATGTATTACCTTTTAAAAAGGTATAAGGCACCGCAAATCGGAACGTATACTGCGCATTTTTGTATTTACAAAAAAATCTTGAATTAGACCATTACAACTTAACACAGCTGTTTTATTAGGAAAAGTTGTTTAATTTATTCAGAGTTGGTATCAAAAATTTTTTGCCTCATTTATTTCATTTAGCGCCATCTACTTAGTTCTTTGCGAACTCATATAACAAATTAATATGTTGGACTTTTAAGCAACATGCTATTAGCACCTCTACTATTGCCGCGTCCTTACATCACAAGCAATAAACGATTACTGGGGATCGTTTAACCACTAGAAGACAAATTAGTTCGACAGATGGCGTTAGTATAAGCCGGGCTGGTGTGTTGCCATATGTGAAAAAAACAAAAAAAGACATATCTTTGACATTTTAAGTTGCAAACCACTGATTCTGAAACTAACGTTGACAAAGGACCTTTTCGAATAATATTGAGCGCAATTTTGAAAAATTCATTTTTTCTTTATAAACCCGGCCAGCCCTGTACTAGTGTCATCTATCGGAACTTATATTTACAAGTTTTTCAAACAATTTTAGCTGTCATAAAATCCCTTATTGAACAAAAATTAAACCACCCACAATTTTTTTATTTCTACTCTAAGAATTAAACCTATTCTATTAGATTGAATTGGAAGGCCTCAGTCGCTCTTGGACCTCATATTATCGAGCCTTAATTGTTCTAACTGCAGTTGTCTCCTTATAGAACCCAACTGCGTTAATATACTTACACTCTTGCCGTCTTCTTTCGGAACATTCTTCAGTATATTCTTCTGTACTGCGGGAACTTTCCATTTGTCTTCTATCAATTTCATTCCAGTACTAACTTCTTCATTATCGTCCGGGCTATTCAAAACCTTAGGGGAATGTCTTAAGACTGGTATTGGCGTTTCATCTTTGATTTCGTCTAGATTCTTCAAAAACGTCGGCTCATATTTTGGCTTCTCTCTTTCATCAATCTTTCGTTCTTTCGGTCGATCGTGTACCAACGCTTTTTCTATAACAATATTTCTATCAGCACTTTCAGGTAATTCAAAGTTTGATATAAAACTATCCTTTTTTGGGTTTAGATTTTTTCTAAGATAAGAATCGACGTCGTAATTAGGGTTGAATATGGAGTGTTCGGATATGTTGGTGGAGAATGGTAGTCGTCTGTGTGTGTTGTAGCAGGAGGGTAGTTTTAGATTAGTGTCGCTGTGAGAGGTGGGGAGAGCGCGGGGCTGTGTTCGGAGCTGTTTCTGTTCGTCGTCTATTTCCTTTTGAAGCGTGGTGCGTTTTCTGTCGAAGTCTATTGAGGATTCTCTCATCTGAAACCATGTGGTATAAATGATAAAAATAAGTTTAAGATCAACTTGCAACTTCATAGAACAAAAAAAAGTAATATTTGAAATTTGTGTGTTTTTTTTTAAATAAATAAACTAAGTCATATTTATCGGAAATTATATACTCTGTATTGACACAGCATACCGAATAGTAGCCAGAAAGCTTACTTCGTGAAATAATTCTAATAAATTATCAACTCTAGCACCTCTACAATAAAGTGCAATTAAGATCACACGGCACTAGCTAAAAAAACAAAATAGCTGCATCTCTTTTTAAAGCGTATCGCCTGCTCCCCCCATGCTATAGCTCTGTCCCGCTCTGTTTGGTATAGTGTGTACAAGTGGTATAGTAGTGTTGTCTCGCTCACCTTGTCCCCGTGCGCTATAGCTCTGTCCCGCTCTCTCCCCTGTGCAATTCTCAGCATGCGCAGTTGTTCCTCCAAGCGTCGCATCTCCGCCGCTTCTAGCATCCTGGTACATTACACACATTTTAAAATATTTATATTAAAAACCAACCATGAAAATAATTGTTCCAGCAGAAAAATCAAACCAAATTAACACCTACAAATATTTTTGTACAGTATTTTCTAAGCATTAGGGTCTACATTTAAGATTAAGCTAATAGGAAGAAAAGGCCATTCTGCATATAGTCACAGAAGAAAATAATAGTACTAACCCTACCCTGCAGGACACTCCCCCCCCGCCCGATATAGCGCCCCACGCCCCGCACCCCGCAGGCGCAAGGGACTGTGGAGGGGGTGGAGGGGGTGCGCCTAGCGCCATTGAGATTGTAGTTGATATTAAAAAAGAAGTAGCTTGTCAAAACGCGTTTTCTGTAAGGAGTGACCGCCCAGTGACATAGTTTAAACACTACGATATCTGTATAGACACGTATATGTTAATAGTTGACGCGGTGCCGTGTTTTGCGTTTGATTTTGTATGAGAGTGTGGATCTATTACCTATTATAGCCGCGATTAGACTACACAATTTGTAGGACACTTTTTCAGTTAGGTTCCTTACAAAGGACAAGTGTAATTGCAGATGTCCTTACTAAGGAACCTAACTGAAAAAGTGTCCTACAAATTGTGTAGTCTAATCGCGGCTTAAATTTGATCTATGGTTTGTCCGCTCACTTCTCCCTGGTGCTCCTCTCGTCCCGGATCCTCCTCTGCTCCTGTATCTGTTCCCGCAGCTCGCGCTGGTAGCTCGACCGCCGCTCTAACGCCTCCTGACAGACACCACAGTAAAACCAGTTATCTTCATACAAACGTACCGCTTGTCGGTTTGAATGTGTGCGTCCGCGCCGCGCGCCGTGTAGGCACGCGCTGTCACGCACACACTATCATACAAAAAGTGGGGGGCGGCAGTATGGGCTCAATGCAAGCGTGTGCGTGACGGCGCGTGCCTACACGGCGCGCACACATTCACACCGATGCGGCCAGTTGGTACGGAGATAACTTACTGTTCTGAGTCTACTGTTCAGACACACACTAAAATCATGGCAATGAACTAAATGTCGTAGTCAGGTGGGTACAGCCGATTTATGAATTGAAATTGACTAAAGTTATTCGTTAACAACTCATATAATAATATGCACTAACACACATTTTCACGGGTTTTCTCCACAACTGAACTGCCGTGACCATGATCGATGTAACTCTGTCGAAATATCGGTAAGCTCAATTTAAAACGAAATCGTAGAGAAAACCTATGAAAATGTGTGTGTGCAGTTAACAACCGCGAAAATCTAAGAAAGCTCATATATGTCCCCGCCGAGGGGCTCGAGCCCACCCCGAAATCAGGGTGAATAGGCCTTAGGCGACCACGCTGGCCCAGTGTGGGTTGGTCAACTTCACACACAACCCTTGATTACTTCGCAGGTGTGTGCAGGTTTCCTCACGATGTTTTCCTTCACTGTAAGAGCGTCGAATAAACGCACATATGAATTCGAAAATCGAAAACACATTGGTACGTGCCGAGGTTCGAACTCGCGCACTTCCAAATGGAAGTCAACGGCCCTAGCCACTTGGCCACCAACGCTGTACTCTCTGCACTGCTCTGCACTCCTGGTGTAGTGGTATAATGCAAGATTTCCCAAAAATCATAGCAACGATCTAAATGTCGTAGTCAGATGGTTACAGCCAACTTATAGATTGTTTTCCAAGGTAGAAAAAAAGTAATTGAATTTTTTTTAAAATAAATTGACTGGAGTTGAATTGACTGGAATTAGGTAGATTTTTTTTCCTAGGTGGATAATTATATGCCGGCACATGAAAGTTGTTATTAACTATTACATGGGCGCATAGTTATATAACATGACTAGATCAGTCCATTTTTATTTCATTTTTCCTTTCCTTTTTTTTTTTAATTTCTGCACAGAAAAAGAACAGCACGGTAAATGTCCAATTTTAAATCATAATAGTTATGTAACCACCGTGAAATCTTTAAAGGTAAACCAAAGAAATAAAACTGGGGGCGCCACGTGTATATTTTTACGACTATGGCAACAATTTCCCTTATAAAATTAGTTCCATTGAAATTCCGCAATATGGCGAAGTTTTTTATTTCTCCGGTCGGGCTTTAATTACTTTTTTTATATTTGTTTTTTTTTTAATATCACACAATTTTAAACCATAATAGTTATGAAACCACCGTGAAAGAAAGTTTTAACCCTTTATAAGGTAAAACAACTTTATAAAATGCATTCGGTTTCGATTTTATGTTTAGGGTATGGTATAGGGTTAAAATTAAGGTGGCAATATAGCGGCCACTGCCTTGTAAGGGTTTAAAAGTAAAAGAATATTTACCTTTTCTGCGAGTTGGTTCCTCTTGTGTATAACATCCGCGTCGAATATAGAAGGCATGTAGGAGTGGCGCAGGTCTGATAGCAGCCGTTCGCGGGGCCGCGGGGCTCGGCCTGACACAAACAACGGCACTGCGTCATGTTAGCTACATGGCGTCGGCAGGTTACAAACGGCACTGCGTCATGTTAGCTACATGGCGTCGGCAGGTTACAAACGGCACTGCGTCATGTTAGCTACATGGCGTCGGCAGGTTACAAACGGCACTGCGCCATGTTAGCTACATGGCGTCGGCAGGTTACAAACGGCACTGCGCCATGTTAGCTACATGGCGTCGGCAGGTTACAAACGGCACTGCGCCATGTTAGCTACATGGCGTCGGCAGGTTACAAACGGCACTGCGCCATGTTAGCTACATGGCGTCGGCAGGTTACAAACGGCACTGCGTCATGTTAGCTACATGGCGTCGGCAGGTTACAAACGGCACTGCGCCATGTTAGCTACATGGCGTCGGCAGGTTACAAACGGCACTGCGCCATGTTAGCTACATGGCGTCGGCAGGTTACAAACGGCACTGCGTCATGTTAGCTACATGGCGTCGGCAGGTTACAAACGGCACTGCGCCATGTTAGCTACATGGCGTCGGCAGGTTACAAACGGCACTGCGCCATGTTAGCTAAATGGCGTCGGCAGGTTACAAACGGCACTGCGCCATGTTAGCTACATGGCGTCGGCAGGTTACAAACGGCACTGCGCCATGTTAGCTACATGGCGTCGGCAGGTTACAAACGGCACTGCGCCATGTTAGCTACATGGCGTCGGCAGGTTACAAACGGCACTGCGCCATGTTAGCTACATGGCGTCGGCAGGTTACAAACGGCACTGCGTCATGTTAGCTACATGGCGTCGGCAGGTTACAAACGGCACTGCGTCATGTTAGCTACATGGCGTCGGCAGGTTACAAACGGCACTGCGTCATGTTAGCTACAGTGCGTCGGCAGGTTACAAACGGCACTGCGTCATGTTAGCTACAGTGCGTCGGCAGGTTACAAACGGCACTGCGTCATGTTAGCTACATGGCGTCGGCAGGTTACAAACGGCACTGCGTCATGTTAGCTACATGGCGTCGGCAGGTTACAAACGGCACTGCGTTATGTTAGCTACATGGCGTCGGCAGGTTACAAACGGCACTGCGTCATGTTAGCTACATGGCGTCAGCAGATTACATTGTCCAAGAAAACAAGGTCTTGTAATTAGACCACGAGACTGACACGAGCCTACGTCATTTTGCGCTGTTCATCCTTGTCTATTACACGCATTCGACAAGGATGAATAGGCGAAATGACGTAGAAATGACGTAGGCTCATGACAGTCACGTGGTCTAATTGCAAGACCTTGTTTTCTTGGACCATGGCAGATTACAAATGGCGCCGGCAGATTAAAAACGGCATCGTTATTTGACTAACGATTTTCATTTTGTAATATGTCCAAGGCAGATTATAGACTTGTTTCTATTCTCAACGAGCAACGTGACATAACAGAGTCAAATTGTCGTATTAGTCACAAAATATGACTTGAATAAAAATAATATAAGAGTAAAACTAGATAAATTACAGATATGAATTAATAGCTCACTTAATTTATGATTATGACTAACTGAATTAGCAGAATTACGAGTGAAAGACAAACGGCGCCCAATTTTTTGCTTTTCATGAAATGACGAACCATTTTACAATTTGCCTACGGCATATTGCAAGTAGTTTGGCGTTTGTAAAATGTCGAAGCATTGTGCAAAATGACGAGTTATACAATTTACCAACAAGGATCTAAATGAGTGTGAAAGTCCTCGGGCGCTGCTATACAAAAGCTTTCAAACATGTAGTAAGCAACACGCAAGGCGGTAATTTAGTTCTGACACAGGACACGTTCATTTAGATCCTTGTCGGTCTGTAAAGCGAAGTGGGAACAATCTCTACGGCGTAGACCTTCCGTAGACCATTGCTACGGCGTAGCAATTACGTAGCAGGAATTCAATGTTTCATTTTCATGTAAGTATTGTCTGTGTCAAATGTCAAATATTTCTTTTCGTGACTAAAAGTAATACTCCACCAAAACAATTAGTCGCATGACAGGAATGCGGTTTGTACAATATTCGCCCTTATTCCCAGCACTAATCCCAGTGACCCGCCGTGACGCCATTTTTGAAATGCGTCTAATTGTTTTGGTCGCTATAATAACTCACTGTCAAAATCTCCATAACTTCTTCTTCTAGCCGACAACATTTCCATTTCTTGTTCAAAATCACCTCCTGCCCAAACAGCTGGTTTTATCGGTCTATCACCGTCACGATTATTTTTTTCATCTTGACGATTAAACCTATCATCCTGACGATTAAATTCATCACCCTGACCACCATACTTATCGTAACGTCTCTCATCTTGTGCTACGATTCTATCACGATTTTTTATTTCATTATTACACACTATCTTGTCGTCGTGTTTCATGTGAGAGTGATTGGTAGATCGAATATCGTTATGTCGAGGTCTATCGTCGTGGTAGGATGACTTGTCGTGATCGACGACGGTGCGAGGCGATAGTTCGCGCTCCGCTTGTGTTAACTGCGATTTCGTTGGAGACGGCGGTAGCTGAAAACAGGGAATTTGAAAGTTAGTTATTTAAAACCAGAAGAATCTTTATTAATATTCGATGTAGGTATTCATCCAAATCCGTAGGTAAAATCACCTCCATCCAGCCCAAACCGCTGGTTTTATCGATCTATCGCCGTCACGATTATTTTTTTCATCTTGACGATTGGTAAGTGTCTCTCCGAGAGGCATTAGTGGCATTAGTAGATAACTAAAGGTGTTAGTAGAGGCGCGAATGGCGCGTTGCGTGATAGAGAGGCAGCTACTGTGTTTTAACTAGTGCCGTGTGATCTGAGTTGCACTTTATTGTAACGAAGTTTGAGTTGCTATTTATATACATACATATTATAAACATTATTCCGTATTAAATTCCGTGCTAATACCACAATAGAATAAGAACAGTAAGTTATCTCCATACCATCTGGCCGCATCGGTTTTTTTTTTTTTAATTGACCTATGCTTGTGTCGAAAAGGTACGACCAATCAAGCTTCACCGGACTTGGTTTGAATGTGTGCTAGCCTTGTAGGCACGCACACGCTTGCATTGAGTCCATACTGCCGCCCCCCCCTCCCCCTTACTCCCCCTTACTGTATGCTAGTGTGTGCGTGCCAGCGCGTGCCTACACGGCGCGCGGCGCGGACGCACACATTCAAACCGACAGCGGCACGTTTGTATGCAGATAACTTACTGGTTTTACTGTGCTACACTCGAGAGGACTGTCAATGCCCTAGAAAAAAACGTGCTTCGGAAAAAGCTCAAATCTCGTATTAAAACTAGATGGCGCCTAGCTCCTCGCCCGAGATTATATTAGAAATACACTAAATAAATAAATGTAAATGGCTTTGTGTTTTTTTTACATTATTTTTATTCGGTAGAGAGACACCATATAATTTTTTATTTCACAAGAATAGTTAATTTGTAAATGGTAGTGACATCTATGTTTTCTTTTAGTACTAACTAGCGACCCGCCCTGGCTCCGCACGGGAAAATGGTTATTGTGGGTTATCCTTCAGTATATTATGCATGTATTATACATATAAACCTTCCTCTTGAATCACTCTATCTATTAAAAAAAACCCCATCAAAATCCGTTGCGTAGTTTTAAAGATTTAAGCGTACAAAGGGAGGGACATAGGGACATAGGGACAGAGAAAGCGACTTTGTTTTATACTATGTAGTGATTACAAGAACACGCATTGTATGTAGTAGGAGAATTGACAGTCCTCTCGAGTATTATTGGTCTATGCTAATACTAACAATTTACAGTAAAACAAATCTTATTTGCATAGGAATAAAGAACAAAAGTAACAACTCACTGACCCGGTACAACTCCGCATCGTCAGTCTGCACTCCCACCGACAGCGGATGACTAGTGCCCACTTGCACCCCTGTGTCCACCTTACTGGAATATCATAAATAAAAAAAATTAAATAAAAATGTATTTATTCACTCTTTTAGATACATACAGTGCTTACACTATGGGTCTTATATAGTGATGAAAGAGACTCGAGTCGTTTAGTCGTTTATAAAAAGACTCGCCTCTTTTTACAAGACTGTAGTTGTTAGTCTTATTAACTAATACGACTCATCCGTTAACGTATAAGACTAGAGACTAAAACGACTTAAACGACTTAAACGACTTAAACGACTTAAAAGCTTAAGCGACTGCAGTCCTTTAGTCCTTTACATAAGAACTGGCATGTTAAATAATTGTAATTATAAATAAATATAATTGTACTTATAAAAAAAAAGCAAGCAAGTACCTACTAGTTTCATCAACACACGCCTTACGACTCTCGACTCCCCAAGCAATGAGTCGACAGTCTTTTAAGTCCTTTAAGCTGTTTAAGTAACGACTCAGTCGTTTAAGTTAAAAGACTCGACTAAAAAGGCTATAGTCTTATGAAGTTATGACTAAAGGTTGGGAACTAAAAGACTGAGTCTCTTTCATCACTAGTCTTATAATATAACCACATGAAGCTTACAACTGGAGCTCGGTGGCGATTAGAACAATTTTGTAGTCTTATATTATAATTTAATAAATATACAATTGTTAATCAAGCGTGTGTAAATCGAGCGTGTATAATTTTATTTACTACGCACAAATATTAACAAATTTCCTATTACTTTAAATAAACAGGTCTTTCTTGCTTGCTCATCGTGTGTGTTTCGAGGTGAACCTACCTCACAAACCCTGGTGTCGGAATCATAGAACCGCCTTAGGCTTCCGACATGGCTCCTATAACGACTACATCTGTATTAGTAGATAGTAAGCCGGGACCAACGGCTTTACGTGCCTTCCGCAGCACGGAATCATCTTTCTTTTCGGACAATCAGATGATTCAGCCTGCAATGTCCTAACCAAACTGAGAAAAGCCTCACAAAGTGAGTCCCCATAGTCTCCAAAAACTATCTACAGGCACAGAATAAATAATAGTACTAGGTGCTACAGGTCATTCTAAAATTTTCCAGTTTATTTTTTAATATTGTTTCGTGAATAAGGGAGGTTTTATTGTCTTCATCAGCTCGTAAACTTTAAAAAACAAAGAAAAAAAAAAACAATAAACGTTTTTAGTTAGAAAAATTCACAAAAATATCTAGAACTATTACACGTTAGATATTTTATGCCATGCTATAAACCGTAAATGACAAACGCTAAATTAAAAAAATGAATAACCCCCGACACAAAACCGTTACTGGATCCTTTCAACAACTAGAAAAGTGCTGATAATCTTCAATGAAGATATTTTCTTAAATCATAGCTAGGAACACTCTCGATTATGACACCTTATAAACAAAAGAAACTAGATCTAAATCGGCGCATCCGTTTAGGAGCTACGATGCCACAGACAGACAGACAGACACACACGTCAAACTTATAACACCCCTCTTTTTCGTCGGGGGTTAAAAATAAAAAACAACTAGGTATGGATAATTAAAAAACATAACATCCACTTACTTTCTATAGCTGTTAGTAATATTCACATCGCTGGTAACGGGCACGTAACACACACTAGATCTCCTCTGTTCCTCTCTTTCTAACTCCCGTTGTTTTCTTTGCTCTTCCGCGTGTTGTTGTCTCACTCTCTCCCGCTTTACGTTCTCGTCTAACAGTCGTAATCTTTTCTTCTCCGATTCAACGTTCTGTTGTTCCAACTCCTGTCTCGCTCGCTCCCGTTCTTCTTCCCTTATCCTCTCTCTCTCTTCCCTCTCTTTGCGTTCTCTGTCTGCTTGTTCTTTGGCCTCTTGCTTTTTCTTTGCTTGCTGTAAAAAACGCTGAATGTTACGTTTTTAAATAGGTCATGCATGACATGTGGTTTACTTTATTTCGTCATCATCATCATCATTCGAAAGACGTCCAGTGCTGGACAAAGGCCTCCCCTGTGATCTCCACAAAGATCGGTCCCACGCTGCCCGCATCCAGCGGCTTCCCGCGACCCTCACCAGATCGTCGGTCCACCTCGTGGGGGGCCTGCCCACACTACGTCTTTCAGCGCGCGGCCGCCATTCAAGAACCTTTCTGCCCTTTACTTTATGTCCTGATAAATCTATACTAATATTATAAAGAGGAAAGATTTAATTGTTTGTTTGCATTGAATAGGCTCGGAAATTACTAAACCAATTCTAATAAAACCTGGTACATGATGTACAGAAGTCAGCACTTGCGGTTAGACATTTGCACTACGAAATTCACCCCTACCACTACGGAATACGGGCGCTCTCGAGGTCAACATTTCCGTACAGCCGCATGTGCTGGCTACTACCTTTCGATAAAAAATTAAAATAAAGTGATGGATAACCTTACAAAAGCGTTTAAGATTTAATACTGATAAGCAAGATTTATTACAGCTTAGTGAAGCGAAAGGAGGTCGACTCTTATCTTTACCATCTAGCAATAACATTAAACTGCTTTTCATTTATTACTGGCCATAATTGTGATAAGTTTATTGGAAAATTCACTTAAAATTAGGTATTCACCACCACAGTGACCTATTTATTACTAGCTTTTTTACAGGTAATAGTTTTCCTACGGGAATGCGGTATTTTTCCGCTGTAAAAGATAGCCTATGTCTTTCTCCAACGTCGATTCTATCTTAGTACCTACCAGTATCATTAAGATCGGTTCAGTAGTTTCGGAGCCTATTCAATGCAGACAAACAAACAATGAAATCTTTCCTCTTTATAATATTACTATGTATGTATTGTATGTATCTATTGTCTATACAGGGCGTCCCACGGTGGTCGATTGGGTCGAAATAGGCTCGATTTCATTTATAAGTATGTATAACCAAATAATGATGGTACTTATTTTATTCCATTAACAATAAACGTACTATAAACAAACAGCAATTTATTTATTTTTAACTACCCTCTTTTGATTTTTATATCGCAATGAACTTAACACTTTCCAAATATCTTTTGATTGCGCGTCTCGAGTCCGCTCTGAACTATTTTATTATAGAGTAATACAAGATAAACCAGTGAATTTTTCTTTATCATGTCTTCGGAAGGTCAAGGTATGTGCAATGTTTTGACATAAAAACCAATCGATTAGTGTAGTTCAATATTAAAATATACCAGTCTAAACATTAACGTTTTTATTTTTCTTCTATCTTGTATTTTCATAAGGCCTTACTTTTTTTGCACATATTTGCACAAGTTCTTACTACTCTCAAAATTTAGCTTACATATTGGTTAGTTGTTGTTAGTAAGCTGTAGATCATAAGATGTCATAAAAAAAAGTTATGCACATTTTAGGTACGGAAGCCGCAATTTCAATTGACGAACTTTTCGGAGTTTGGAAGGAGAACAGAACTACGGAATGCCTTTTCATATTTTTGAAGGACAAATTTGGGTTTAATATTGATAATCCCGCAGTCTCAAAGGTACTAAGTGAAAAATGCAAAAATATTTCAAAAAAAAAAACTACAAATGTATCGTAAATGTAGATGTTCTGTTTTACATACAGACACAGAGCTTGGCTACAAAAACCAATTTCGTTGGAAGAGATAATATAAATTAGCAATCAAAATATTTCTATTTTGTTTTGATTAGTTTTTTTTCCTCTTTATCTACCAAAACTAGTCATTATAAATAAATATAGTAGATGATCCAAACCCCTGAGACGTTATTAATACCTAATCATTGCTTTTTCACAATTTTTAACCCCGTAAAAACAAAAACAAATAATTTAAATGCAAATCGAGCCTATTTTTGCGGAATCGACCACTGGTCCCACAGCTATGCCACATGGAGGGAAAGTACCTTAAATATTGTAGGTAGAACATTTTACTGAAAGAAGACATTATTTTATTTCTAAAAACTATAAAAACTGCATTCATACATTTTGTAATAATTACATGGTTGAACCGGGAATCGAACCCGCTATACGCGAAAAAAAAATATCCTGTAGTTTTATCATACCGATCAAAAGGCTTCATCATAAGGGTTATTTTTTGGTAAATAACATAGTGTCAGAAATGAAAGGAAGACTATGTATTTTAACATTTTTAATACAAAATTTATCAATTTTATTAAATGTTCGAAATGACCCGTTGAATACAAATCACACTCTTTATTTCACTCCCTGTCGATTTTTTAACTTGTGGTGGATATTTAGAATTCTGTTTTTAGCTCGTGGACACTTTCGTACCGGTTCTTGTAAACTATTTTTTTTACATAATCCCATTAAAAAAATCTAACGGGGCTAGATCTGGCGATCTCGGCCGGCCACATCAAATGTTAAAATTCATAGTCTTCCTTTTATTTCTGACACTATGTTATTTAGCAAAAAATAATCCTTATGATCGCTAACGATGGGCCTCATAAGAAAGCTCAAAGTCACCCAAAGAGCGATGGAGAGGGAGGGCTATGCTTGGAGTTTCCTTGCGTGATCGAATCAGGAATGATGAGATCCGCAGGCGAACCAGAGTCACCGACATAGCCCGAAGAATCGCTAAACTTAAGTGGCAATGGGCTGGGCACATTGCACGTAGAACCGACGGCCGTTGGGGCAGAAAGGTTCTTGAATGGCGACCGCGCGCCGGAAGACGTAGTGTGGGCAGGCCCCCCACGAGGTGGACCGACGATCTGGTGAGGGTCGCGGGAAGCCGCTGGATGCGGGCAGCGCAGGACCGATCATTGTGGAGATCCTTGGGGGAGGCCTTTGTCCAGCAGTGGACGTCTTTCGGCTGAGATGATGATGATGATGATGATGAATCCTTATGATGAAGCCTTTCGATTGGTATGATAAAACTACAGGATGATTTTTTTTTCTCGTGTAGCGGGTTCGATTCCCGGTTCAACCATGTAATTATTACAAAATGTATGAATGCAGTTTTTATAGTTTTTAGAAATAAAATAATGTCTTCTTTCAGTAAAATGTTCTACCTACAATATTTAAGGTACTTTCCCGCCATGTGGCATAGCCGTGGGACGCCCTGTATATCTGTTGTCTGACACCCATAGCACTGGTCGGTCACTCCATACAGAAAACGCGTTTTGACAAGCTACTTCTTTTTGAATAACAACTGAATATCAACTACAAGTCAATGGCACTAGGCGCTATGTAAAACACCCCCGAACACCCCTGGTAGAGTCCCGCGGCGCCTGCGGGGTGCGGGGCGTGGGGCGCTATATCGGGCGGGGAACTCATTTTAGCGCGGGGGGGTGAGGTGAGTGTCCTTTCTGTACGGGTTAGTACTATTATTTTCTTCTGTGCCTATAGTACAGGCTTTGCCTAGTTTGGGGGTCAGATGATCATGTGTGACATGCCCCCACATATTTATTACTTATTTAATGAATAAATAACAAATTTCCACGGGTGTTGACTGTTGACCAACCCGCACTAGGCCAACGTGGTCGACTTAGGTCTTTTCACCCTGATTTCAGGGTATGTTTGAGTCATAACAGATAAAATTGTCACCTGATCGAGATATTCCCTATACTGTTGCTGTCTCAGCTTGCGCAGCGTGTTGCGCCGTCGCTCGTACTCTCCGAGGCCCAGAAGCACGTCTCCCCCCGCGCCCCTCTCCCCCCGCACCAGGGGGTTGTTGGGGGAGTATTCGCCTGCCTTCAGCATTACGGGCAGGCCTAGGTAACGCTGCAAATGAAAAAAAAGTAAATTTTACTATACTTGTTCACGCTTGCTTATACCACCTTATACTTGATAATACTACATTACATGATTAGGATTTTATATAATGTACTTTACGTAAAGTTCTCGGTCGGAAGACATAACTTAAGGAAGCCCTTTGCCAACATTTTGATACGTTAAAAAAATTACAATAAATATCCTGTATATTTTCAGTCTCAAATCCGGTGAAGCCTAATAATAATTTGGTCGTAGGTACCTTTTCGTCACAAACTTAGGTCGATACAAAAAAGGAAAAACATACTCCAGTCTCCAAATCAATACAAAAATATACATTTTAAGTTTCAATTACTATGTTGGTTGTCTCGAAAAATGTATTTAGTAAAATAAGTAGGTAACGCTTGACCACAAAAATAAAAAACCTTCACTGGAGCCGCAATATAATATATTTTTAATGTTTTTGGCAACAATTTTCATTATACATTATGGTGCCTTGCCTACGCTTACACACCTTACAACAGGCTTATTGCAGCGAACTACCTTCGCAAAGCTTTAAACATCACTACAGAGAGTTACACACTTTTAGCTCCATTTAAATTCCGCAACATGGCGATATATTTTAGTTTTCTGGTGTAATCGAAGGAACACATTAGAAATTTTGATCACCAATCTAACAATGTGAAACTCATCGGATATAACAAGAAGCAATTTCCTGTAAAATTTCTTTCACGCGGTATTTTCTATGCGCTATACTACGGTGTTCGTTTGCATAGTTGATTACCATACTAATTACGCGTACAAAAAACGTGTTAAAAACCATAACTAAGTAATCCAGCGAAGTGGCTAAAGCATTTGAATTATGAGATTGTAAAAAAGAAGATTGTGATTGGTGTGCAACTAGACAATGGTTCAGTACTATGTATTGAACAGAAATTAGTTGCTTTGCTTACTAACCCATGTTACTTTTAGTAATCTGTGGTTATCGGTACTAGTGTCACAATGATTAAGAATAAGTATGTATTATTTGGATAAGTCTTTTGTTAATATTTTATTATGATACTGTTAGATAACCCAAATAATAAAAAAAAACTTCAATAAAAATATGGCGACTGCGATTTTACTGGTCTTATCTGTGGGTTTTATTTTCTGTCTTTTGTTCTAAATAAATCATTGTATTTCTTTGCTCCAGTAAATCAAATTTAAAATATCGTTCGGCAGCTCATAATGAGACGACGATCGAATGAGACTGTGTGTGTGTGTGTGTGTGTGTATGTTTGTAATAAATAAACTCAAAAACTACTGAACCGATTTCAAAAAATCTTTCACCATTAGAAAGCTACATTCACCCTGAGTAACATAGGCTACCTTTTACTGCGGGAAAATGCTTCATTCCTATGGAAAAAACTGTTAACGTGGGGGGAGCCGCGGCCGAAAGCTAGTTATATATATTTCAAGTTTCTATATTATTATTTTTTCCTCAGTGTCATTATCTAAAGTATATGTGTGTTTTGATACTCGTATTAAATGTGTATTGTTTTGATATTTAAACGAACAAATTAAAAAGAGAACCCAAGCAAATTAAAATATTTGAAGTGCGTGACGAGCCATAATAAATCAAAGGCGATTGCTCAATTATCCGTCACGCTCGGGTCACCCTGCGCCCGCGCTTATGCGCTGATGGTACAGTCTCGTCTGCTCGATCGTGACTCACTTGCTCATTACTTTCTTTGTGATATAATTTCTTTGAAATGGAACGCTGTTTTTGAATGATATGAATATTCGAGAATGTTCTACGATCGGATCGGAGACGTTTTGAACAGATGCACGGAAAAGTAAAAAAACAATGCGAGCGGACAGCTAGTCCAACATAAAGAAACAGGTAAAATATCTCTTGACATTGGAGTCTACGCCATTCCGTTCCGTTCGTAATTTAAAAACAGTCACCCTTTAAAAATAATTATTCACGTTACCAGCATTAAAATTAAGGCTTATTAATCACACAAATGTTCGTCCAGGGTATGTAACCAAAAGGCAAAGCTTATCCAAGAGAAACAACTTCTGCAGAGTAATTCTTATAGGGTACTATGTAACCGGGTGTAGAGTATGAGGTTTCATAAAAATGTCTCCGAAGAGTAAGTGAGAATTATACCTTTCTATGACATAAGGATAGTCTACAGACCGTTCAGCATAAGATGTCCCCTGCCAGCCTTAGTGCTAATATCACGGCCGGGGATATCTTACGGTGAACAGTCTGTCTGTACCATCCTAAACTAAACAATACTATTTGGTATACTGTGCCTAAACATAGTAAAGCCTGACCAAAGAAATAAAAAACCTGCTCTGGGGGCGCCACGTGTATATTTTTACGACTATGGCAACAATTTCCCTTATAAAATTAGTTCCATTGAAATTCCGCAATATGGCGAGGATTTTTATTTCTCTGGTCGGGCTTTGTATGTCTTTATTGCAAGAACCGCTAGTTGCATACAACTGACAGGCGTTAAATCAAACGTGAACACGTTTTTTGCGTAAACACTCTGTCACACAGACGATTATCCACTAATTGGTTGGCATTTTGCAAGTGACTGTCATTCCTCGATGATTGGTTGATATTGGCTTTGCATTTGGGAAGGTGATCGAGCGTGACTGATGCGGACGAATGGATGTGGTGGAAATGGGCATATACTTTATACATTGTGAAATTTAACTTTTAACATTTAACGATTGTTTGTTTATCCACAACAATCTAATATCTTATAATCTAACATACTTATGTATGTATGTTAGATTGTAAGATATTAGCATAAAGTCACTCCTCTTTCCCGGAGGGGTAGGCAGAGACCACTTCCTTCCACTAGCTACGATCCAAACTAACTTCTTTCGCTTCATCTACATTCATTAATCTCCTCATGCATGCTCGTCGGTTTAGAGCACTCCTGACCCGACCTTTTGTCAGAACGTCCCCTATTTTGGAACGTTCGTCTTGGTCTTCCCCTTCCAACGCTTCCTTCCATTCTCGCCTTATAAATCTGTTTAGTCAATCTCTCTTCGCTCATTCTCTCCACATGACCAAACCAATTTAGCATCCCTTTCTCAATTCTCATCACAACATCTTCTTTTACTCCACATTTTTCTCGTAAGTATCACACTGTTCCTAATCCTATCAACAATCAACAACCTAACCAATTTTCAAACTAAAGAAGTGTATAAATTAATGGTTAGAATGTAAGATATCGGATGAAATATACTACCCTAGTACCGCGCCCTGATTAGGAAATAAATAAAAGACTTGAAATTCTAGCGAAAAAACTAACAAAATGACGTAAAAATAACTAACAAAGTGACGCAATGCACACATTGAATCACGAGTTTGCTTTGAAAAACGAGTTGGAAATAGCATGTGATTTCCACCCGTTCAATTACTCAGTTCTCCACCTACTCGGCACATTTCGCCGGCAACGCGATACTATCTGTCTAAACACTCAACCCTGCATTAGGGTTGCCTACCATACTACAACACAGCTCGCTTATTTCGATGAGAAGAAACCAGACCATACATTTTTACGAGAGAATTAAATTTAGTAAATTTCTTCTTTCATGTATCGAAATCATACCTACTACATATTGTCATAGAAGTATATAATAGCTTGTATTATTTCATCTAAAGAGACGAGAGCCAGCTTTGGTTTGAGCAAAGTTTTTCAACTCTTGACGTCAATAAGAGTTTAAAAAACTATATCTATATGATAAAACTGTAGAGTTCTAAAATCTGTACATAGAAAAAAAGGCTAAAAACTAAATCAGTAAGAAATGTAAGAAGTTATATTATAGGATATTATCCAGATTTTTCAAACTTTTGTTTCTCTGTTTGTTCGGGCTAATCTCCGAAACTGTTGGACCGATTTGAATGAAATTTTTCATGGTAGTACCTTAAATCCTCGGTCAACATCTTAGATATTTTTTACCGCAGGAAAATATGTCATTCCTACGGGAAACTACATGTAAAAGTCAAAAAACAACGCGGGCGGGACAGCTAGTAATAAATAAATGACTTATGAGTTTAAGTTTATTTCATATGCGAAAATATTAAATACATTAGAAAAAATCTACCAATACTACGAAGAATTTAAACCAACCAACAATTTTATAAACGTATACTTGGAAAAATATCGAATCGAAAATCGTGCAAGCAAATTAAAGCTTCGAAGAGCCCAAACCCTCCCATTGGCCCTAGGTTTCCTAGAGTTTCCGTGAGTGAACTTAACTCGACCACCCCTTGGCACACTTTCCCGCCGATTACTGATAAACATCTGTCTTACAAACAGCTTAGTCGGCCTTACCACGGATCACGAATAGAACAACCATTTCAGCTGTAAGTTCTTGATGAATTTCAAGATAGTTCCCTATGCCATTTGGTTTCGCATTTTAAGAGGCGACTAAAGATATACAATCTAAGGGGTGGTGTTTTCTGTAATACGCATAATTTAAAGGACATAAGACCGTCTGTGGCCAAGTGGTTAGGGCCGTTGTTGACTTTCATTCGAAAGTCTGCGGGTTCATGCCTAGGCCGTACAGTAACCCTAGTGGTGGAGGAGAATCCCTAGCGAAATGAAAGAGGGAAACTTATAATATTATAATACTAGCGACCCGCCCCGGCTCCGCACGGGAAAATGGTTATTGTGGGTTATCCTTCAGTATATTATGCATGTATTATACATATAAACCTTCCTCTTGAATCACTCTATCTATTAAAAAAAACCGCATCAAAATCCGTTGCGTAGTTTTAAAGATTTAAGCGTACAAAGGGAGGGACATAGGGACATAGGGACGGAGAAAGCGACTTTATTTTATACTATGTAGTGATGTTTATTTTATCGAAATATTACATTATTGGAAATGGTTAAAATGGCGTCCGGCTCGTAGCACGGGCTACGGCCATCTCCCTCTCATCAATGAAATTCAAACTGATATTACTTTTCATAGTTAAATGGCACAAAACGCGGAAAGAGGCTGCCAGCACGAACGCGGCGAGCATGTAGGACGCATGCACGCCACAGTACCAACGTGTTTTCGATTATTATCCGAATATTTGAGGAAACCTGCACACACCTGCGAAGTTATTCAAAGATTGTATTGGTTGACCAACCCGCACTGAGTGGGCCAGCATGGTCGACTCAGCCCTACTCTACTCACTCTGATTTTAGAGTAGGCTCGAGCCATATAATAATATGAGCTCATAACGATAGGGCATAAAAATAGTACAAACTTAGTGAGTCAAATCGACTCAACTTTTACTAATCCCGATTGCTCGCTAAAAAAGTTTAAGTCTTCCTTACAGATTTTCTTCTTTAAAAGTAGGGTTAACCCCAAAGGAATGTATTAATATAGGTAGGTACATAATCTGGCTTCCTTTGTCGACTTAAAACAAAAGTTGGTGGGCTAAGTTTTATCCGTAATAAACTTTGCCTACTTTTACGAAAGGTCACATATACATCAGGCATGATCGAGGCCTGTAGGTGGGTCGCGAAATGGGGTGAAAGGAAATTGACACGCAAAAGGCACGCCCTGTACTTTATACAGGGTGTGGAGGTTAGACATTAAGTCTAGTCTAGAGTCTAGGCGTGGCCTAGGTATTTATCAAAGTGTTTTAGACAGTCCTTATTTTCACCCCTGCGACTTCTAGAACAATAAGTAAAAATCTATAAAAAAAATCTTTCTTCTTTCTCTTTCTTCGTATGGCTTGTAAGGTTATAGAACAACCTCACAATCCTTGGTTGGGGTCTGAATCAGGGATGTTGCGGATGCCGATTTTTTTCATCCGCGGCGCGGGTGTGAATGCGGATGCGGAGTTTTGAAGGCTCTTAGGTATTGAACTATCTAACATCTTATAAGTAACAATAACTTAGTTGGTAGTAGGATAGATAGTGTGGTCAGACCCACACAAGGTGGACCGACGATCTGGTGAGGGTCGCGGGAAGCCGCTGGATGCGGGCAGCGCAGGACCGATCATTGTGGAGATCCTTGGAGGAGGCTTTTGTCCAGCAGTGGACGTCTACAGGCTGAGATGATGATGATAATGAGTAGAATAGAAGACGGGACCAACGACTTTACGTGATAATCTTTCTTTTAGGATAAACCAGTGATTCAGCCTGCAATCCCCTAAACAATTTGGGGAAAAATTTCCTTCCTAAAATTTCCACATATATCCTTCCTTACCGAGGAGCATGGTCCTCCTCGATATATCAGGTAGTGTTGTTGGCCAATCTCAACCACTTTTAGTTTTAACAAACAGGCAACAGTGCAGGTGGGCCCAGAAACACTATTACATCATTATCACTACATAGTATAAAACAAACTCGCTTTCTCTGTCCCTATGTGTAATTAAATCTTTAAAACTACGCAACGGATTTTGATGCGGTTTCTTTTAATAGATAGAGTGATTCAAAAGGAAGGTTTATATAGAATAGAATAGAATAGAATATATATGTATAATACATGCATAATATACATAGGGATAACCCACAATAACCATTCTCCCGTGCGGACCCGGGGCGGGTCGCTAGTAATATATTATATACTTCAAACTGGGGCCGTAGAAGTTCCAATCAAGTATTAACGAATCCCGGCACGCACGGTTTATGGTCGTCGGCAGCGCGACGCGACCCCGTCAGACGTTCCCGACAGACTGGCACACGCGAACGATAAAGGTTACGGGCAAAGCTTCCCAAAGTGTAGGTAGACTACTAGAAACTAAGGTGTTGGTCCCAAGATTAAATATAATAAAGCCTGCCCCCCTACTATGTAAGTAGCGACAGGTTCAAGAAGCTGTCAAACGCAACATAGTGACATTAGAGCCATAGTAGTTCTGTCAATATGTCGCGTTTGACAGCTTCTCGAGCCTGTCGCTACTTACATAGTAAGGGGGCTGGTCGCCATTGGAACAGAGGCCGTCTATTGACTAAAATGATGATCCGAAATTGATTAAAAAAGCATATTACAAGATATCTGATTATTTAGAAGACAGATCTCCATGGGAATGGGGTTGCTTGAGTTGGCTATGAATATAATTTAATTTATTAAAATATATTGTACCTACGAGTATAACATTACATATTAAAAAAATATATATATAATTTTTAAAAGATGCGACGCTTGTGGAGTTTATTCGGCGAGCTCTTCTCCACAAAAGACCGCACATTTTGCTTTGCTGAACTCGCCACTAAATTGACTTAACTAAGTGATCAAAAGTGTCCAAAAGTTAAAATACATGATTTCATTTCATTTAATTTCATGTTGTTTTTGACCATTTGATTTGGATCAACGGACAGACGGTCTATCACGGGAAGTCGCGGGTAACTTCTGAGATACAGGCCTTACAGGCAGCACAGGACCAGTCGTCGTGGAGCTCTTTTGGAGAGGCTTTTGTACTGTACAGCAAAAAAAAATCTCTTCTTTCAATGTCTAAGTGAGGTAACTCTGAGAAATATTTGAGAAACCCTGGACAAACTATTATAGGCAAAGTTTGAAGTTGTCGGTGGTGCAGTGATATAGGCACACACAGATAAGGGTCGTAGGCTTCCAGGTGAAGCCTGTTTGATTTACAATTGCGAACGAAGTATCTGCCCATGGTAAAACACCTAACCCTCCGGCTAAACCACAGAATACCAAATAGAGCTAAACTAAGTAAGTGAAGTAAATATTTAAAAGTATTTAAAAACACTCTTGGTGATGCCATTTTTAACGCAGTTCATCCAAGCCTTATACGAGTATTACAGTGAAAGCGTAGTAGACAAAAAAATAACCGTTTTTACGTTACTTTGGCTTTGAATTCAAATTAATCACTAAACGTGTACAAATCAACTAACAAAACATCATAATATTTCATAAGCAAATAAATACATTCAAAGCTTCGACAATATTTAACCTGTAAACAGATTGAATCGTGATTTAATCACAATCTAGCGACAGGCATAGCAGTCCTTAATCATAGCCGTTATTGTTGACAAACTTTCCTCGTTTCAAGTTGGTAATAGTCGACCTCGAGGGCGACTTTTACCCGACATCGATAAGCAAGGATAAGGTATTTTTAAGAGGATTTTAATTTTATACACACACATGTATGTAATATTTTTGGAAATGCAAAATATTCACCTAGGATGACCTATCAGAGCTTCCTTAAATTAACAGGTAAAAACAATTCCCAGCATTAAATAGCACCGCTAGGAAACAGATAATTATAATACTAGTTACACCTAGGATATAGGACTCATAGGATTTATAGATAGGAGAATCACATGTCTTTCCATTGGGTGTCGTAGAAGGCGACTAAGAGATTCGGGTTTAGTTGGCGACAAGCCGGCAACCTGTAGATGCACTACGAAACACAAAAATCTGTCTGTTTAGATGAGTATCAAATCTTAACCAGGACACTTAGCTACAGCATAGATGGTTTTAATATGGCCCCAATTTGAGCTTAGTAAAACTTAGGTACTCATCCCTTTAAGGAAAAGAGCGTATGGAAGAAGGAAATGCATGTATATAAAAAACATGTCATGTCCTAAAACTCTGTCGGGTATTTGTCTTTAAATAATAATTTTATTGAACTTTCCACTCGCAAAATGTAGCGAAACACGCAATGTTCTGACTGACGTGCCGTAAAAATAGGACGAGAGTATAATAGCTAGCTGGATAGGTTGTTCGTCTATAAGTAAATGATGAATGAATAACACCTGAATACTTCTTAGGTTAAAAATAAAATCTGTTCTGTTTGACTATCGTGATAATTATGGCGATGGGCTTTCTGTCGTAAATTGTTTACGGTATAGGGACTCCGTTAAATAAATAAACTACATAATGATATGTTAGAATAAAATACTATATCGTAGGTTCTTCGGAGGTAGCCCACGAACTATGTTTAAAAATTTACGAATGGCTTTGTTAACTACCCATTGATTCATAACTAGCTACGGTAATAATTTAACATGATAAAGCTAATTAGGACGTCGAATCACGCACGCCACAGGTACTTTGTATCAGGGGACAATGTTCGCGTGACAATAGCCTATAGATGTTCACTTTGGACTAAGGTTTTTCTATCAAAAGGTAGTGTAAAGCCTCAAGTTTAACAGGCGGATTGGGGAACGCAGTTGTTGTCAAATACAACAAAACTTAATAACTGTTTACTGTTGTTTTTTATAACTTATCACTGTCCACTGTTAAATGGAGGCTTTTTTCTTAAAAGGTGTAGTAAAACCCCAAGTTAAACAGGCAAATTGGAAATCGCTTTGTTGATGTTTGGACAATGTTAAGCAGATTTTTGGTTTTGTATTGCTAAGAACAGTTCAAGCTGGACACACGCTTTGCGATTCAACGAAAGTACGGCGCAATGATGATTATGATTATGATTTGAGAGAAGAAATAAAGGGCAATAATGAATAAAGGGCAATAATGAGTTACCCGAAACGACTATTTGGTATTCTGTGCCCGAAGACCACTGAGACCCAAAAAGATCTATTGTAGTCGGTTCTCATTCAAACCTACAGCTTTGAAGAAGCTGACGATTTTGGTGGGATTTAGGGTTTAGGCTTCTTCGAAACAAGTTGATGCGCTGCCAGCACCAGACTCCTGTTATTGACAAGAACATCACGATCACAGAGGATGACGGAATAGAGTTTTCTTTCCGTCTACATTAAGGGTATTTTCGATAAGTCCATTCTGTTCATGTACTTATTTATAAGGACGGTGCAAAGGCCAGTGTGAAAAATGCCTGAAATCACTATCACTACATACATAGTATAAAACAAAGTCGCTTTCTATGTCCCTATGTCCCTCCCTTTGTACGCTTAAATCTTTAAAACTACGCAACGGATTTTGATGCGGTTTTTTTTAATAGATAGAGGGATTCAAGAGGAAGGTTTATATGTATAACACATGCATAATATACTTAAGAATAATCCACAATAACCATTTTCCCGTGCGGAGCCGGGGCGGGTCGCTAGTAAACTACTAAATGCGTAGACGGGTTGTATGTATTGTATGCCCTAGAACAGTTTATTATTTATTTAATGCCCTAGCCATAGCTCCACGACCTTTAGGCCACAGAAATGTTTAATGCCTTAAGGGCGCTCGCTACTGGGGCGTAAACGAATACTATTGCATCACTACTCACTACATAGTATAAAACAAAGTCGCTTTTTCTGTCCCTATGTCCCTCCCTTTGTACGCTTAAATCTTTAAAACTACGCAACGGATTTTGATGCGGTTTTTTTTTATAGATAGAGTGATTCAAGAGGAAGGTTTATATGTATAATACATAATAATAATAATAATAATAATAATAATTTCTTTATTAAAAAAACACATATTTTTAACATTGTGGCTGATGTCTCCTTTTAGACTTTATGGGCCTGTGTTAGGAGGCATCGCTCTTCTTTAAAAACTACATCGAAATCTAAGCTACATGCATAATATGCTTAAAGATAACCCACAATAACCATTTTCCCGTGCGGAGCCGGGGCGGGTCGCTAGTTAGATATAAACAGATCAATATAAAACCGATTACTTTGTTGGAGGACATTCATTAATAAGGTGAGCTTTACCAAGCAATGTCGGAATGGGCTGCATTATTCACTTGTGTAATCAACACAACTGCGAACCCCAATCCACCGATTAAGAATGAGTATTATAACGACCTCTTCATTTCAATATAAAGACCTTGGGACTATTATTTATGATCATTAGATCTCTGTTGTGTCATGTAAACCAGAACATACTGATGTGCATGAAACAAGGTCTTAACTTTATTGTATTAATTTATTACCGTGACTGGACTATATGTAGTATTCGAAACGCCTACCAACCCAAGCCACCTGCCAAAAGGAGTTTGCATGGTAGTCGGGGAAAAATAAATTTTTTTACACATTAAATCCAATAGTTGTAATTTCTTTTGTATTACGATCATTAGTGTTACTGAAGACCAACCTTGTGTTTTTCCCCGATCTACCTAAGGAGCTCACCAATAAAAGGGGGGTAAAGGGCCCAATTGCTATATATCATTCAGAAAAAAACTTACAGTGGAGATTATAGATGTTTTCACTTCATTAAATTATTTGTGCACTGCTATAAAAAAATCACCTTTATTATTTACGAGCTTCTTGACATAAGATGGGTCTTTATATAAATTTTGACGCCTTTTTTAAAAAAGTGCCTTAGAAAATCTTAGAAGTGGTGATCTTTTCATAATATGTTTTAAAGATATATCTAAGACCTCGTGTGAGTTTTCACCTGTGTGACTATAATAGATCTAATTTTTATGACGTTTTTTCCCTTTAATTCACTGAGCATTAATTCTACACAAAATATTTTTATTTGCCAACAATTGTAAGCTAATAATACACACTGAACATAAAAATCACCAAAATTTACTAGGAGCGATTGGATTAAACAGCTAAACAATTATCTAATATCATAAGAATATCATCGATATTGTATTTGGAGCGAAATACGCTGCGCTGCGTGGCCAGAACAAACGCTAGGGAGCTGTCCCGCCCCCCGCTCGCGCGTCATTTAGGGCGACCGAGGTGAAGCGGCACGGCGCACTGGAGGTCAAGCTACTGGACGGACGGATGTCTGTTTGTTTACTTACACCATTGATATACAATAAACATAGATACACGATCTCATACAAAATCTAACGCCAAACACGGCACCGCATCAACTATCGACATATACATGCCTATACAGATATTGTACCGTTGAAACTATGTGCAAAATAGCCTTTGAGTTGTTGACTTAATTTTCAATTTAGACTTTAATGCTTAGATAATATTGAACAAATCTATTTGTGCAAATTACTGACAAATTACCTTCTTCCGCTAAAGATATCAACATGTACGGTTTCCAGTAATGAAAGAACATAATTTCAATAATAAATTATATCAATATGGACTCTAGCACATTACAATAAAGTATGATTTTGCCACACAAGCGAGTGTTTTTTGCATGCCAGCCCTCTAGTAGCGAGTAGTTGAATTTTAAAGGCAACCTATTGAAGTTCACCTGATCTGTAATCGGAAAAAGTTTTGCAATTCTTCACTAGATGGCCAAATAAATAATTACAATCACGTCGTGTGGCCCTTAGTAGTCAGCCTTCCTCAGGTACTTAGGCCTTTAGTGACGCAAAAAACATTTCTTATTTTGATATCTAAACCATAAGTGGTTGAGAAATGGTCGCCCGCCCCCATCGCAGGCCTTCTTTTTTCTGGTCAAGGCTTTTATATTTAAGTAAAGATTTAAGTTTTACAATTAAAATAATAATAGAGCAGGTTATTATTTATTTTGGCAGCATTACTTTATCTGAAACCAAACAACAGACTTTTTGTATTTCTATATATTATTTAACGTTTTTGTGCCTGTCTATTACTAGTTTTTTTTTAAATATTTTTTCTTTGATCAGTTGATCTAGCCAGAGAGGTGGGAGAAAGTCGCGCTTCAGTTGATCTTTGATCTATGGTATATAAGTTGAAATTATTATTTATTTTTCCATATTTTTCCATTTCCATTTTTACCATGTTCAAATATTTAGATATCAAAATAAGAAAATAATGTTTTTTGCGTCACTAAAGGACTAAGGACCTGAGGAAGGCTAACTACTAAGGGCCACACGACGTGATTGTAATAATAAATCGGCCGTATTTGGGCTCATGCAAATTGAATGTGAAATCTTTAAAAAACTAACAGGCTGTATGATTAAAAAAACGTTTTTCATTTGAATTACCATTGGTTTACATACTAAAACGGTTTACATACCTACTATATTACTATTATTATCAGTTTCAAAAAGCTTTATCTATCACCCGCGTTAATTTTATTGTTGTCCTAATACGGTCCTGTATTTTCTTTGTAAGAAGTATTTCTATTTGACATTAGATGGCGTTTTAGCAGAAATTATGTACAGTAGCAGTATATCAATGACTTACACGAATAGAAAAAGATGTATCCGTTTTATTATTTCGTAATATTTCGTATTGATTGCATGATCATTTCGAGTAGGTAACCTAAGTGACTAAAATCATCATCGGAAATATGAATTAATGTAAGGGACAAATCTTCGAAAATGAGTTATGTATACAGTTCGATTGCAAATTTTCCGCTCTAAATACTTAAAAATATGTTAAGAATATGGATATCTTTCTGGTGTCCTTTACAGCAACAGATTTAGTAGAAAATTATTCTTAAAAGTAATGCAAAGTACGCCTGAGACCTATGTTAAATTAATTATTAATGTAATGGAGTATTCATTATTGTTACTATTTATTGCAAAGGACACTAATATTTAAAAGTGTATGTTACGGTTACCAAGGTTCTAAATTTTTCTACAAAAATGTCCCTTACACTAATCGAATTACGTGGAGTAACGAAGAGTCCCTAACATTAAGTTATAATATGCTAGGTTCCCGAAGTAGTACCTATCTATTATATTTAGTTTCTTTACCTTTTCATCCAACTGATTGTTTTTATTCTTCGCCTTGAAATCTTTCTCTGTTACGTTGTGTCATTTTATTATCCAATTTTCACTGCCGTAGAGTGTAGTGCAATGCTCCAGATGTATAGCTTTTTCTAACACTTTTTGAGATTCGGGCTTTGAGAAGATGTTTTTTCCCACTAAACCTTTCTGGGCCACCGCTATTCTAGCGACTATATCTGGTGTTCATCTAGAGTCATCGGTAATTATGTTTTTAAGGTATTTCAACTTTAACTTGTTGTATTGGGTTTGAATTTAATGTTATTATTGAGCTATGTTTTGGTTTAATTTTCGAAGTTAGTAGAGTTTCAGTTTTTTTTACACAATTCTTTAATCCAAATACAATATTTGACCACAAAGCGAATAAATTGAAGATTGGCCCCATTGAATTTAATCCCCCCTTTTCCTGACTCTAATAGTTTTCTAATAGCACACTCTATAAAGATATTGAAAATAAGCGACAACCTTGTCTCACACCCCGTCTAATATTAGCTTTTTTTTTCCCCCAATTTCTATTATAGTTTCTTGATTTATGTATAATTCAAAAATGGCTCTTCTGTCTTTATAGTATATTTCCTGCTTGTTTTAAAATATTTATCATTTGTTTTTAGTTAATTTTGTCAAGTGCTTTTTCCAAATTTATAAATGCAAAATGGGTGTCTAAATCCAACTCCATCCTACTATCGATTGCTCTCTCACGTCTGGCCTAGTACCGCTTCTCTAGTCAATTTATTTTATCTAAATTCATATTGGTCCAATTTTCTTTCAGAAAGAGGTTTGATGCTGTTTTGTATAATCTTACGTAAAAATGTAAAATTGTGCTTGCTTGAGGTATTAGACTTAGCGTTCTGTCTTTCCTGTGTTCATTAATTTGATAAGCTTAAATAGTTCGTCTTTGATTGAATCACAATTACCATACTTACCCCCTGGCCACAGCTTCGCGCGGCAGCGCAACCTGCGGCGCGAAACTTGCCAGAACGTTAGTAGGTATTATTATAACATTTCAAAAACGTTACGTTTACATATATTTAATCTTATTTGTGCTACATTACAGTGCTGAAGTCGTTTTCTAAGTAAAACAAGATAAACGTTACTTTTAGCATGAAAATTGGCCTTTTTTGTATAATTTGGGTAATTTTACGCCTTTAAATAAATTTATTAATTATGCTAGTACATTTTTCTAGCAGGTTTTGAGAAATGAAAATGGTTTTAGTTCTCTCATGTTAATTTTGACTATTCGCAGAACAGATTCCGCTGGTCGCAGGTCGCGCCGCGCTTCGCGCAAAGCTGTGGTCAGGCCCTTAATAATCTCTATAATTATAAATACCATGTGTACCCGCTGCTTTTTGACGGCCTCGTAGCCTAGTTGGTAGTACGTCTGCCTACGAAGCACAGGGTCGCGGGTTCGAATCCCGCCCAGGGCAAACATTCGTGTGATGAGCACTTGTGTTTGCCTTGTGTCTGGATGTTGTATATTTATATATGTATGTATATCAGCGGTCTGACACCCATAGTACAGGCTCTGCCTAGTTTGGGGTCAGATGGCCGTGTGTGAGATGTCCCACATATTTATTATTATTATTATTTTCCATTTGAATGTTATTAACAATTTACCTTGTTCATTAAGAATGGCAGCACTTTAGTTTTATGTTTATTTTCTAACTTTCTGATTATGTCAAGCAAGGTTCAATTTGCCTTAAGTAATATTAAATTTTGGTCACAGCTATCTAAAATACTATTTTCTTTTTCTTTTCTACATAAATTAGTAATGTTTTTTGTCCGTCTTTTATATTTCGTAATACTATAATCATCTGTTTTATTTATAAGTGTCCTTCTTCAAATCATTATGTTATTTATTTCTTGGGTTATTAACCATTGTTTTCTTAGTACAATAATTTATTTTTCTGAATATCCTTTGCAGTTGTGGGCAAAACATCTTATAAATATCTAATATAATATAATACACTACTGTACTAGTGTGCCTAGTGTGTCTATATACTAGTGTGCTATAAATTATATAATTATGTCTCAAAAAAGATGGAACACGAGATATTTTATTCATCTCACATATTTTTATTTCATTTCATTTTATTGGATAAATTTTTTGCTCGCAAGTCCGGTGAATCTTGATTGGTCGTACCTTTTCGACACAAGCATAGGTCAAGTAAAAAAAAAATTTTTGCTCTATACTTTTAAACATAAAAAGTAAATAGATTCTAGAAAAATAATCTCGAATACCATAAAATCAACTTAAATATTTGTTTAACTTAAAATTGCATCAAATAGCGTGACTCTCTGCCTAATTATATAATGTTTCTTACACACACACGTACACATACGTTTTCTTAAGACTTACATTATTGATTTTTTTTTTTAATTAATAATTTTCTAAAAAAAAAGTAATGTAACGGACATAAACTATACAAATTATTCCAATTTCCGTTTACTTATGTTATAGAGCTTTAAATTTCAATAGCATTACAAATATAGTAAATATAGCATTTTAATTTAAAAAGCAATCGTTTTTTCACTCTTCTGAAAAGTTACGATTTGTCCTTTACAGTAATTCATATTTCCGGTGACATTGACATTTCTGACTTGGGTTTACATTAATTTATAACAATAACAATATAAATCCTTAAAAATTATCACTGCTTGAACATGAATTACCTATGGGTAGTTAAATTATCGACACGGGACTATTTTAATAAGTAATAGGTACGTAAAATATGCGAAAAAAATATATTAAAAAAAAATTCAAAGTCGTCTGTATTGTCGGTTAAAATGTTGATTGACCCAGCTACGAGTAGATTAATTCTCAATAAATAATTTGTTTCATCCATCATAAACGGCTGCATCATCGTTCCGCGCGGACAGCGCTCGCAATAGTTCACCCCCGCGCCGAACTCTCTACCCCCGAAACATTACAACCGTGGTATTTTCGTTTCCTCTGGTAATATTTAGGAGAACTTTCGTTTTGGGGTATTAATTATCATAACATTTATTTTTATTATTTATCAACGACTGTAGAATTTTTGCTTCAGTGTTAAAATTTAATAAAACGTCCTAAAAAAAAAACTACGTTAGTCACACGGGTGAAAATCTGTAGGATTAACTTTGATTAATATATAAATGACGTGCTTAAAGATCACCAATTCTAAAAAAATTCTACTAGGTTTTAATATTTTTATTTTACAGACCTTCGTTATCTCACATTACTCACGCACTACATTGGTGATATTTTATGTTTATTATTATATATTATTTAGAAGACCATAAAAAATAAAATCACCAGTGTAGGATTTAATCTCAATTAAATAATGAAAAAACAATTTTTAAACAGCGTTTAAAAAAAACGCTCAAAAGTTTTTTTGGGGAAAATTTAAAATAATCAACAATAAACTAACTCTAATCAAACAACGAAAAAAAAAATTGTCTAGGAATTTGTAATTTTTTTCCATACAAGCTTTCGTATCTTTACCGGACTATGGGTTTTGGTGTCGTTTCAGTATGAATGAAGATTCGCGCGTGACATAAATAATAATGACGGGGGTTTCTCACAACATTTTGACTGTTCACTGCGAGATAATTCAACTTAGCAAAATTTTAAAGATCATGTTCAGTGAATAAATCCAATCGGAAAACTAAAAAAATATTGACCTCCACACGAACTCTCAGAATGTACCCGATTGAAATGACTATTTAATTTGTACAAGATTCTTTTTGTTTTACGAGTAATTGTTCTTTAGGAAAGTCGTTCAAAATCACTATTTCCCTATGGACATCTTTAAGTATTTGCTAAGCTATCATTCCCTATATATTCTGTGGTATTAATACTCGTATACTATCAGAATTGTAATTTACTAGCTTCCGCCCCGCGGCTCCGACCGCATGAACAGGTTTTCCCGTGGGAAAGAAGTATTTTCCCGCGGTAAAAAGTAGCCGATGTGTTAATCTAGGGTGGCAGCTAACTTCATAACAGATTTTATTAAAATTGCTCCAGTCATTTAGACGTAAAGAAAAAACAAACATACACACTCACAAACCGAATCCAAAACCGAACTCCGACAGACTCTACTCCGACAAGACACTACTCCGACAAAACATAAAACCTAACCTAACCTAACCTAACCTACCGAACTTGTCGGAGTAGTGTCTTGTCGGAGTAAAGTCTTGTCGGAGTTCGGTCCTTAAACCTCACGAACCTTATAATATTAGTGTGATTGCTGTTGTGTGATAGTAATAAAAGCTTATTTGCATAATATATGGGGTGTGTGGGTGTGTGTGTGTGTGTTTGTCCACTCTATACAGTAGGTCAGTGCGATATGTATTCATCATCTGGACTAGGTAATTAGGGTGTTTCGCCGTTTAGCTAATACGTCCGCCCACCCCAAACCCCACCTTACACTTTGAAGGGTGTAACAGTGGGGCTTTCTTAGTTCTTACACGCACGTAACTTTATTTTTAACCCCCGACGAAATAGAGGGGTGTTATAAGTTTGACGTGTGTGTCTGTCTGTCTGTGGCATTGTAGCTCCTAAACGGATGCGCCGATTTTGATCTAGTTTTTTTTTGTTTGCAAGGTGTCACAATCGAGAGTGTTCTTAGCCCTTTCGGCTCATGATCCAAGAAAATATCTTGAAGACTATCAGCTCTTTTCTAGTTGTTGAAAGGATCAAGTAACAGTTTTGTTTTGGGGGTTATTAATTTTTTTAATTTAGTGTTATATTATGCCGCGGTAAAAAAATAGTCTCTCCTTTCCTGTGATTTCACTTTTGACTCTAGTAAAAGCAAAACAGACTCACTTTCGCATTCATAATACTAGCTGTCTACCCGCAGCTCCGCGCGTTAATGTTTTTCCCGTGGGATTGAGATGAAGAATTATTCGATTCGGTTCAGCCGACCTAGTTCAAAGTTCAAAGTATCCATTTTTTAACTTTAGGATATTTACATCGCTTAGTTATGTCATATTATTCTTTTATGTCCTAAAAGTTTTAATAATAAAGATATAAATAGGTACATTTAGTTTTGTCAACAAGCAATACCTGTCTAAATCCCCAAAGGGTAGAGCGATGTTATTTTTATCAGTTGGCAATAAATTATGAGACAATAGAGGGCGTGGTGGGTGCGGCTGGGCACGGCGCATTAGCAAATTGGACCAGTGAAATATTGACGGCATTCTCTATATTACTATTTATTATTATTTATTATTACATTAATTTTTATATTATAATATTGGAACCAATTCTAGTTATTATGCCCGTCCTTTTCACTCTTAAGAAAGGATTGGTAAAGACAGGTGATTGACAATTTAAATCTAAAGATCATTGCATTAATCGCGCTAGTTTAGGGTGCATGCGAAAACATTTGAATTAAAGTTACGCCCTGTGGTTACGCCTAATATTATGATGAATATCTGCGCTCCTAAGGCGAAGTTTGTGAGTGTGTGTGTGTGTGTTTGTTACTTCTTCAAGTCTAAACGACTGGAGTGATTTTAATAAAACTTGGTATGGAGTTAGAAAATACCTCATTCCCACGTGAAAAACTTTTAACGCGGGCGTAGCCGCGGGGCGGAAAGCTAGTTTTCAATATAATTCAAAACTATATTCTCAGCTCCCGTCCTAAATGTGGCGTAAGAAAAAGAAAAAGTAACGAGAATTAAGAGTGCTTAAACAAAACACATAAGACGAGGCGAAGGAAGCTTTGCTTGGGGAAGGTCAAGGCGAAGGTTCTGCGATCAAATCGGGGACATCCCGAACAAAGCCCGGGTCAGGAGCATTGTGAATGGACGGGCAATGACGGGCATGCATGAAGAGATTGATGGTTTGTGAATGAACCGAAATAAAAAGTAGTGTGTAATGGTATTTTTGACATAATGATTTTAATTTGTAAGTTATGTATTTATTTTTTTGTATGTATAATTTCCGACACAATGTATATTGTTTTATGGAATAAATGAATTGAATTGTATTGATATGAGAATTTTTTTGAAATCGCCAAGACTATAAGCACAGAAGAAAATAATAGTACTAACTTATAGCGGGTTAGTACTATTATTTTCTTCTGTGCTTATAGTCTTGGCGATTATAGCTATAAAAAATAGTTTCTAACAAAATAATATTAAAAAACAAAAACAAAAAATTCACCAAAACTAAAAACAAAACAATAACCAATTACAACGGGCAGGCTTTTATCTCCTCGACATAATACATGACAAATCTATCTAGAGCAGTATTTCCCAAAGTGTGGGTCGAGACCCACTGGTGGGTCGCGGGTAGATTTTGGGTAGGCCCTGAAACTATAGGACAGGGCTCAGCAATTATTTTCGCTCGGGATCCTGAACAAAAAATTCATCCTCAAACTCACATACTTGGCGGACATTTTCTCAAAATTCAACGAACTCAATTTGTAACTGCAGGGCAGGGATCAGACGGATCCGATATTTTTGCAGTGCACGATAAAATTCGAGCGTTCATGAAAAAACTTATGTTGTGGCAGAGATGTATCGAGGAAGGCAAGTACGATTGTTTCGAAACATTTGAAACTTTTATTATAGAAACGATAAGAATTAACGGGTAAATGCTGCGGTAGCAACATACCGCTGCTTTTTTGTCTTCATGACACAAGGTGGGCCGCGAACTTTAAACTTTCTTGTAGATGGGTCGCGGTCCCGACAAGTTTGGGAAACCTATCATTTGCTCCGCATGTCCTACAAGAAAGTTTTTATCGACGCTATTATAATGTAGGTATTTTTATTGCCTTAAAATAAGTCTTGTATCATCAAACTAAATGAGACCTATTTACGATCATCAACCCACGTAACCATTTAAGTTTAAAAAACAGCAATCTTCATTACGTTGTTGAGAGTCATTGTCATTGAAGTAATTTGTTTACTAAAATAGTTTTTTTTTTAAAACATACGTAATCGCAATTTATAAATGTATGTATGTATGCATCCATTTGTGTGTGTGTTAAATGTATGATACTACTTAAAATATACTCGCTATTTAAACTTAAGTAATCCACACTTACTTGCATTTGACTTGGTTTCATTGATATGCAACAAGCGTTGCAGAGAGAATCACTTGCATATTTTGGTCTGTAAATCTAATATGAAATCACAACACATGCGGTATTTCGCGAACACATCTATCCTGCTAGTCTTAGTTTGGAAACTCAACAGTTAAAAGTAGCAGGAGGAGGCCACAGCACTAAATATTTAGTTAAATATCAAGATTCTCCAGAAGGGAAAAATTCAGATAAAACACCAGGAAACCACAACACATAAGAGCACGCTAAACTACACGTATTGAATCATAAAAAACTAGATACCGATTCCAGATTGAAACTTCAAGAACACCAGAGTTTACAAAACATGGAGACCAAAAAACAAGTTATGCAAAACTCAAAAACACATTGTAGATACTGTCCGAAGCATGGGTTTAAATATCTACACCATAAAAGCAAAGAAAGACAATAAACCACATGTCTTGCAATACTCAAATCATGCTACTGTCCTTAAACTATCGTTTAAAGATTCTATAGACCATAGCACAAGAAGCATTTTATCAATCACAGTAGATCACATGTTTTGCAAAAATCAAAACACGCTACCGTCCCGACGTCATGATCGTATCTGAACATCCATTGTCCTGATTGACTCCTACGCTGCTGTTGCGATTGCGACGTACAATTATAGGCAAAAATCATATTAAATTTACTAATAAATGCGATATAGGTACTACATTTTTTTGCAAAATTAAAGATATCCAAAGTACGGACACTGAAACACTCTCCAAAAATATCATTAGAAGAAAAAGATGTCAATCGTCTTAACGTCAGTACTGGAACTACTGACTTTAAGACGATTGCCATAGTTATGAATGTGAAGGTTTATACAATTCTTTACTATTGCAACTTGCAGAGTAATGCGAAGTCAAGGCTATAAAACGTATACAGCAAAATAGATTATGATAGAATGTTACAATAGGTTGAGGGAGAATTATTATTATTTTTTTACTTTAAACGTAAAAAAAAACTAATATCATTTTCATCAAATTATTTCAATAAATTATCTTAAAACATGAAAGAATTTTCTCTCCTACTGTACCCATTTTCATTCAGAGGATGCTCCATTGTATCACTTCAAATGCAAATCTGCTTTTTGTTGGCAACAAAAACAATGGAATATGGCATGCGGGTTTGTTTGTATGACGAACAAATTTGTCAGACCAAAAACAATGAACAAATATACTTGTGTATGATATGATTTTAAAACGAATTACAATAATGTTTACAATGAGCGTCCCGGCTCTGAATAGGTAAAACGCTTTTTTTTATTGTAAAGAAGTACAAGGATCAAGCTTCACCGGACTTGCGGGAGAGCGAAAGACTCTACCCCAAAAGCTACTTTTTACCGCGGGATAATACCTCATTCCTACCCGTTTTTCCCGTAGGAATGAGGTATTATCCCGCGGTAAAAAGTAGCCTATGTGTTATTCTGACGTATAAGCTACTGTCACTGCTTGTTACTGTCAAGTTTAATTAAAATCAATTCAGTAGTTTTTGCGTGAAAGAGTACCTAACAAACATACATCCATCCATACTTACAAACTATCGCGTTTATAATATAAATAGTAGGATAGGTGAGCCCCTCGGTGGGGATATATACGAGCTGTTAACGTTAAAAGCAACACCTACCGACAACAAGTCCGGTGAAGCTTGATCCGTCGTACTTTTTCGACTTAAGCAAAGGTCAATTAAAAAAAAAACCCCGACAACGGGAGAAGTCTTGACTCTTGGCCCAGCAATGGACTGTTCTATATTTTTTATGGCTGTTAATTAGTACCCACCTATGACTAAAAGTAATTAATATAACTTTTCCATGAGTGAATGACCTTATCGAACGTACTACGTACATCACGTCAGGTCGATTAGAAATATGTTACGTGCTAACGCTGGATAGCGGGCGGTGATAATCTGATAACACCGTAATAAGGCTGCAAAAAGGTAGATTATTTATGTGGTTTGTACGAAGTTATTGTTTTTTACCTTATTGGATTGTGATCTACTGTTATTTATTTGGAATTCGCGTATCCTAAAACACCAAATCGTATCGTAACCTAAAATATAATTTCAGCCAAATGGTGTCTACATACATACATACATACATAAGGCCCCGCCTCTTTCCCGGAGGGGTAGGCAGAGACCACTTCCTTTCACTTGCTACGATCCAAACACACTTCTTTCGCTTCATTCACATTCATTAATCTGCTCATGCAAGCTCGTCGTCTTGACCCGACCTTTAGTCAGAACGTCCGGTCCCCGATTTGATTATGAAACGTTCGTCTCGGTCTTCCCCTTCCAACACTTCCTTCCACTCTCGCCTTATAAATCTGTTTAGTCAATCCACTGCTGGACAAAGGTCTCCACAAGGACCGACGATCTGGTGAAGGTCGCGGGAAGCCGCTAAAGGCGGGTCAACCCGCCCAAGCAGGACCGATATTGGGGAGAATTTTGGGGGAGGATTTTATCCAGCAGATGGACGAATGAAAGCATTTCTTCCAATCTGAAACGAAGAAGTTTCGAATCCGCTAGAACAATGCTTGCTTGCATATCGTGTGGGTTTCGAGGTGAACCTACCTCACGAACCCTGGTGTCGGAATTATAGAACCGCCTTAGGCTTCCGACATGGCTCCTATAACGACTACATCCGTAGATAGTAGCCGGGACCAACGGCTTTACGTCCCTTCCGAAGCACTGAATCATCTTTTTTTCGGACAATCAGGTGATTCAGCTTGCAATGTCAAAACCAAACCGAGGAAAGTTTTACCAAGTGATATTTCTTCGACGAGTTCCCACCGAGATTCGAACGCGGAACCTCCGTTACGTCAGGCGAGCTTTTCACCACTCGACCACGGAGTATGTTCTTCTAGTCAATTCAATTTACCTACTTGATTCTCTACGCTAATAAAAAAGAATCTGCCTGCTCTGTATGTGGGATGTAAGCAGGAATCAAGAAATGAAATAGACACGCATAACCACCGTTTACCAGTGGGTGTCGCAATAACTCTAGTTGATTTGACATTGCGAACAATTCGCAGCTAAATGAGATTTATTTTAGTATACAAATAGCCTGGTGATCTAAGATACGGGTCGGTTAATTAAAACGGAAGTGAGGATATGCATTAGTTTAAATTCAATAACACGCGAAACGAACATTCATATTTGCTTTAAATTAAAATTTAAGTGCCATTGGCGTAATGGTTAGGGTAGACAGACGCTATCCATTTAGAAGTCGCAGTTCGGAAAAAAGGAACAAAATTCAAAGATATATGTAAAAACGACAGTCTATTACTAGGTCAGTACAGACTTCTAAGGCTCATCAACTCTAATTCTCAAGAATCAAGCACGAGCGCTTCTATAAAAATTAAATATCAGAAGTGGGATATTGAAAATCAAACAACGACCGATTCTGACCAATCATTCTAACGGCCACGAAAACAAGATCATGATTCGTGATTGACGGCTACATTCTGCAAGAAGCAGTGTGTATGTGTGTTATACTACATTTACACTATCGCGTTCGCTATTCGCCTCGTCATTTGACGATAACTTCGCCGAAACATTCGTATACGATTGCTGTCGCGAGCTTACTCTGTTCACACATTCGTGGGGTGAATCATTTTGACATTCGCATACGAACATGGAGGCGAGGCGAATAGCGAGCGCACTTACATATGCGTGTTACACGTATGTGTAAATGCGGCATGAGCCTTTGCCACAGAATATAATAGTATTACTACCTTTGCGCCTGATTCGCGGGCTTAAAAAATATCACTCACCCTGATATATCTCTCTAGGTCCGGTGGTATTTCCGCAGTTTCTTCTTGCTCCTTGCTAAACACATCTTTGCTCGCTGGGTGTGCTATTCTCACTGTCTTCTGAACTGCTCTCTTCTTGACGACTCCATCTTGCTTGTTGCCTCCCTCATTCTCCTTATTCTCTATGTCTTGCAACTGCAATCAATATTTTATATCAGTTACAATAACTACAATGGCCGCTAAAATCTTTAAATTTGAGATCGAAGAATCGAAAAGGATGGGGAGATGAATGAATTTACTTTTGAATGAATGATATTTAAAATTAGCAGAGCAGCTGTCAAATTCAGCTTAATTTAGTCGGGATGTTTTTAAATTCCTGCTAAATTACGCGTCAAACCGGTGTTTGACGACTCTAAATGTAGGTTGGCAACACGTTGGCAATCACCTGTCCCTTTTCGTTCTTAAGAATGTGATAGGGACATAGGTATGGTTTTTAAATTTAAGTTAAAGCGTAATATGTAGAGTAGAGCATTGGGCCCAATATCCAAACAAACAATCAACACAAACAACGAAAAAGAAGAAGAAAGAAGAATTATATGTAGAATTTTATCTAATCCACAATAGTTTTTGCATGATTGAGTAAAGCTTAACCTCGAGCTTATAATTAAAAAAAAAAAAACATTACTTTTATATTTATTGGAAGTTTTAACAGCAATACCTACTCTCCATTGCTTAGCAATGAATTCAGAAGCAATTTATGAACTATCAAAATTGCCCTACCCTCCACTTAAAGTTCCATTAAGCTACCTGTGAATTAATCCAAGAAGCAGGCACTTTGCCTGCAATGTGACCTGAATTACCTAGTGTTTAAGTTTAAATATGAAAATAGGCAACTTGTTTTTTTATTTATTTTAGGACCTATTAGCAGTTAAAAATTTAAATAGATTTTTTTCTCATAACAATAAATGAAATGACCTAAAAATTAAGATAAGAAACTTCACCATAGACCCACCCACCACCTTCTGGTCTGACTAAAAGTAATTTATGATTAAACATGAAATGCTATGATATTACTTGTAATCAGTAAAAATAAATAAATAGGGTCTTTAGTGGGGTTATGAGGAACTCCATTTTTCAATCAAAAATTTTTTTTTGTCCAAAATTTTTTTTATCTTGTTTTCTTTGCGTTTCATAGCGCCTCAAAACTTTGTTAAAAAAATATCTAATATCCTTCATTCATCTTCTGTCAACAATTTTTATCAAAATCTGTTCAGCCAGTTAGACAGAGAGAGACATAAATAGACAGGCAGAAGTATCATATATATAGTAAAAAAAACTACAACTCCAATAAGTAGGTAGTAAATAAAAGTACTTTGAACTTTTGAAAAATATTAATACAACAAGGGTACTAAAAAGTTAGTTTCCTTAGAAACCACAACTTTTCTTACCTTGAAATTTATAAGCAACACACTACTAAAACAAAACACTACTCATTTAATCCAGGTACACACAAAAACAACACTATAACTATTAAATAAGAAGAAATAACTAGGAAATCGTAACGGCTATTTAGTATTATGTACAGCAGGAACTAAGCAGCGATGTTGCGTATTGGAATCGACTGCAGGACTGGCCAGACAGTCTGCCGTCTGCCGCAAAATCGATAAACCACGGCAACCAAGCAACAGGTTAAACTTTGTTGTTTTGCAACGATTACTCACATTATACGCGTCGGCCGGAGCAGACAGCCCGAGAACTATTTTCTCCTTCTCAATTTCACTTCTTTTCTGAGCGATTAGCCTTTCTAAATCACCATTCGAGAGCATTGTTGTGATGGTGGGAAAAAGATTAATTTCACTTTCGTCTGTGGGAAAATTACAGGTTTTCTATAGTGGAAACTAGTGGAAAGGGGAGAAATGTCTTGTAGGCTAGCTATACTGTTTAATTACTAGTGTTAGACCTTAATTTGTAGAAGAATTGCGATTAAAAAGAACCAAACAAAAATAATTTAATGAATTCGGGGAAAAAAGCGTTTAGTTTTTGAACTTGCTTTTGACAGTTCGAGTGATGCGAAGAAAAAGATAATTAATTATAATATCGACAACTTCCTAAGGTTGGCACGGCGCGGCGGCGGCGGCGCACGGTGGTCGATTGGGTCGAAATAGGCTCGATTTCATTTATAAGTATGTATAACCAAATAATGATGGTACTTATTTTATTCCATTAACAATAAACGTACTATAAACAAACAGCAATTTATTTATTTTTAACTACCCTCTTTTGATTTTTATATCGCAATGAACTTAACACTTTCCAAATATCTTTTGATTGCGCGTCTCGAGTCCGCTCTGAACTATTTTATTATAGAGTGATACTAGATAAACCAGTGAATTTTTCTTTATCATGTCTTCGGAAGGTCAAGGTATGTGCAATGTTTTGACATAAAAACCAATCGATTAGTGTAATTCAATACTAAAATATACCAGTCTAAACATTAACGTTTTTATTTTTCTTCTATCTTGTATTTTCATAAGGCCTTACTTTTTTTGCACATATTTGCACAAGTTCTTACTACTCTCAAAATTTTGCTTACTTATTGGTTAGTTGTTGTTAGTAAGCTGTAGATCATAAGATGTCATAAAAAAAAGCTATGCACATTTTAGGTACGGAAGCCGCAATTTCGATTGACGAACTTTTCGGAGTTTGGAAGGAGAACAGAACTACGGAATGCCTTTTCATATTTTTGAAGGACAAATTTGGGTTTAATATTGATAATCCCGCAGTCTCAAAGGTACTAAGTGAAAAACGAAAAATATTTCAAAAAAAATTCTACAAATGTATCGTAAATGTAGATGTTCTGTACCTAATTTTACATACAGTCACAGAGCTTGGCTACAAAAATCAATTTCGTTGGAAGAGATAATATAAATTAGCAATCAAAATATTTCTATTTTGTTTCGATTAGTTTTGTTTCCTCTTTATCTACCAAAACTAGTCATTATAAATAAATATAGTAGATGATCCAAACCCCTGAGACGTTATTAATACCTAATCATTGCTTTTTCACAATTTTTAACCCCGTAAAAACAAAAACAAATAATTTAAATGCAAATCGAGCCTATTTTTGCGGAATCGACCACTGTGCGGCGGCGGCGCAGCGCAGGTCAGGTAGGTAGTAGCCAGCACACCAGCGTTATTATCGATACGGCAATTGCCGTAATATACGGTAATTCATGATTTTTTTATAGAAAATACGGTATACGGCAGCTTTTTTACTGCCGTATCATTTAATACGGCAATTCAGATTACCTGACTGAAATAACAAAAATTTTGATTATGAAATGGTGAAACGAAACGTAACATTGGTATCCCCCCATGGGGAGTGATCGATATGAACGTTCCTTTTCCTTGCATCGGAAACATGCATCCTCGAGACAGTGCGGAAAGGGCCTTATGCATTGAACGCAACTGAACGCTATGCTATCACCTCACCGGGCTCTGAACTCTATTGCCTGTCTTGTTATCTCTTTCACACATCCCCGTTAATTCGACAGGAATGAGTGAGAAGTTCGTAGGTAGGTAGTTAGGTACACTATGATTTATGATTGTTATTCTATTGTTTTGTTTCACTTATGTTCTAGTTGCTCCTCGCTATTTGTTCGGTGCTGCTCTGCTACTCCGATACGAAATATTATTTTAATTTGATTATAAGTGTGCAAATCACAAAATATTATGGTTGTATTTACTTTTGTACGTATGTGTAATGTGTGTTTTTAAAGGTAATTCAAATAAATCGCGTATACGGCAATGTTGAAATTTATTTTTGATAATACGGTAATTTCAAAGTTTAGATACGGCAACCCAGATTTTGACGTTAATAACACTGCAGCACACGCGGCTGGACATGTTGAGCTTGAGAGCGCTCGTATTTCATAGCTTTAAGGGTGAATTCCGTAGTGCAAATGATTAACCGCATGTGTTGATTCCTTTACAAGTGATACAATACAATGTGAAAACACCCTTTCAAGTCGAACGATGCCACCGCCGCCGCCGCGCCGCCGCCGAGTACGGCTAGCTGGTCCAGTCCAGGCAGGCAGGCAGGAATGCACAAGGCGGTTACAGAATAGCAATTAATTAAACGACTAACGGGGTAAATAAGAATTGAAGATGATGCAATTGATTAATATATCGGTTACCGAATTACTATTTATTTAATTTGTTACCAACTAACGGTGACTGCCTATAAAAGTTTTGATTAATTATAAACTCTAGTCTAGTTTGAGCAGGTTTGAGTTAATAGATAAATATTAAAATATTTTAATGACATAAAATTTTAGTTTGGATGACAAGACTGAAATTTATTACTACGAGACGTCCGCCACCAGTAGATACATATATATCGTACATAGATTGACCAACAATGTACTTAAAAGTATGCTGCATTATACCCGTAGGTCTATTCACCCTGATTTCAAAGTAGGTTCAAACCCCACGGTGGGGACATAATAGAACGATACCCGTTATAATACAAGCTTGTAAAAAGGAAAAAAATCTTTTTTACGGAAATTCAATGAAACAAATCTTATAATAGCTTGAATTTTCTGCTCAAGCTTTATCTCAAAATCGGTCAACCTATCGATATTGATAAAACGTTTTTTTACAGTACAACACTATTGAAATTGACATTTGTCCCTGATGTTTATTTTTTTTTTGTATTCGGATACACAACCGGCATAGTCTCTCTTTTTTAATGCGTTTATTTTGCATAATTATTCCACCGATAGGTATATTTACTGCAATAGACGTAATATTTTTTGTATGGCGTTGTTTGTGTCAGGGATATAACTTTGCGTAAAGTTAGACAAATAAAACACACCAATTTATTAGCGCCATCATAACCTCACCACGCCTCCGATCCGAGCGCGCAATATTTCATGAAATGTCCTGAATTTGTATTAATAACTCAAGATAATCGTAACTAGATAGATAAAAACATAATTTACGTAAATTGTTCGGAAGTAATTCTGGATCAAAGTTCAATTTCGATCTCTAGTTGCTCGATTAACTTGTTCGTAATCAATCAGTGCAAAAGTTTTCAAAACTTTGTAATGGATTCAGACTACGATAAGAAAATAGCCGAATTGAAGGGTAAAATCAAAAGCATTCCAGACTTCCCTAAACCGGGTATCTTGTTTTGGTAAGTACATGTTTGTAACAAATACTTTTTCTACCTACTGTAGCATGCAACAGAAGGTCGAGCCAGAGGCTTAGAGACAAATGTCTGGGTCAGAGAGTCAAGTTCAGGGACTGCCGCAGTGCGATGATGATGACTGGATGAAGGTGACTCTGAACTGAGATCTGAACTAAAACTTTTTATTTTATTTTACAACATTATCACTCATGTATAACGAAGTCCTTGACCTTGATCTCCATAAGTGGATATTCAAGTATAATAGTACTGTAATTTGTAGCTTATCAGTAAACAAACATTGTATTCAATTCAATATGAAATTGATAAAGCATTAGAACACTACAACAGGTACTTAAGTCTTAATTTAAATCAATAGTTGTTAAAACATCAATGAAATAATGGGAAATATTCAGGAAAGAATAATTTAGTAAAATAATGAATACAACTAAAAAAGACCAAAGCAAAAAATTATGAAAAATATTTAGGTACTCACTATCTAGTATAATATTTGAGACAAAACATTTATAATTTTTGAAAGTTCCAATGACATATTTCAGGGACATATTCTCAGCAATATCAGATGGCTCCACCTGCAAGTTACTCCAGAACCTTCTCATCCAGACTGTCCGAGCCAAGTTCCCAGATGTCCAGGCATTGGTCGGATTGGAGTCCCGAGGGTTCCTATTCTCCTTCTCATTGGCCCAGGAGTTGGGTGTCGGATGTTTACCAGTCAGGAAGAAAGGCAAACTACCTGGGGAGGTGGTGTCATATAAATATGACTTGGAGTATGGTTCGGTAAGATATGTATACTTTATTACACATTTCATTCACAAACGTTGCAAAGGCGATATTAATATATCTTTGTATGATCTAATGATCATATACTTTTTAAAGCTTTCCTTGAATCCAGTTATAATTAGAGTTAAAAAAAAGAAATTGCAACATTATAATTGGAGTTGTCTTTCCAGTGACAGTCATCCTAGGTAATTTTATTTAATTTGTGGGTATAGTCTTTAGATCATTATAGTTTTATTGTTGTATTTATAAAAAATACAATATAAAAAATTACAAATAACAATCATAGCAATAACATTAGAAAATGGATGTCTAGAATGTTTATTCCATTTTCACACCTAAACTGCTAAATAGATTAGGATGAAAGACTACCTTTGATTAACAGACAAGCTTATTACTGTAAAATACCTTGTTCACGAAAAAAATTTTTATATAAAGAAACTTGTTTTATGTGTCTTAGCTTTTTTCTGCATATATTTGCCCAATAATATCAAATTCCTCCAGTCAGTTTATATATTTATTTGTTCTATAAAGGATTCTGGGAAGGAAAAACATACATCTTATTTAATTTTACTCCACTTAGTTTAAATATGATATTTAAATTACGTAGTTTACCTTGTAAACAAAATTAAGATCTGTCTTTATGTTAAGGAACAGGAAAAACATAGTTATTATTACTTAACTGTCTGTCTACGGTATTATTGTAAAGAGGAAAGATTGTTTGTTTTTAACCCTTTCACGGGCATAGGCAAAATAGTTACCAGTCCACATTTCCGTATACTGTTTCCAAGTTAGACCCTAAGAACGACGAATAAGGGTCATAACTCATAGCTCCATCTATCCTCAATGTGATAGAATCAATAGAACCCTCTGTTTGGGTCTACCATCTTGTAGGTCGGTCATTTAAAAACATATGGCGTAGTTTTGACCAAATTTTTGGCGCACTTACAATTGAACTAATTTTATAAGGGAAATTGTGACCTTAGTAGTAAAAATGTACACGTGGCGCCCCCAGAGCAGGTTTTTTATTTCTTTGGTCAGGCTTAACGAATATATTTTTTTTAATTGACCTATGCTCGTGTCGAAAAAGTACGGCGAATCAAGCTTCACCGGACTTGATACAATTTCTAAATCTAAATGCATTTTTCCAGGACACAGTAGAAATCCAAAAGAACGCGATCCGGCCAGGCGTCAAGTGCCTGATAGTGGACGATCTGATCGCGACCGGCGGGTCCCTCGCCGCGGCCGTTCACTTGCTGAACACTTGCGGCGCTGACGTCATCGGCTGCCTCGTTGTCATCGAGCTGGAGACCCTTAACGGACGCGCTAACATTCCCCACGGCGTCCCGGTGCATTCCTTGATCAAGTACAAGTAAGTCACCCTGGGACTCACTTTTTCCCGTGGTAAAAAGTAGCCCAGTGACGCCATCTGACACACTATAAAAAGTACCTAAAATCCTTTTTTTATGATTCCGTTTGTCGCCCATATTTTTTTATGTTTATCATAGGAACCAGGTTCTATTCCCGCAGTAAAAAGTAGCCTATATCCTTTTTATTAATGCCAGCTATCACCAAGCAATTTACCACCGCAAGCTCTAAAGCCTTTTGGCGTGAAATCGTAGGTACTACTAGAAATACAGTTTTACCTTAAGGGGCTCTACCATGCTAAGTGGCGCCGCCATCCTGAAAAAAATAATAACTCGGGAAATAACCAATTTTTCGAAAATCCGGACGACAGAACTGGAGTCGGGGTGCTGTAGGATATATAGAAGCAATCACATATGTTTATTTTAATTCAATGTAGTTATAGATAGAAAAAATGCGAAAAGTGGCCGTTCTTCGCAAATTTCCTATCTCTAACTACAGCGAGATACAATAAATAAAGTTAATAGCTTCCATATATCCTACAGAACCCCGTCTTCAGTCTTGTCGTCCACATTTTTGAAAAATTTATTATTTTCCGAGTTATTATTTTTTAAATTGTGGCGGCGCCACTTAGCATGGTAGAGCCCCTTAAGTAACTAATTACTTCCCCTGGCCACGGCCGTTTGATCAAGTACAAGTAAGTCACCATGGGATTCACTATTTCCTGTGGTAAAAAGTAGCCTATGCTCTGCCCCGTGACGCCATCTAACACATTACGATTTATGATATATTTTTTTTCCTGTGGGAATTTAGATATAAAATATAAATATTAATCCGCTGTAAAAAGTACCTTTTAAGCCTTTTATAATGATTCCATCTGTCGCATATGATTTTTTCTTCATATTTTTCTCCTGGGAGTTATTTTCCCGCGGTAAAAAGTCAGCCAGCTAGCAATCCGCCAGTCAGCCTATCGCAATCTTTATAGCAGTTTAGGCGTGATAGTGTAGATATAGCTATAGGTAAAATCGTTTGAATATTTAAAATTATTTTGTTGTGACTGAATGAATACTGAATCTCAAGCTGGTCTGAGATCTGTCTAAATTTTTTTGCTTTTTTTTTGTTTCTTTAGGCTCTTTTACGCAGCATGCAACAGTGTCGCATGTTGCATCAGTGTAGCATGCGAAATCTTGTGGTATAAACACAAAATTAAAAAAATTAATAACCCCGACCGACACAAAACCGTTACTTGATCCTTTCAACAACTAGAAAAGAGCTGGTAATCTTCAAATGGCTGAAGATATTTTCTTGGATCATAGCCAAGAACATTCTCGATTGTGAAATCTTGCAAATAAGAAAAGCTAGATCAAAATCGGCGCATCCGTTTAGGAGCTACAATGCCACAGACAGACAGACAGACACGTCAAACTTATAACACCCCTCATTTTCGTCGGAGGTTAATGATACAAATAAAAAATATTTGCGTAAAAATATATACCTAGATAACATTAAAACCGCCGGGCTAGATAATTTTCAAAGTGTCTTACTGTAAAATTAGTTTATCGCCACTAATGTAACTTTATTTGACTTACTAAGGACGTTAAATGTCCAAAAGTTAAAAATTAATAATTTGAATTTTGTATTTTAATAAATTATGTGGCATGCGACACTGTTGCATGTTGTTGCCTCGGCGTAAAAATTCTTTAGTAGAAATTGCTACCATAGCAATAAGGCCGCCCATTTGTACACGTTTATTGTTAATTGTATTTTTGTAATTTGTTACTGGTGTGCAATAAAGTATATTCTATTTTATTCTTTTAAGTTCTGCTCATTTCTTTAAGTTTATAGGGCCCTTGGTATCTTTATGCATTAATTTGTACTATTGTATACTTCTGTAGCTATAGTGAGTGTCTGTAGCTATAGAGGAGAGGAAGACCCTGACAATTATAAACAGGCGATATTTTCAGCACATTTGAATGAACAGTTGAAATTTAATTTTTCATTTTCAGTTTAAACCAACCATTCTGTGTTTTTAGAGAAAGTAATTAGTAGGTTTGCAAAAATATAAGTACCAAAGAACCTGTATGTATATTATATTGTATGATAAATGTATGTTTATTAGATTACTTGTTTAGTTGGGTAATTAACTGCAAAAGATCCTTTTTTTAAGACCTATATGGCTGTAATTTTTATAATAATTGACCATAATACGGTTGTACGTTTTGTTTTTATTATAGTAATAATAAATTAAGATTTTAACTGACAACATTCAAAATGATGTTGTAAAAAAACTTTACCAGTGGACCTTAAAATTGTATCTCAATTAAGAATAAATGAATAAGTACAAAGTAAAATGCTCCATTCCATTTTATAAAAATATTTGTAATTTTGTATGAAAATGTAGGTACTATTGTTTACTGGTTATTATAATAAAATATTGAATAAAAGACTATTTTTATTTATTTAAATCTCTATTTGGGTATATTACATGGTTTTTACGCGAATTACATAATAAACGTTGTGAAACTACTGAAATAAAAAAAAATCTTATTACATTACAAGCATAAATAAATAATTAGTTTGCAGACATTAAATAAAGATACATAATATACTAATACAAAATAATTTAATGTATAGTAGCACAATTATGCAGCCTACGGCAATCAAAACAACGATATTGTAAACTAAGTACCTACTTGCTTAAATAAATTTAAAAAATACAACTTTCCAAAGGTACCTAAATGTAAAAAAATAATATTAAGAGTAAAAAATTCACATTTAATTTACACACTGGACGATGTCAAACTAAAATAAAGTATTAATTAAAAAAAATAAAGAAAAGAATCTTAATATCACAGATAGATATAAACGTTATATTATAAATAGGTAAACTGGTTTGATTTTCTAAAGCAACACAAATGTTGAAGGTACATACATACATAGTAATAATAATATTTAAATAATATAATCAGTAATCATCAGTACCTTAGTTAGGAAATCAAACAATATAGTTTTTAAGTGAAGATACGACAGTCGCAAAAATATTTTATTATAATGCAAAAAATTGCTAAAATTCTATCTAAACCACGTACTACTCTATACTCAGGCATCTTGACGTAAAACAATATCTTAGCTGCTTATGAATCCCTTAAAGGCTCTTCGGTTTTTGAGCCGGCTGCAGTGTAGTAGATTTCTTATCTTCTTCAGAAGATTCGTCGTCATCAGACCATGAAGGAGGTACATTTCCTACAGTTTTAGGTTTTTCTGTAGAACTTTTTTCACCAAGTCTGACCTGTGTTCCTTGCAGCGGAATCGGCACCAAAGGTACGTATGGTGCGGGAGACTTACTATCCTGACTTGGCTTGTCCAGACCTTTCGGCAGACTGTCTTGAACGTCCTTTGGAATATCAATACGTCCGTTTGCTGGTATCTTTTGAACGTTTTTGTCACTGTGTTCAGCTGTCTTGGGACTTGTCACCTCAGTATCGCGAGCTGCTCTAGGTTTGTCTGTAGCTGTAGTTGTAGAAGGGACAGTTGTTGTGTTTAAGTCCTTGTCTTTATTGTCATGTGCCAAAATACCTGGGACCAGGATTTTGTCAGTGTTTCCAGAGGTCCTATCTACGCGCCACTGGGGATAGTTCACTGCTTGTCCGTCTGCGTTTTTTGAATCAGCAGCATGGGTAGTTGATGGTACTTCGGTTGTAATTTGGCTCTTTGCTGTATCTCTGGCGTGTCTGGAGTGAGAGTTTGTTTTCAACGACAGTGGAGCAGAATCATCAAACTTCTGATTCGTGTTCCGTTTGCTATCATCAGCTTCGATATCTTTTGTTATGTCAATTGGGTGTTTCTTCGTTTCTGGTTGCACTGTACAATGTCCAACATCACCATCTGTCTTTGAATCGGCGGATCGCGTGACTCGTTGCTCGTCATTTAATTTAACATCCGTTGAAAGAGGCACTGGTTGTTTAGTAGAGAAATCAGCTGCTCCAATTTGTGTTGGTGGTAGGATATTTGCATTGCCTTCTTCGTGCGGAATCTTACTCTGTCCATTTCCAGTCTGTGCTGGGAACGATCCTTGTTGTCCCTTATTAGGTACAGCGTAGACTTCAATGTGGAATTGGAACCCTCTCAATACTGTAGGACTCTTCAGTTCTATAGTGACAGATTGGTTTCCTTCTCCACCTTCAACGATGTTAGCATCGCCATCCTTGTCTGGCCTCTGATCTGTGACGACCACTCGACTTATAACTTCTTCATCAGTCGTGTTCACTGTAACTCTTTCAACTTGTCTCCAAACTGCTGGACTAGCTTCGCGTTTCTCATCGTATATTTTATGGGCATCAGTAGAGTTAAGTCCTATTTCGATGTCTCTGCAACTGGCGACTGCCAGAAAGGCGCAAGTCAATGCAATTCGAAGATACATTTTGGAGTATCGCGTCGGACTGATGTAGTAACGAGCTTGGAAGCTTTTATATAGGCACGTAAGCCGGTATGGCCGGTTGAGGAAAATTATTAGAATGAAATCACCGCGTGACTGTCGCGGCAAGTTGTTAAATGGTTAATGAGATTAGTACCTACCCTTCCTACAGGAAAAACATTGTTTTGACGGTCGCATACACAAGTCTCATCGCGTAACCAGTTAGATAAACAATTCAAACCACAATTATTAAACAAAACAGTACAAAGGTGAGAAATGCAATATTATTCACAGAAAGCAAAATATTTTGTAAACATAGAACATAAATAATATGAAGGCTCCTTTGAGATTGAATTCTTCAGCTCTCCCATGGAAGTAAGTACCTAAGTAATATATTTTTCTCAATAGTTTTTTATCATGTTTGGTTTTGTTATTAAACTAGTTTGATGTCAAACGCTGTTTTAGCCCTAGCGGTACTACCCTTAGCCTGCCATGGTTAGGTAGCTTAGTTAGTTAAGTTAGTATTTGTGTATTTTCATTCGCTCGTACGTGTGCTCGTACAGTTAAATGAGGCAGTGGGTAGTGCCAATGGATTGCCCAAGGGAAGTGTTGGGCTTATCATGAGGTTTGGGGATCGCTGTTGTTGTTGGTTAAACAGGTGAACGAATACTGCTACCCCAGGGCATGTATTTTAGTCGCTTACTACTACTTAGTACGAGACCTAGGGGATGGTTCAATACAAGGCAAGGGAACCACACGACTGCTTTGTTGATAAATTGGGTTCCAAGAAAAGTTGCTTGCACTTTAGTACTGTATATACTTATATGTGTGTATGTGGCCTATGTCTATTCTATACTATAATAAAACAGAATTTTATTTATTTATTCATAAAATACATGCGGTTTACGAATCGGCGTATCTGTACATTGCTTTGTTATTAAAAAAACTGAGTGATGATAAAGTGTAGCTGAACACAAAAATACAAGTTCCGTCTGTCTGCCTGTCTGTTTGTACACGCTAATCTCTGGAACCGTTGGACGTTTTGGCGTGGTGGTAGGTACCTTATATCCCTGATTAACATCTTAGATACATTTTGCTACAAAATAAAAACAATGCTGGCGGCGTAGCCGTGGGCGGACAGCTACTACGTACATATTTTTGTCACACACTTTTCAGCTCGCCAGTACACGAGATCTTTTATCGCCGTGATCTTAGGCAGACCACACGCGACTCGCATTCTAAATTAGGTCATCCTCATACGAATCACTGGTGACTTCCCTACTCTAATTTTAATGCCGAGCAACAAAAGCTCGAAAAATGTTGCAGATTTCGGATTTCTTAAAGCTCTCGATTGTATTTCGAATTGATAAATGAAGAAAGGAAGTTGAAAAGAAATTCTGATTGCATTTGAATTTATCACCTCCTCACTATTTGCGTGCGTCTGGATTAGTCCTTAGGAACCCATTTTTGAAATCCTTGTGAAACGAAATGCACACTCTAGTTTCCATATCTCCTAGTCTAAATTATGATTATTTTCTACTACTTATAAGATAATATAGAAACAGACGTCTGCATTACTGTCTCCAGAACTGTCTCTCCGTTGTTCAAGAGGCGATACCATAGAGCTGGTAAAGTTTTAAAAATTAGTTTAAATATTCGAGCTTTTGTTATTCGATCTTTCGGCTCTCGATTTCTGTAAAATAAACCTCTAACTGCGACGGGTGACTAACTACTTATACGAGATTAGTTTGTCCATTCAATTTGTGAATTTTATACGTGATTTCGTATTGTTTTCCTTACTTTGGTAACGTCTTCAAAGTCATGGCCATTTCTGACGTGGTTTGATTTTTGAACTGTTTTGGGATAATTTATTTAAATCGACTATTTTACTTACTTATTTTCTCAATTCTAAGCTCATATTTTACATATTCTGTTCCGTTAACAGTCCATATTTGTTATCGCCGAGGGGCTCGAGCCTACCCCGAATCAAGGTGAATGAATAGGCCTTAGCGCATGCATTGCCAGCAGTAGCACAGAATACCAAATAGGCAGTAGATACCAATCTGTTAAAAAAGTAATAAGTATACCTACTATCGAATTATTCTTATAACGAAACAAGTTCCGAAAGACGTAACTTGTTCCTTTAATCGAAACCATTTTGAAAGAAATGTAAACATTCTTAGTAGTAGTTGTTGTAACTACATCAAAACACACATTTTTACGGGTTTTTACCGGTGCAACGCGGTTTTAATTCGGTAAGCCTAAATTTCTGTGATTAACCGTAAAAAAATATCTGTGAGTGTAGAAGGAATAAGTATAGTTCGATTTCGGGTTTGATCGAAGGGGTTTAGTCGGGTAAAGGTCATAAAGGAAGAAAGAGTTTTATTTTTGGGTAGTAGCTTGGTAGTAGGTATAGAAACGTAATGTACGAGTAAGACAGAGAAGTGGAAATATCGAAGCGCGGCTTACCAACCTCTCTGATATAACCTCAGTGATTTAGTACCTATAATACCTACTGTATATTTTTAGTCAGTTTCGACCAATAGAAAGTCGACAATAGAAAGCTGCATGACATTTGGAGCAATCAAAACCCCGCAACTCTGCTAGCTGACAGAATTGTGTTACGTCTCTATAGTGTTAATACTCTTTGGATAAGGCATTCTGCAAAAATCCTTGTGTTGAAACTTTAAACGTAACGACAGATGAACCATCTTTATTATTACTGCTAGTTTACAGAATTGTATTACGTCTCTATAGTGTTATGTTAATACTCTTTGGATAAGGCATTCTGCAAAAATCCTTGTGTTGAATCTCGTAACGACAGACGAACCATCTTTATTATTACTGCGCGGTATGACTAATGCTAGGAAGTTTCCTTGACTCATACAAAGTTATTTCGGTTGTTTCCTTATGTTATTCATGATACCTACTTATGATTATTATCTTTTAAGTGTCTCAATGGATAAAAGACATGGCCGCTTGATGGTTGTCATGGGATGGGACGGCTGACAGCTTCCGTGGCCAAGTGGTGAAAAAACTCTCGCATTACATTACGGAAGTTCAGAGTTCGAATTTCGGTGGGACGCCTGTCGAACAAATATAAGCGACTATCCTCAGTTTGGCTAAGACATTGAATCCCCTGATTGTTGGAAAAGAAGCCTGGAAGAAATCCCTTAAAGCGATAAGGCCGCCATCTGCCGCATAATTTATTTTCGTATTGCATTGTCTTTTGTCTTGCATCTCAATAATTCAGACAGACAAGACACCAGGGTTTGTAAGAAAAATGTAGCCTAGTTAGTAGCGCCTTTAAAGCTAAGGGGTAGCGGGTACAAAATAATAAGAAAATTAAAACCCATTGTAAAGAAGATCATTTTTAATTTTTCATCAACATCGAAAAAATTTACACAGGTATTTTTCAACAAAACAAATTAAAAATATTAAAAAAACTATTACACATTGCGAAATGAGAGTAATATGGGAATATTTCCAGTAGTTAATTAAAAAAATAAAGAGTTTACAGAATAACTCAACAGATGGCGCTAGTAAATAATGGGGTGCTAAAGAGTGAGAAGTCGGACCATATAAAAAAGTTCAAATTAATGAAAGATTTACTGACAGCTTGAAATTTTTTTAAAAACGAGCGTTTATGATTTCCATAGATGACGCTAGTAAAATAATGAGAACAGTGAGATTTATTGCAACTTTTTGACTCTTTTTTTGTCGGATGGTTCTGACTGAAATTAATTTTAGGATAGTTAGTTGATTAATTTGATACGTTTTTTTTTATATAATCCAATAGATCTGTATTTATTACCTCACTATTTATTTACTAGTGTCATCTGTTGAGTAATTGTTTTAAAAGCTTTTTTTCAACCGTGTGCCTAGGAAGATAGTAATTGTATGTCAATTATTATCTACCTAGGCACATGGTTGAAAAAAAAGCGGCCGCAGTTTTGTCTGATAAAATGGTGGCTGATAATTTATTAGCGGCATCTATTGAAATCTTAAATAACGCTCTCTTTTTATTTCGAGCTGTCAGAAAAATTCGTCCGGAATTTAGTACACACACACCAAATGAACTGCTCGGGCGAGTAGGGCGCAAATGCGCCATACAACTCGCGTGGTGTGTTGAAAAAACCTGTGCGCCCAGGGCACTGGGGGGTCACTCCATAGAGAAAACGCGTTTTGACAAGCTACTTCTTTTTGAATATCAACTACAAGTCAATGGCGCTAGGCGCTATGTATGCACACCCCCTCCACCACCGGCGGAGTCCCTTGCGCCTGCGGGGTGCGGGGCGTGGGGCGCTATATCGGGCGGAAACTCATTTTGGCGCGGGGGGGTGAGTGTCCTTTCTGTACGGGTTAGTACTATTATTTTCTTCTGTGCCCAGGGTAAAGGCAACAAAAAATAAGAATAATTGACTGTTTTGAAATTTCTCACGTAAAGCCTGACCAAAGAAATAAGAAATCTGCTCTGCGGGCGCCACGTTTATATTTTTACGACTATGGCAACAATTTCCCTTATAAAATTAGTTCTATTGAAATTCCGCAATATGGCGTAGTTTCTTATTTCTTTGGCCGGGCTTTAACATAAGAAACTCTAATGCGGGCTAGACACGTTTAGTTTTAACTAATGTTTCGATTTGATAAAACCGTTCAGTTAAAACTGAGCGTGTGTAGCCCGCTTAAGACATTAAATACGATTTTTGGATAATTTTGTATACATAAGAATCTCAAAATTGTCAAAATTTCATTATTCATTACACTTCATCGTCGACATGTAGGTATTATAAGTTTTGCCATTTCCGGCTTCATTTTAAAATGATCATGCGATAAAGGTCAAAACGGCATTTATATTAAAGAATAGAACTGAAATCGACTAGCCATACAACATACTCGTGCTTGTGTGATATATCTATTTGGTGTCCTCCTGGCTCGCTTTGCACCAGGTGGGTTTGCTGCAGGGGCAGGTTGGTTTCTGCTGTATGTTCACCATCTGCTTCAGGAATGGGTGGATGTCTTCGCTGAAGAATGGCCTGCAACGACAAAGGGTATTATTATGATTAAAGGTAGACCTGACATATATCTTTAGAAATAGCTGTCTATTGACTCGTTGTCTCCATTCTAGAAAATTTTAATTGTTCTATTTTTATTTTGGTGTCAATAAAGAATATTTGTATTTTGCATAAATTTTCACATATGTGGTCTGTTCACGGTAACTCGCGTTACTAGGGTAGTATATTTCATCGAATATCTTACATTCTAACTAATTTACATTTTAGTTTGAAAATTGGTGTATTTAAAGCCTGACCAAAGAGATAAATAACCAAGGGGCGCCACGTGTATATTTTTGTTTATCGCAACAATTTCCATAAAATGAGTTCCATGGAAATTCCGCGAGGCGAGGTTTTTTATTTCTTTAGTCAGGCGTCTTTATGCACATCTTTAATTTGAAAGGTTAGATTGTAAGATATTGGATGAAATATACTACCCGGCGGCTCTGAAATAAAGCAAGTGGCCGCGAACAGACCCTATATAGATAACTAGCGACCCGCCCCGGCTGCGCACGGGAAAACGGTTATTGTGAGTTATCCTTAAGTATATTATGCATATATTGTACATATAAACCTTCCTCTTGAATCGCTCTATCTATTAAAAAAACAGCATCAAAATCCGTTGCGTAGTTTTAAAGATTTAAGCATACATAGGGACATAGGACAGAGAAAGCGACTTTGTTTTATACTATGTAGTGAAGTAAGTAGTAACAAAAGTAACAGTCTTCTGACCTGCAGAGCATCTTATTGATTTCCTCCTGGTACTCTCGCGCCGCGATCTCGGCCTTCTGCCGCTGTTCCATCTCCTCTTGCATTGCGCGCTCCTAGTACAACAAACACATTCGTTAGCCTTTAAACACCCCATCGAGGGGCTTGAGCCTACCGGGGTTTCAGCCTTATGCCTTATACGAAGGGTCTAAAATCTGTAGATGTCTTCTACAAATCATGGTCTAACTAAGAAAACAAGGTCTTCTATATCAATATCAAGGTCGACCACGTGACTGACACAAGACTACGTCATCATGCTGTTCATCCTTGTCGAATGCGTGTTGATTGTTATTTCTAAACTTGTCTAAACTTCTGTCCTTACCTTGAGCAGTTTGTTGTATTCGATCTGTTTCAGTAGGTCCTGCTGGTACCTCTTCCTGCCTTTTGCCTCATCTATTGCCTTCTTGGCGCACAAATCGTCGAACTGTCTCCGGAGACCTGTCCCTTTTTGTTCTTAAGAACGTAACAGCGACATATGATTTTTAAATTTAAGTTCGCGCGTTATATGTAGAATCGGGCTCTTTGTTAGATTTTTTACTTAAATAAGTTGTTAGTCTGTCGAATAAATGTGTTTACATGGGAGATTATTGGGAACTTTTAAAACTCGTTACTGCAGCACTGTTTTTATTAATTTACAGTACCACTAATTTACTTTACTTTACTATACTGTAAATTATAGACAGTGCTGCAGTAACGAGTTTCAAAAGTTCCCAATAATCTCCCATGTAAACACATTTATTCGACAGACTATATTAAACTTGACACTGACGCAAAGTTAAACTAGCGTCAAAACACGAAAAAAAAAACTTTAACTGTCCTTACCTTGAGCAGTTTGTTGTATTCGATCTGTTTGAGTAGGTCCTGCTGGTACCTCTTCCTGCCTTTTGCCTCATCTATTGCCTTCTTGGCGCACAGCTCGTCTAATTGCCTCCTGAGCTGCGCGTGGTAAGCCTCTTCTTCCTTAAGCCTGTGCTCTAGTTCTTCCCGGGCCTTCGCGCGGTCCGCTATCTGTTCCATCATCGCTTTGCGGCCCTCCTGGATTAGGTAAAAAAAGACTTAGAGGGTAGACAGATGTTTGCCTTTATGGTCGGTTTCATCTAAATCCGGACAAAAGTTCATTGACCTCTTTCTTTTCTTAAATAATAATAATATTAATAATTTTATTTGCAGTAAGTGAAGTGGTGCACGCAGGCAAGATGTTATACTTACATTTTTTCTCAGTTCTAATGCCAAATTATGGTTAAGTGTGCTAGAACTGAGAAAAAATGTATGAAAGTTATTAAAAATAATGTAACGCCAAAATGTCTGGCAAGGTCAAACGCTCTCACCTTCTACGGTATGTCAAATTACGTATTTTGCGATAATTTCCTATAGTTTTATCGTATCGTTTTAGAAAAAGTGTACGTTTTGTATGCAGGCGTAAATAACCTTTTGTCCGGATTAATATGAAACAAACCATAATTAATATTAATATTAACCATAGAAGAAATAAGTTTCTGCAGTGCTGATCGGTGTAACCCGGACCCAAATTTTCAAACTTCTTACTTCATCAGTAAACTGGTTGCAAAAATTTACCTCATCAGTAAGCTGGTTGAAAAAACTTACCTCATCAGTAAGCTAGTTGAAAAAACTTACCTCATCAGTAAACTAGTTGAAAAAATTTACCTCATCAGCAGGCTGGTTGCAATAGCTTACCTCATCACTAACAATTAAGTTGGTAGAGCAATACCTTACCCTGTTCATATTCTGCGACCAGAGTACGTAGTTGCACCTCTTCCTGTCTAAGTTCTCCTGTTTTTCGGCCGCCATCTTGTTCATCTGCTTATCACTCAATCAGTAAGCTAGTTGAACAAAACTGACCTCATTTGTAAGCTCCGGGGTGCCCTAGGACAACAACATGGCAACACACACATCAGTAAGCTAGTTGAAAAAACTTACCTTATCAGCAGGCTGGTTGCAATAGCTTACCTCATCACTAACAATTAAGTTGGTAGAGCAATACCTTACCCTGTTCATATTCTGCGACCAGAGTATGTAGTTGCACCTCTTCCTGTCTATGACCTCCTGTTGGTCGGCCGCCATCTTGTTCATCTCCTTATCACTGTAACTCGCTTCCAACTGCTTCTTCAACTCTATCATATGTTCGTTACACTTGACCAGATCCATCTGCGGGAATTTAGGGATGTATTGTACAACGTGCAACGTGTAGAAAAAAAATGTTGTAGAGATCTATTTTTTTCAAGTAAAATAAAGTTTTTGTTCTCTTATAAAACAGAAGTTTTGCAGTTAAATCCACTAGATTACTCTAGTTTGCTGCTAGTCTGCTTTATAGCCAGAATAAATCTCAATAAATGTTCTTTTTCCGAGTAATTTGTGTAAATGAAAGTGCGAAAATTCTGATCTTAAAACCTCGGTAGAAAATTTTATAGTAGTCATAAGACTCGATTTCGCGTTAAAACTAAGATAACAAACAAAAAACTAACCTTTTGCCTTCTAGTTAGGTCGATCTTGGCTTGTTCATCGCGTTAAGACTAAGATAACAAACAAAACACTGACCTTCTTCCTTCTAATAAGGTCTATCTTGGCTTGTTCATCCGCCAGGCCCTGTCCTTGCAGCGAAGCCCACGTCCCTTCGATAAGATCGTCGGCTTCCTACAAAATAGTAGATTACATCATTTTATTAAAAAGCTCTATGTATTTTTAAGGTTACCTACCTACAAGTTTCGCAATAATAGTGTAAGTACCTAGTCTAAATTATAGTTACTTGTATTTTAAATTAATAAATTAGTAATTTGTATTAGGGTAGGTCAGAATTAAGTCTTAAACCCATCAATAAAGAGCGGTGTCTACTAACACATGCATCTGTAGTCTAAATGGAGACTGCTAATGTTACTAATGTGTTAAAAGAAATGAAGACTATTTTATTTCATTTTATTATACACTAGCGACCCGCCCCGGCTCCGCACGGGAAAATGGTTATTGTGGGTTATCCTTAAGTATATTATGCATGTATTATACATATAAACCTTCCTCTTGAATCACTCTATCTATTAAAAAAAACCGCATCAAAATCCGTTGCGTAGTTTCAAAGATTTAAGCGTACAAAGGGAGGGACATAGGGAGGGACATAGGGACAGAGAAAGCGACTTTATTTTATACTAAGGTAGTGTCGCCGAAGATGGCCCGGCTCCTAAGATAGCCCACTTTAAAAAAAATACAGTTATGATTATTCGAAACATTTGAAATTACGCGGGTTTATTCTACTAGTATCATAGACAATAGTGCAAGTGTGTTTCATTACCGGGGCGTCACCATTTTGAAGACAAACGACAGTTTGCTTGGTCATGTCAGAACGATACACGTTTTATAAACTCCACGATGTCATTTCTTTTGAAAATTTGCAAATTAAAAGCAAATCTGTTTGCTCTAAACTGTGAAAACTCGTATTTAATTTATTAATCAACGAAATTACAGATGAGTTTTATTATTTTATTACCTATTTTGTATTTTTATTAGATTATACTTAAACTGGGGGTCATTCCCTATCATGGCCCATAATATGATCCCCAACATAGCCCCATTCGCTTTTCAGATTATTTTGGGATAATTTATTTTTTTGTTAAGAATACACGCACATAATTAAAGACAATAGTGTCTTTTTTGTTTTTACTAATAAGTACACTTATTTTGATTGATCTCAAAGTTAATTATCAGTATCCCTTACATAGCCCACCGACTAAAACAAAAATGTTTTAGAAAAAAGAATTGATTTCTTTATATTTTCGATAGGTTACTTTCAAAGTTAATTTAAAAGTAAAATATATTTTTATTTAGTAGTTAGTTTTTATTTTATAGTTGATTTATATTTTGATAGATTTAAGATGGCCCACATTTGAATTTTTCGTTAAGTATTTTACCTTTTGTGAATAATGTTATGAGAATATTGTGTTTCATTTTGATATTTTATGTTAAAAGTGTTAAAATGTTTATAATGCATATATTTCCATTAATATTTTTCGGGCCATCTTCGGCGACCAGCTTCCCAAGATAGCCCAATACCAAGTTTATAAAAAGTGTTTATCTTTGTGTTAAAATGCCAAAAGCTGTACTACTTTTTTAGGTATCTTGCTTCCCAAATAAATATATTATAATTTCCATTATGTTTTTTCTTTACTTTACTTAACTGCAAGATTTTACAAGGATTTGAAATTAAGTGGGCCTTCATCGGCGCCCGTACCTTATGTAGTGATTTGAAAATGATTTTTAAAATAATTTTCTCTATGGATGGAGTGAGGATATGGCAACATGTTACATATTTTAAATTAACCCATGATGATGCTTTTTCATTTGATACCTAACATAAGATTTTATTTCGGTGGCCATATTTGATTTGATTTCGAACTGTAAGAGCGAGAAAGGACACCTGAACAACTTTCCCTAAGGAACATAGGTTGCAACCTTAAAAAATAATTTAATTGTCATACAAATAAATTTCACGGTGTAGACCCATAATTTTGATATACTCGTAACAACATTAACAACACTCAAAGCACAGAAGAAAATAATAGTACTAACCCGTACAGAAAGGGCACCCACTCCCCCGCGCCAAAATGAGTTCCCCACCCGATATAGCGCCCCACGCCCCGCACCCCGCAGGCGCAAGGGACTGTGGAGGGGGTGGAGGGGGTGTGCAAACATAGCGCCTAGCGCCATTCGCAAGTACTTGATATTCAGTTGTTATTCAAAAAGAAGTAGCTTGTCAAAATGCGTTTTCTGTATGGCGTGAACGACGTGTGCTGAAAGTTCAGATTTATTTTTATTAAGTACCTTTTGTTTGGCGAGCATGGCGTATCTTTCGTCGAGTTGTTCCTTGCGCTCGCGCGCGATGTCTAGCCGCTTGTTGCGGCGAGCCTCTTCCTCTGCAACACAATTAAAACACTCATCATCGTTGTTATTGTCAAGACAGTTTTTGAATTGGATTGGATTTTTCAAAAATGACGGCATTGGGCTCAATTCTGCTGTGGCCGCTAAAATCTCTAAATTTAAGTTGTTGGTCTCTTTCAGTCATATGGGAATCGAAAAGGATAGGGAGATGAATGAATTTAATTTTGAATGAATGATATTTAAAATAAGCAGCGCAGCTGTCAAATTTGGCTTAATTTAGTCGGGTTGTTTTTAAATTCCTGCTAAATTACGCGTAAAATCGATGTTTGACGTTTCTAAATGTAGGTTGGCAATCACCTGTCCCTTTTCGTTCTTAAGAACGTGGAAGAGACAACAACTTAAATTTAGATATTTTAGCGACCACGCAGAATTGAGCCCATTATCTCATATTGCTCTTGTGAGTGAGAGAGACTACTGTCGATGTCAAAGTTCTATAAGTATAGATACTTTATTTCCAGGTAGCGCAGAAAAATATGTAGTGTTACACCCTGGCCACAGGTCACGGCGACAACCTTTTCGGCTCATTACGACCACTTCCCAAAAGGTCAGCTTCCCAAAATGTCCACTTCCCATATTGTCCACCCCCATATTATAGGGGGGAAAAAAACAAAAATAAAAATAAAAACATTCATGGCGTCCCCAGAGCAGATGTTTTAGTGTTCTGGTCGGACTCTAAATAAAAAGATACTTATTATATACTAATTAATAGTAATTTTACCTTCCACTTCCTCCCTCATATCCGCGTCGTATTTGGCCTGTAGTTCCATCTGCTCTTGCTTGAGCTTGGCCCTATCTATCTCTCTCTGTCGCTCTCGCTGCTAGTATCATATCGCTGTGTTGTTATACATTACCTTCCACCTCCTTTCTCATATCCGCGTCGTATTTGGCCTGTAGTTCCATCTGCTCTTGCTTGAGCTTGGCCCTATCTATCTCTCTCTGTCGCTCTCGCTGCTAGTATCATATCGCTGTGTTGTTATACATTACCTTCCACCTCCTTTCTCATATCCGCGTCGTATTTGGCCTGTAGTTCCATCTGCTCTTGCTTGAGCTTGGCCCTATCTATCTCTCTCTGTCGCTCTCGCTGCGCCAGTATCATATCGCTGTGTTGTTTGCAGTCCATATCGCGGCGGTATCGTTCTATGGCGTCTATTTCCATGCGAGCCGCCTGCAATTACATTTTGACTGTTTTCAGACCAAAATCATATCGACCATGAAGTGTAAGAATTTTGTACCTATTGTATTGTATTTGTAATGACCTCTTAAGTACAATTTTGGCAATTTTGAGATTCTTATGTATATAGATTTAAAATACAAATTCGCATGTAAGGGCAAGACCATCAAACTACATTTCGTAATTTATGATGAGTTATAGAAAAATGAAAATAGCTCCTAAGTTCATTTGCGCTCGAATCGTCGTCGCACGCACACAATCATTTTACACGGCTGCTAACCCATCTTTCATCGTTTTGCCTCGCGAAGATAGGTTAGCGGTCGTGTAAATGATTCTTATGTGTGCGTGCGACGATTCGGGCGCTTTTATATGGAGTGCAATTACTGGGTATCTTTCTTCTGTGGCTGTACTGTATGTTGTTCCATCTTACCAAAGCCTCACTCTCCTTCATCCCGACCTCGACCCACATCTTGTCGAACTCCCTCTCCTGTATCTTCATCGCCTGCTTCTCCTGCATCTGGTACAGACGCATCTCCTGCGCTTCCTTCATACGCTTCTTTACTGGTTATACTGTGTTCCATCTTACCAAAGCCTCACTCTCCTTCATCCCGACCTCGACCCACATTTTGTCGAACTCCCTCTCCTGTATCTTCATCGCCTGCTTCTCCTTCATCTGGTAAAGTTGCATCTCCTGCGCCTCCTTCATACGCTTCTTTACTATGCACGGCCAGACGTGCGTGCATTTCGATCTGAAGTGAAGAATGGAATTATTGAGCTTAAGCATTTTAACAAATAATGTTTCAGAAATTGTTATTATTATTAACACCTCGATTACTAGTATAAGTATTTTATTGAAATAGCATTGCACAGTGCTTGTTTTGTTATAAGTATTTCAATAAATATTATCATTATATAATTATTGAACAGCAACACCTCATATGAATTTTACATTATACGCGCTTACACGTAGAAATATACAGCATCGCTGTCATTTGATAGCAGTAAGGGTGATTTTAGTAATACGACTGTCCTGCCGCATCCGAAACCAAAGTTCGAAACCAGTTCTTACCATATGCTGGCTATTGTACCATACCACGTGTTTTGGATTTTCAAACACATTTGTTAAGTATTGGTTAACTTTGACGCTCTTACGATGAAGGAAAACATCGACAGAAGAAATCTGTTGAGACATTTTTAAGTCTGTGCGTGAAATGAACATGAACCAAATCTTATTCAATAGTTAGGTTTATATTAGGGTGATTTACCTCCATTTATCCTATTAATTTTCATACGAACTTACTCATGATCTTTAATCAGACACTCACAGCGACCGGTACTTATACTTCTTGTGATCCTTCCTCCGCTTGTCCAGTAAGTGTTGCAGCCGCTCCATCTTGACTTCACACCAGCTCCATCTATCCTATTTCATACGAAATTTACTAGTATTGTTTAATAAGTGACTCACAGTGGCGGGTCCTTATACTTCTTGCGGTCCTTCCTCCACAAGTATTTAAGCCGCTCCATCTTCATCTATTGCACACTAGCTCCATCTATCCTACTTCATTCGAACTCACCCATGTTTAATAAGTGACTAACAGCGGCGGGTCCTTGTACTTCTCCTCGTGTTCCTTCCTCCGCTTGTCCAGTAAGTATTGTTGTCGCTCTATCTTGACTTCACACCAGCTCCATCTATCCTATTTAATACGAACTTTACTGTGTTGTTTAATAAGTGACTCACAGCGGCGGGTCCTTATACTTCTCCTAGTGTTTCTTCCTTTCGTCCTTCCTTCTTCGTTTGTCCAGCAAGTACTGCAGCCGCATCTTCATAGAGTGCAGAACAGCTCCATCTATCCAATGTCATAAGAACTTTGCTCGCCGCTTCATCTTAATTTATTGCACACTAGCTCCATCTATCCTATTTCATACGAAATTACTCATGATCTATAATAAGTGACTTACAGTGGCGGGTCCTTATACTTCTTGCGGTCCTTCCTCCACAAGTATTACAGCCGCTCCATCTTGACTTCACACTAGCTCCATCTATCCTATTTAATACGAACTAGTGTTGTTTAATAAGTGACTCACAGCGGCGGGTCCTTATATTTCTCCTCATGTTCCTTCCTCCGCTTGTCCAGCAAGTACTGCAGTCGCTCCATCTTCTCCTTCCACATGGTCTCGGTCGCCGCCTGCGCTCTTACCACAACCTCGCGAATGTTCGCTTCCTCTTCGTTCGCGAACAACTCCTTCAGTCTAAAAGGTGTTACAATGGCTAATTAGTATTATAAGAAGCTGGTAATCTCTACTTTATGATAATACTAGCTTTCCGCCGCGTTTTTCCCTTGGGAATTAAGCATTTTCCCGCGGTAAGAGGCAGCCTATGTTACTCAGGTTGAATGTAGCTTTCTAATGGTGAAATTTTTTTCAGTAGTTTTTGAGTTTATTCATTACAAAACATACACAACACACAACACAAAAATACAAATCTTTCCTCTTTATAATCATACTTAATAGTATAAAGAGTAAAGATTTATATTTATGAAATAAGAGCGTCGGTGGCCAAGTGACTGGAACCGTCGTTATGCAGTTAAAGCAGCCAAAGAATTCAGATTACACCTAACAGAATGCCCTTCTGGTAGCGAATACCCTTCAGGTAACAATTACCCTTCAGGTAACAACGCCCGCTCCCGCCGGCGGGGGCGCGGCCAGAACCAAAATCAAAATTGAAAATCAGAGATGGAGCCCCTCAGGCGTCGTCTCCTTTACGATGTTTTCAATATCAACGCGCTAGGCCGTGGTCCGAGGCTCCCTTGAGCCGCCCCTAGACGCGTTGGTATATGACTTTTTTTGGGGTAGAGTCTATCGCTCCCCCGCAAGTCCGGTGAAGCTTGATTGGTCGTACCTTTTAGACACAAGAATACTCAATTAAAAAAAAAAAAAGGTACCGTCGTCGTCTTCCATGGTCAAACGCGATGCCATTTAGAATTAAAAAGAAAGTGATTTCGATTTTCGATTTCATATGTACTGAAGCCAGCACACGCCCAGCCACACTCCTACCGCTACGGAATACGGGCGATCTCAAGGTCAACATGTCCAACCGCATGTGATGGCTACTGTACCTACGATTGTTCGTTGCGGCGCGGGTTAAAATCTCGGCAGTTGGGCACGTGTTTTAGATTTCCGAATTCATAATATGTTTGTTTATTCGACGCTCTTACGGTGAAATCATCGTGAAAGAACCTGAATACCTATACCTGGGAAAAATAATAGGTTGTGTGTGTGTGTGACCAACCCGCACTGACAACGTTATCGACTAATGCCTTCCATTCATGGTCTAAGAAAACAAGGTCTAACCATTAGACCACGTGACTGACACGAGCCTACGTCCTTTCTACGTCATTTTGCCTATTCATCCTTGTCGAATGCATGTAATAGACAAGGATGAACAGAGCAAAATGACGTAGGCTTGTGTCAGTCACGTGGTCTAAAGCTTAGACCTTGCTTTCTTAAAAAAAAGTACAAAAGATAAATATATCACCTCACTCTCTTCTTATCAAGATCTTCTTCATAAGAACGCATGCACAGGTCGACACGACGCGCCACGTTGTTTATTAGAGACCTGGACAAAAATTCAAAAGTGAACCAAATCATATCAGTTTTAGAACTTCTTGAAATTTAATTTATTGTTAATTTTGGACACTTTTGATCACGAGAAAGAGTCAGCAATAGATTTAAAGAAGCTTTAACTTTTATGAACTTTTCTGCAACATTTAGTGGCGAGTTCAGCAAAGCAAAATGTGCGGTCTTTTGTGGAGAAGAGCTCGCCGAAAAAACTCCACAAGCGTCGCATCTTTTAAAAATTTATCCAATAATAGTGCTGAACATTATTTTGTGGGTTCGGTCCCCGACGAGTACCCATGTATTTTCGATTAACGCTCTTATAATGAAGAGAAATATTTCCAACCAATACAGTGCATAGCATACCCGTGAAGAAAATCAGGAGTTGTTTGTGAAGTTGACGAAGCCACAACTAAAGCTACAGTCTGACCAGAAAGTAATAAGTAGTAACACTGTAGTGTCATCTCATTTTCACGATATTAGTTGGAAAGGGACGACACTACAGTGTTGCTACTTTTTAACTTTTACTCTTTTTGGTCAGACTGTAGTTCACCTTAAATTAAGGTAGACTCAAACCCCTCGGTGGGGACGTAAACGAGCTGATAATGATTACGATTATTTATTTCATTCTATTTTTACGAGTATATAAGCGTATTTATTTGTTGTTGTTTTATATTTCTTTCAATCCTACTATCATAATTTAGTGGCTTGATAAATTAATGAACAAACTAATTAAGATTAATCATAACGACTTTTTACAATTCATTATAATAATGCATAACATTCAAAACATTATTAGTTGTTTAACGCTTCTAGGAAGATACTGTTTGTTTACATTACAGCGTTTAAAATAAAACATTTTATTTAGTTTAGAAAAATGGGTAATATTCTACAATACGCCGGATTCTTTTTAGCACTGGCAACACTGGTCTACGCCAAGGGTGACATCCGAGAAGGCTGCATCAATTGTGAAGGAGACATTTTACTTGCTCATAACGTTGCTAAAGAGCGTGCCGAGTCATTTACCAAGGAACATACGATTAATGTAAGTGTTTTATAGTACTTACAATATGGTGCCATATGGTAAGGTACAAAAGGAGTCCCTATATCACATTTCAGCCTGTAGACGTCCGCTGCTGGACAAAAGCTTCCCCCAAAGATCTCCACAATAGTTTTTGAGGTTACAAACATATATTGTAGCAATTGCTAAGAATGCTTTTCCGGGGTTTTGGACATAACTGAATTCGAAAATTTAATAGCAGTTCGAAAGACCCCTTGTCTGTCAATCAAATTTGGCGTAAGTTTATACATATAATACGCCGAATTTTGTGATTTGGCCATCGAAAAAAAAATCCTGTGTGTTTAACGATGTCCAAAACCCCGGAAAAGTAGATACTCTTAGCAACTTGTTACACTATATGCTGCATACAGTATGCTTCTACCAATCAAAATTAAGAATTTTTTACCTAGTCTACATTGGAATATTTTGTTTTTCAAGGTTGTCCCATCACACAGCAGTAACCACGTGATCAAAGGTATATCAGTGGTGGATGTCCAAGGGGATGGGCTGTCGCGTATAGTAGAGGGGGGGTGGGGAAACCAAACGTAACCATCAACTTGACGAGCGCCAAAGGAAATGGCTTCCATTTCGTAGTCGACGTGTATGTTGGTTGAATACTAAATGCTATGTAAAAATAAATGATTCAGGTTGATATTGAGTTGTTTTATTTAGCAGACTGTACATTTTTGGCATTATATAATTTGTTTGGGGGAGGCCTTTGTCCAGCAGTGGACGTCTACTGGCTGAAATGATGATGATGATGATGATAATTTGTTTGATAATGTCCCTTTCACGTTCTTAAGAATAACATGTACAGACTGGAATAAATGTATAAGACCTATTGTAAAAACAGCAAATGTGACGTTCCACGTGCAAAGGTACCTTATGGTCGGTATTGAGTTATGATATCCCTGTAATCTGCAACTCGTAAGCTATTCAAATCAATAATGATTATTATTATTTTTTTAATTGACCTATGCTTGTGTCGAAAAGGTACGACCAATCAAGCTTCACCGGACTTGAATGATTATCTTCGTACTAAAACCCGCCATGGTACCTTTGCACGTGGAACGTCACATATAGCAATAATAAATGATATGTATGGTACCTGCGGTCGCATCGCATAAAGAAGTCGCTGATTTGCTGGTCCTTTAACTCCTTATTCTTGTTTTCGAGTCCTTTGCGCTGCTCCTCTTCAAACGCGCGCAGTTTCTTGACAAAACGCGCGTAGCGGAACGTCGAGTTGAGCGTTCGGGACACCTGAACACATATTTTTTTACACGCTTTATATTAGCTTCACTTGTAAGTAACTATGTATGTAAGAAAATCTTGGAATCTTAATCTGACCCACTTCCCGGTCTTTGATTAGGATGAAATTTTGCACACGCTCTGAGTTCTGATGACAATACATGACTAGCTAAGAAACGTCATTACAAATCCAATATGGCGGCCTCCCTAATGACGAACTGGCTGTTTGAAATCCACCCCCATGATATGGCGGACGTCCAAGATGGCGGACAGGTAGCGTGTTTTTTAGTTTTTTTAACTATGTATTATTTATTATAAATCGTTCGTTCGTTCGTTAACAGCTCATATATGTCCTCACCGAGGGGCTCGAGCCTACCCTAATACCAGGGTGAATAGGCCTTAGTCGACCAAACTGGCCCAGTGCGGGTTGGTCAACTTTACACACAACCTTTGAATTTATTCGCAGGTGTGTGCAGTTTTTTCTCACGATGTTTTCCTTTACCGTAAGAGCGTCGAATAAACGTACATATGAATTCGAAAATCGAAAACACATTGGTACGTGCCGAGGTTTGAACCCGCGAACTTCGGAATGGAAGTCAACGGCCCTAGCCACTTGGCCACCGACGTTCTTCCATCATAAATCATATTAAGTTATGCATCATAAATCATATTATTAATGTTATTTACAACTCATAACTACCATAACACAACACAACTATTCATAACTTAGGAAGAAAGACCTAGCTACCCATAGCACAGGGTATCCTAGTTTGGGGGCTAGGCACACTTTTGTAAGATATTTGTGTTAAAAAAATATTTTTTTAACTCACAAGTGGTTATTCAGGTATGTGAAAGAACAATTTAAACAATTTATTTTATTTAAATAAACAGAGTTCAACAATTTGTGGTGGCCGATGCCTCCCATTAGGTTTTTAAAAACCTGTGTCGGGAGACACCGCTCTTCATATTAACTAAGTAGGTAAAAGAAACAATTACTTAAATAAAATAAGTACCCAAACAAATTCTTATGATTTAGTATTTAAGTTAAGTTTAAAAGCCATACTATGTAGTACCTATATGTAAGTGTGAGTGTGTGTGTATGTATGTGTGGGGGGGGTGTGTGTGTGTGTGGATGTGTGTGTATGTATGTGTGGGGGGGGGTGTGTGTATGTATGAGCCCGTGTATATGTGTGTTCGTGGAAGTGCATTTATTAGGTCACTGCCAAAGCACACATTACGTATAGCGGCAGCAGAACAAGCGAGAAAACTCTCCAAGTACGAAACTGAACAACTTTCCCTAAGGAACATAGGTTCAAATCTCAAAATTAAAATTCAACTTGTCATGCAAAGCGGTCGGTCTAGTGACTTAAGTTTCGAGCTATAAATTTATAGATTCGAGCCCCTCGATGGGGAATGGAGACATAATATATGACTTGTTCTACTCACATAGTATAGATATTGTTTAAATTATTGTATTATCTTATTAATTTATAGCTGTGTAAATATGTTTTTTTTGTGTTGTTTGGGAAATAAAGGCTAATTTTATTTTATTTTATACTCACATAGTAGCAGTCCGGGAATCCCCTCGGCCCAGCCCCATCGTTGGGCACTTTTTCCCTAGGCAGCGTGGGACAAAACGGAGTGGTCATCGTCCTATATTGTTAACTAATATATTACTAGAAACACAAAATTGATTATACAGTACAATATTTTGTTCGATTCAATGTATAAAAAATATTTATGAAACGTCTATAGCAAATCTGAAAATGTGTCAGAGAGACATTAATTTGACATATTTTTTTCTACTTTGAAGTCAGTCATTGTTGTAAGTATTCGAAGTAGTTTTTAATCACGTCTTTATAAAAGTAATATTAAAACTTATATCGCTTGGCTCTTTAAGCCCATTCATATTTGTAACTAAAGCCCGACAAAAAAAAAATCCTCGCCATATTGCGGATTTTTAATGGAACTAATTTTCTAATAGAAATTGTTTACTGAAGCATTAGAAAAGACAAGTGGCCCCCTAATATATTTTTTCATCCGGTCAGGCTTCAATTTTTTACCTAAAACAGTTTATCACACAGAAATGTCTGCCTTAATGTGGAAATTGTTGACAAACGAAAAACAGAGGAACGTTTCTTATATTAAAATTTAATTAATCCAACAGCAAGAATAGCTTTGTAAATAAAAGATATGAATGAATAAAAGCATTAAATTAGTAAGTAAAACTTTTATTTTTAACAAGCGAGATCAAAAAGTACACTAAATCAAATTAACAACTTACATTACTTAAATATTTAATAGGAACTTTAAGTTACCTTTAATACTGAGTTTTCTTACTTATTAAGTAACGTTGAATCAACTTCTAAGCCTAACTTATTTATAACAGATATTTTTTTTATTTGTAGAAAGGATTTCACACTGATATAATATATTATGAAAAAAGTCATGACAAAAAAGCAACATGATCACAAAATTAGAACGATTTAAAAATCAACTAGCAAAACTAACTAAAAAGATTCTTCTAAGAGAATTAAGAAAATTCCTTTCAGAATCATCGATATCTTTAATTTTTCAGTTTGGTTTAGAACTTACTTATTATTAGTTTAAAGATAGAGATTGAAAAGTAACATCACAATACTGCGATTTATTCATGCTTAATTAAACATTATTTTAAATATCATACATAACAAAGACATCAAAGGTATACAAAATCAAATTAAATACTGTTTTGAACTTAAAAATTATTTAAATAACAATAAACATAAGTAACCTTTAATACCTTGTATGTATTTTGATCAACTTCTTGATTAACTTTAATTTTTTAATTATTATTGTCACGAAGACTAAATCAAATCCAAAACGTCTTCCTACATCTAATAAATCAACATGATTACAATAATAAAGATTTCCAAAATCAACTTCTAAAACTAAAAAAAAAAAACTTCTAAAAAATCAAAATCAACGCTTTATAAGAAATATTAACATCTTATATTTACTATTTTAAGTTGAGACGAAAAGAAAGTTAATAAAAACAAGACAAATTTGTCTGTCGAGATTGTCTTAAATTTCACGGTGTATAGAAAAAAAAAGTACATTCATCATTGATCTATTATGAATTATGGCATAGGTAATACGTAAAAATGTGTTAGCACATGGAAGCTCAGCAAATACTGAATGAATATGCTCAGTCGATGAAACTGATCAACTCACCCAAGAAAACTTAACATAAAAACAATAAAAAACTTCCTGATACAAATTATCCAATTAAAATGACTACTATTTTGTATGAGGGTGTCAGTCAATTTCTTTATATTTACTGCAGTTTGTGTAATAGTATGCCATACGATAAATAAATGATTTATTTTTCGTATCCGATTAAAGTTGCTCAGTTGCCTGAGCATGTCCTTCAGTGTTTGCTGAGCAACTACTTATACGAACAATATAACGTTATAAAACATAATGTAACACAAAAACATAACCAAAATAACACAACATTAAATGCAGTAAATACCAGAAAGTTACTATTCTGTTATTCATGTTATTGTGTTAAACAAAGTTTTATAACGTTATAAAACTGTGTTCAACAAATAAAAAAAATCACACGTGAATTTGAACGAAAATTATAATATGTATATCATTTAACTCCGGCTGCCCTACAATAACTTTGGTAGGACTATTCAACACTAGCTCCCTATTAATAAGTTTCAAGTTGGCGCTGTTGGGTAAAAGTTCTAGTTTGGAGAGCTCTATCTTAAGGCAGTTAGTGTCATTATCGTGTGGCATGTCCTGGGGTAGTTGCGGTATTAAACCTTGCCAGGAGAACGGTTCGCCCGTTACTTTGTTGTAGAGTGTTATTGAACCGTATTTGGGAGTTCTGTCCAAGCGGGATAGTTTCTGAAAGGAAATGTTTATTTTTGAACTGCAATAAACTAAACTGCTTTTATTTTATTTAAAGTAAAATAAGGATTTTGGTCATTAATAACCGAATATGAGACTTTATTCGACGAATATTAATTATTTTATGAGTTTATAAAGAGCCACTGTTGCTGGTTCACTAGATTGGGGTTCGCAGTTGTACTTACAGTCAGCGAGGCCATGAAGCAGTCCGGGTCCTCGTACTTGACGCTGAGTATGTAGAGCGTGCTGTCTCTGTCGCACACATGGCTCAGCCACTGTTGCTGGTTCACTAGATTGCTCAATTTGTACGTCACGTTCCATTCCGGCTTCTCTTGTTGCAATATCTGGGATGAGTGGTCCTGAAACAGAGTATCTAACATTAAAAAAAAAACTACCCAAGAAAAAAATCTTTCTTACCCTATGTCACAGGTCGGTCACTCCATACAGAAAACGCGTTTTGACAAGCTACTTCTTTTTGAATAACAACTGAATGTTAACAGTCAATGGCGCTAGGCGCTATGTGAAACACCCCCGAACACCACCGGCGGAGTCCCGTAGCGCCTGCGGGGTGCGGGGCGTGGGGCGCTATATCGGGCGGGGCTCATTTTGGCGCGGGGGGGTGAGTGGCCTTTCTGTACGGGTTAGTACTATTACTTTCTTCTGTGCCTATGTCTTGAAATTTATATGTAGAAAAAAATATACTTCGTCAGGTCATTCAAGTTTGTCAAGCGCTTATCTTGATTCAATTCAATTTAAAAACAGGCCTGGCGCATTACAAAACAGCGACGTTTTTCAATCTTACGCGCTGTTATTTTTTATAATAACTTCTCACTACAGGCAGGCCCTATGCACTCCGCGCCCTCGCTCCAGAGTACCTACGCCGGGCGGCCATTTAGTAGGAAAAACGCGCGCGCTTGTGAACACGCTATTATTTATTCTGTGGTAATACGGACTCTCGCGGCGCGGTCTTAAGGTGTATTTTGTTTTAATACGAGCGCAACGACCAACGGTAGGCTACCTATTATAGCCAGGGTCACGTTCGACGCGTTCAATGCAATTTGAACGTTAGTGGCGTGGTAGCTAGAATTAAATTCGCACGTTTAAATCAGAGAGTGCGCCTTCTGTACCTAGTACTATTATTTATTCTGTGCTACAGGAAAGTTTTCAAAAATCTAAGATGAATGAATGATTTATATTTTCGTGGTTACCTCTCTGAGATGGTTCTCTAATATGATCTTGGGTCCGGCCCAAGAGCACAGGATGCACTGCATGCGTACATCCATCTCTATACGCTCGGAGTAATCCTGCAATATCAAAACATTACTGTAATTCTCATTTACGCCGAGGCAACAACATGCAACACTCCCGCATGCCACATAATTGATAAACAAATTTCACAGTAAGATGCTTTGAAAATTATCTAGCCATAATTTTGCATCGGCGTATAACAGTAAATTAAACAAAATTATAACCCCCAACACAAAACCGTTACTTGATCCTTCAACAACTAGAAAAGAGCTGATAATCTTCAAATGGCTGAAGATATTTTCTTGGATCATAGCTAAGAACACTCTCGATTGTGACACCTTGCAAACAAAAAAAAACTAGATCAAAATCGGCATCCATTTAAGAGCTACGATGCCACAGACAGATAGAAAGACAGACAGAATTTTATCTGCCCTATTGCACGGAAAAGTAATTGAGTAACTGAATTACCAATTACAGTAATTTAACTACAGTAATTTGAGAGCGTGGGAAAAACTACAACTGTAATTGTTCCCAGTAATTAAATTACAAACGTAATTAATTACGCCCAACACTGGTAGATACTCACGCCGTCCTCGTCGATAACCTCCAGCGCGTCCTGAAAGATCTCCGGAATGGTGGGCGCTCCGCTATCCACCGAACAGTTGGATATGCTGTCCGCTGGAACCAACATCATACTATCATTATAAAGAAGAATTTGTATTTTTGTGTGTGTGTATGTTTGTAATGCCAAGCCAGTAACATATGCTGAGCTAGAACCTTGCTAGAACCTTTTTAGCGTAGATTTTATGTTTGTGTATTGTGTCTCTCGTATGTCATTTTGTGTAGAATTTAATGTTATACTGATTATTCCAATGTCTGTATTTGTAAAGTTACGCTACATAAATATTTTTCTATTCTATTCTATTATACAGGATGATAATGTTATGTAATCCTTGGCAAAAAAAAAACCAGGCACTCAGTATCGTTAATAGAACATATTCCACCAAGAAAAAAAAATAGTTTTTTTTTTTCATAATTTTCCATAAAGTTGTCCGAAAATATCGTAACGCGTAGTCACAGGTTATCTGTGCGCGTAGTAAATCTAGAACTTATGAATGGAGCAACGCGTGACACAGACAGAGTGGCTCGCACGGTGACCTTGTGCGAAGCAATGCACCTCACCGCACCCCCGCGCACACCCTCCGGGAGGCGATCGATATCGCCCGACAGTCAGTCGCCTACGGTTCCTTGGGTTACACGTGCGTGCGCGCATTTACCCACCTCGCGAGTTTAGTGCGTAAGGAGTAAGAACGTAACGAAAATGTGAAAAGTGCAAAGTGTAGTATAGGAAATGAAATGGCCTGCAAGGTGCAGTCAGGAGCACGCTACGCAGAGTAGGTAGGTACCTAACTTTAGTTGATCTTTTAAAATGAACAGAATCACAGTGCATTTGTTTAGTTTGCCCTGATGTGGTTGTACTTAATTTCATACATAACAGTACACATTAACGTTTCTAACGTAAAATCTGTAGGTATGTAGCCGTAAGTTCTGTATTCTGAAGCCCGTGAAAGTGCCTACTACAAAAATTGCAACTTGTGTAACACCATTAGTTCACATTTCGACGTAAATTGCGAACCCAGTATGATAAAAATCAAATTGATTCACTTGAGACAATGCTACTACGCAATAAACATCAAATTACACTTTGTTTGCCACGGTATCTCCATAGAAAGACGCGGGCGCGGGAGGGGCGAGGTGCGGGGGGGCGCGCGAACTGGTCGTTCGACCCACTGAGCATATAATCACTACGTTATAGTTCGACCGTCAGTCGCAAGTAGGTGCAGGTGATTAATAAACAAAGTGCTTCATGCGCGCTAACTAGAATTTTTCGGATAAATTTAAAAATTTGTAGACTGTTGTGTATAAAAGAAAATGGAAAATTAGGGAAATTATATTTTTTATTCATGTCATAGAGTCCGTAGCCGCGTTTTTGCTAAACATTCCGCTATCATGCTGTATAATGAATTCTTATTTTCGTAACTATAATCTTCGGCCGCACCTGTCGGTCTGCCAAGGACCTGGTGACAAGGCGTGACCAAGTCATAGCAGTAATATGCACCAAGGCGACAATATCTCACCTTCCTGGTATGTCCTCAGAGTGATGTCTGGTTCTGCGAAGGCTATGTCGCACAGTCGAGACACTTCATCGCTGGTCGCTCCGTATGGGGGCGTGTACTGGCTAGCTGGCTCTAACGCTGTACACACACACACACACATCAATATATTCATCATCATCATCATTAACAGCCTGCGGCAGTCCACAGCTTGATATATTCCTTCACGATGTTTTTCAATATCAACGCGCTAGGCCGTGGTCCGAAGCTCCCTTGAGCCGCCCCTAGACGCGTTGGTATGACTTTTTTTGGGGTAGAGTCTTCCGCTCCCCCGCAAGTCCGGTGAAGCTTGATTGGTCGTACCTTTTCGACACAAACTGCTTGATATATGCCTCTCCTAAGGCGCGCCATTTGGCATTTTGGTTTAGGACGCCCCCCGGCTAGATGGAGTGACGATCTACGAAATGTGGCTGGCAGCAGGTGGGTGCGTGCGGCCGAAGTGAGGGGCAAAATATTGTTATTTACTAGCAATGTGGTAAAAAGTTACCTACTTGTTAATTCGGGGAATAAACTTAGTACCAAATTGTATTAAAATGCGTTGAGTAGTTTATGCTTGAACAACAAACAAACATATTAAATATATGGGTTATTTTTATTGTTTTTTTTTATTTTTATTTAATTTATTTAATGAATGTAGTACGTAAAACTGTATCTAATAATAAATTTTAGAAAGAAATAAGATGTGAATATTTTATTTATCAATCTATCTACAACAATTCTTTTTTAAAGGACAGCAACCTTTTTAAACTTGTATATTGATATTCATATTTATTTGGAAAATGTTATTTACTTTTTACTTACAGTTATTTTATAGATCTGACGAGTGCAGCCGAGCCTTGCTTGTAGTTGTGTGCGTATAGACACCCGCTCTTGTGTGCGTACTACTAAACTGAGCGCTACGCACACAAACACAATGTGCACACACAACACACATAAAGCCTGACCAAAGAAATAAGAAACCTGCTCTGGAGGCGCCACGTGTATATTTTTACGACTATGGCAACAATTTCCCTTATAAAATTAGTTCCATTGAAATTCCGCAATATGGCGAGGTGTCATATTTCTTTGGTCGGGCTTTACAAGTATGGCTCGCCTGCACTCGTAAGATAAAACATCTGTATTACAAAACGTGCAAAATAAAAAGGTAAAACCTTTAGAGTATAAATAGAAAAATTCTCTAAGGATAAAACCATAGACAAATATACTCGAGAGGACTGCCAATTCTCCTACTACAATGCGTGTTCCCGTAATTACTACTAAAAAAATATAGATGTCACTACCATTTACAAATTAACTATAACTGTGAAATCATGTGAAATTAAAAATTATATGGTGTCTCTCGACCTGAGAAAAAAAAACAAAACTTTTAGTTCCTATTTATGCAAAAAAAAACACAATTACAGCCATTAAAATTTACTAAATTTATTTTTTATATAATCTCGGGCGAGGATCTAGGCGCCATCTAGTTTTGAGCTTTTTCCGAATCACCTTTTTTTCTAGGGCACTAACAGTCTTCTCGAGTATATTCTATCCATGGTAAAACTAAAATTGCAAGTATGTCAATATAAAAAGAATCCAAAGAGAAAGCAGTGACTTACGCATATCGAGTGCGGGTAACGCCGGGACGGATGCTAGGAGCGCCCTGCAAGCAACCCGTGCGAGCGGCAAGCGTGTTAGTACAGTGCGAGTGGAGGCAATATCGGATATGAAACGGTGAGAAAGCACTTGGTAATGCCCAAGGACCTTATACCTACTACTAGACTGTTCACCGAAAAAATTCGTTAAGCTAAAATGAGATCTATTTATGTGAACATAGGGTAGTTATTTCGTTAGAAGCGGTAGCTAGCCAACAGCGGTCCGAGTGAGAGAGCTCCCGCTGGTAGTGTGTCTTTGTCTGACGGCTTGCCAACTGAACTCATCAATGAGTTTCGTAGGAATGGTAGAAAATTTTGTTTTACTTTTTTATAATTTACTAAAATGAACGATTCTTAAACTATGGAATGTATTAAAGTATATTTGTAGTTCTCATAATTAGTGTAATTAGAAAAAAAATTCATCGTATTCGTAAAATAATTCATTAATACTGAGTAAGAGAAATACTTAAGTGTTTGGGCGTGGCAATACTATAAAATGTAATGTGGCGATTTGAACCGATTTCCTCCATGTGTTAGAACGGGACACACTACCATCGAGAGCCCTCTCACGCGGACTGGCTTTTGCGCAGTTGTGCACAGTCTAGTAGTAGTAGGTATAAGGTCCTTGGTAATGCCTGGTTTACACGGGCTTGGTAGCTAAGCGCTTAGTACTTGTCACTAAAGCCCGACCAAAGAAATAAGAAACCTCGCCATATTGCGGAATTTCAATGGAACTAATTTTATAAGGTAAATTGTTGCCATTTTCGTAAAAATATACAGGTGGCGCCCCCAGAGCAGGTTTCTTATTTCTTTGGTCAGGCTTTACAAGTAGCCTCAATATGACAAGTGACTACGTTGGAGTTAGTAGAAGGTATTAGTGACTAGACATTCGAAATGAAATGACTTGTCACTAAGCACTTGTCGAGCTGTTTACACACGGTCAGCAAGCGACAAGTGCTTAGTAAATCGTGATGGGGGTATCGACTTGTCGCTTAGTAAAAGGATCGTTTTTTATTCACTTGCACTACTCACAAACACTAATACTAAGCACTAAACATCGTGTTTACACATTGGGACTTAGTATTAGTGACAATAACTAAGCGCTTAGCTACTAAGCCCGTGTAAACCAGGCATAATGCAAACAGACTTAAATCGAATATAGTGGTAAAATTCTACCAAATCACGCGCTAAACTTGTTAGTCCTTGGTCTTTTCCGTTCATATAGAAATAGAAAGGGATGTGAGATGAATTAATCTAATTTTCAATGAACGATATTTAAAATAAGAGCGCAGCTATTTTTTATTATTTTATTTATTATACACAAGAATCGAGAAGAACCGAGAGAGCGTCGGTGGCCAAGTGGCTAGGGCCGTTGACTTCCATTTAGAAGTTCGCGGGTTCGAACCTACCAATGTGTTTTCGATTTTCGAATTCATATGTACGTTTATTCGACGCTCTTACGGTGAAGGAAAACATCGTGAGGAAACGTGCACACACCTGCGAAGAAATTCAAAGGTTGTGTGTGAAGTTGACCAACCCGCACTGGGCCAGCGTGGTCGACTAAGGCCTATTCACCCTGGTGTCAGGGTAGGCTCGAGCCCCTCGGTGGGGACATATATGAGCTGTTAATGATGATGATGAAACAAGAATTACATAACATATGACTTCGCTAGCACGCAAACCACTCGAGTTCCGACCCGAGTTCACCAATAAACATAAACAAGACATGATGTTTAAACGACTATTTGACATTTGGTTTCCATACCAAATTAATGACAAAAGAGCGTTTAAGCATTAATTAATCGTTATATTTGTTGGTGAACTCAGGTCTAAACGTTGTTCTGTTTTTGATTCCGTTATTCTACCTACAGAATTATAAAAAGGTTGTCAAGTGCAAGCTGTGAGTGCTAGGTAAGCAACACGCGCATCGCGATTCTGTTCCTTATTCAACGGACATAAAAATGTTGCAACCTAATTTTCAGCTTAGCGTGTTCCAAGTTCCAAAGGTACATTAGATAGATTAAACAATCTACCACTATATTTGATCATAGCAAACAGAAGAACTTCAATGCATAAGTGGCATGTTATGGCCTGTTTTAGTAAACAAAGAAACAAAGCATTATAAGAAAGACTGCAAACCATGATTTTGTTTGTGGATCAAAATATTCCACTAAAGGCACCCAGAAAATGGCACCAAAAGCATTCGCAAGCAAGCACGTTTACTGTTAAGTGTACACTGTGTGTGTGTTTACTGTAAGTGTAAATGGTTTACTTAAAATGAACTATGTATAGTAAAACTCTTTGAACTGATAATCTGGATGTCGTTTTATTGTTATCAGCTAGTTCACATATATCCGTATTATCACCAAAAACTGCTCCTTTATGCTTTTTTTCAGACGATTTCAAGTTTCCTGTGGAATAATAAATGTAAGGGTTGTCTCATCGTCGCTAATTTTACGCTATCGATATCGATACTATCGGCATTTCTCTACTGCCTATCGATAGTTGATCAAGATGGCGACGGTGTCAGGGCGCGCCGGCAATGTGGAGTGTGTAGTGTGGTGTGTGGAGTGTGTAGTGTGTAGTGTGTAGTGTGCAGTGTGTAGTGTGGTGTACTCACGCGGTGGGCGCTGTGTTGGTGGAGTACACAGTGTTGGTGTGCGCGTGTGTGCCTGCTGACGTCACTCGCAGCGTGCACACGATCTCCATACATAACTGCGGCTCACTCGACACTGAAACATATTTATAATATGTGCGTGTGGCCCGAGTGTTCCTTTTTTAATAACACTCCAAACATCACGAAATTCAGGAATATTTTAGGAAATAATTGTGCAAAGTCAATGGTAAAGACGAAAAATTTGTGAAAAGTATGGAAAAAAAGTTATGGTCAATTAACTAGAACACTCAGTTCGCTCACCTGAGAAAAATACTGTATCTTGTTTCTCAAAAAGTACTAGATCTATATATATTTTTGTTTTGTGAAATAATTGTGCAGAATTTGTTCAATATATTCACAATTATTCAAAGTATTTCATCGTTTTATTTTGTTTTTATAAAGGTATCTGTAGAACACTCAATCCTCCCATGGTGCTGATGGAGTGTTCCTAAAATCTCATACTATGGCTACATAAATTATTGAAATTTTTAATCTATTACATGAATACCACACCGAATAAATTTGTGAAACAAAAATCTTAACATAAAATATAATAGTTTAAGAGTAAATAAAAAAAATATTTTCTTTGTAACGTCCCGTCTGAGTGTTCCGTATTTTAGCGTATATTTAATTAACCCGAACTTCTATGCAAACCGAACCTACATAAGTAATTGTGAAAATATATTTACTAAAATTTAACACGTTTTCTATTATTGTGAACGTTTAATTTACAACAATAATTAACTTATCATATTTCTATGCCGGAACATTGGTGTAGGGTAGACATAATTTTATTTTTGTCGGACAAAATTTTTATTTACCCTCTATACGCGCCAAGTATTCATTCATAGCTTGATTCCAGTAGGATGCAACAGTTTGCTCTAGTAAAGATGGCCCCATTACTTAACATTATTTATCTGACGGTTTTTTAGATTTAGAAAAGAAAGATAATATATTAAATAAATAATCTATAATTTTCATGTAATAAAATGCATAGTACAATTTAAAAAATGTGTTATTTGTAATGTGTTTAAATACCGGGTTATTTTTCAATCAGTGCGCATATTATAGATAGACATAAATTTTGGAAAATAAAATAACCCATAATTATATTATTATTTTATCACGTCTCATACATAACAATATTTTTTTATCCTAATGTAATTTAATAACGATACTGACTGTGTACAAAATATTCGCACTCATTAAAATTATCCCTGTATACATGGACTGCATGGTTACTCTAATCTATTTTCTACCTTAGAAATTTGATAAAATTGATAACTGTTAAAATAAAACATGCACAAAAACAGAAGACGTGTTAAATTTTAGTAAAAACATTTTCACAATTTCTGAAGTAGTCTCGGTTTGCGTACATGTTCGGGTTAATTAAATATACGCTAAAATACGGAACACTCAGACGGGACGTTACAAAGAAAATATTTTTTTTATTTACTCTTAAACTATTATATTTTAAGTTAAGATTTTTGTTTCACAAATTGATTTGGGGTGGTATTCGTGTAATAGATTAAAAATTTCAATAATTTATGTAGCCATAGTTTGAGATTTTATAGGAACACTCCATCAGCACCATGGGAGGATTGAGTGTTCTACAGATACCTTAATAAAAACAAAATAAAATGATGAAATACTTTGAATAATTGTGAATATATTGAACAAATTCTGCACAATTATTTCACAAAACAAAAATATATATAGATCTAGTACTTTTTGAGAAACGAGATACAGTATTTTTCTCAGGTGAGCGGACTGAGTGTTCTAGTTAATTGACCATAACTTTTTTTCCATACTTTTCACAAATTTTTCGTCTTTACCATTGACTTTGCACAATTATTTCCTAAAATATTCCTGAATTTCGTGATGTTTGGACTGTTTTTAAAAAAGGAACACTCGGGCCACACGCACATATTTATAATTACTATCTCTTAACTTAGTCTTAAGTATAGATGTAAAAATTCCGCAGACTACCGGTAGCTAACCAAATTTTGGGTCAGTGTTGCCACCTTCCAAATAATTAAATCACTAAGTTTGCTTTATAAGTCACTAGATAATCGAATTTTCGCTATAAATTTTTTCCCTAGAAATCGCTAAATAAGTCCATATGTATAAAAAAAGAAGGTTAGGGAAACAAAATTAATGATTTAATTATTTGCAAGGTTTGGTTAACTACTGGTAGTCTACGGAATTTTTACATCTATAGTCTTTAGGCTTCAGTTTTTTTTTGTTCTGTTAATCTTAGTTTACCAGCACATTAGCTCTGGCTGTAATTGCTGCGTAAAGTTCATTTAATAAATAAATATACACCATGAAATAAAACTGGTTGTTTGTCCGCAACATAGTGATGGTAGACATGAACAACAACACAAACAACAACAACAACAACAACAATAACAAACAACAACAACAACAACAACTGAACAACTTTTCCTAAGGAATATATGTCTAGCTCTCAAAAATAATATTCAACTTTTCATTATAAACTTCAGTTGCATGGCTGGCCAGTTTGTATGACAAGTTGAATTTTCATTTTGAGATTTCAAGTTATGTTCTTTAGGGAAAGTTGTTCAGTTTTTGAGTACTGCCACAACCAGTTGAATTCCACTGTGTATAATGAAGCTTGGTACGTCGATGCAGCGACACAAGCGTAGGGCAAAAAAACCAGCCAAAACAGCATTTGATTTGAAGGGTATAGAAAAAAAATGTCTAGTCACAAAAGTCACTCTGCGAGATATCGCATTTTGAAAGTTTGAAACAAGTAATTGCGCCTGTTATTTTCGTGTATATGATTTATTTGGAGTAAAATAGTAAAGATATATTAAAACTTACATCTATAACAAAAGTGGGGAATGATAGTTCATTATGCAACGAATGTAGCCCATTCAAAATAAAAGTGACCCGACATGTTTTTTTCTTGTACCCTTTATTTCATTTATAAATATTTTACAGCATACTTTTTAAAACTTTCACGGTTGTTTTCATAACTATTAATATTTAAAACGGGATATTTACAGTGGTACTCACACAAAACAAATATCACGGTAAATATCCCGCTTTGACATGACAACGTCTTATAATTCGATGGAGCCGGCTGCACGCACGAAAAAACATGACGCAATGCGGCGTTACCGCGCGGCTGAGGCGTTCCATTTAAGGCCTGAAGTGCAAGCGAGAGCGCGAAACAAGCGACAAAGAGGCACAATCGTTGTCACGTTCAACTATCGTCAGTAAACCGACTTTACAGATAACCGCTTTTTTAAATCTTAGAGTTATTTTATAACAGTTGAGTACTATACCAGTGTAATCCAGTTTGGTGTGGTATACTCGTCGTGTGAGTGTGGTGTGGCAGTCGGCGAGGCGGCTGAGCACGGCGCGCGGGGCGGCGGGGGGAGTCACCCCGCTAGCTGTGTTGCACGGCACTGACACTCCCACACCTGAGGCACACAAGAAAAACTAACTAACCCGTACAGAAAGAACACTTACCCCCCCGCGCTAAAATGAGTTCCCCGCCCGATATAGCACCCCACGCCCCGCACCCCGCAGGCGCAAGGGACTCCGCCTGTGGTGGAGGGTGTGTGCATACATAGCGCCTAGCGCCATTGACTTGTAGTTAGTTGATAATTCAAAAAGAAGTAGCTTGTCAAAACGCGTTTTCTGTATGGAGTGACCGCACAGTGCCGGACATTAATAACACACATATATTGGGGAATTACGTACAAGTGCTAGAGAAATGTCCTTCAAGGTATAATCCTCCCCTATCAAACCTTAACGAAATTCCATTCTGACAATGCTAAAACTACCTCGATCGAATACATTCTATGTTGATTCTATGCGCCAACATGGCGGCAGCGGGCGGAGAAAAAAAAACCACAAACGACATACAAGTTGCAATCAGGGATTTTCAAGATCGCATTTAAGAAAAAATAGGTTCTATTGACTCAAATAGATGGCGTGCATGTCGTGTAAAATGTCAAACGCGAGCTTGTCAAATTTTGTGTGCCAGTAGTGTAGAGTTTTTTTTTTTTTATAAAATGGTGGGAAAGCTTATTTTTACTATTCGATACGAAACTCGAAAGCTAGAGTGTAACAGAATGAAATCAAGTGTGGTATTTATCAATTTTTTACTTTAGTATATTTTATTCCTGCCCTTTAGTATTATAGAAATTATTCTATTTATACTCTAAGGTATTATTATTTTATTGTGTTAATTTGTATTTAATTGTTCATTTATTTAGTTATTATTTATATCCGCATAAATAAGCATCAACCAAACAATTCTGGTGGGTGTCTTACTTTGAGATTGGGAAACTAACAACTTTTATAACCGTAAAGATTTGACTATTTATGCGGCTCACAAAACCAGAGATTTATTCCAACTACCTTCAATACCGACATGTTAATATTGATTGGTAAAAACTTACTTCTTTCCGCTTCCTCTAGCTCGGAGACTAGTGTGACGTCAGATAAATCTTGTTTTCCTTCTTCAACAGGTTCATACAGTTGCGTGGTATCATACGAAATTTCTGTCTCCAGCTTCGGTTCGTCATAAACTTCTGTGTTATCGTGAGAATCTTCCTTATCTATTTCAATATCTCCAACTTCGTCATAGATTTGGTTCATTTCATTTTGAATTTCTTTGCCTTGACTTATGTCACATGAAGCCTGTTTTGTTTCTACAGATTCGTTTTCAATTTGTTCGTACACTTGTATGACGTCACGCGAATCTTGTCTTTGCTCTAACTTAACTTGTGTTACATCTCGAGTGTCCTGTTCTTCCACTTGCTCAGTTTGTTCGTCTGTGACGTCATGCAAAGCTTGCGTCTCTTTCTCTTTAGCTTCTTCATAAATTCGTTTATCACCGCGCGAGGTCTGATTTTCCTTCTCTTCCATCTGTTTATAAACTTGTATGACGTCAGATGAAGGTTGTATTTCCTTCTGCTTGGCATGTTTGTAGACCTTTGTGACGTCACGCACGGCTTGAACTAACTCCTCGTCAGTTTGCTGTTGCACTTGAATGACGTCACATGAAGCCATATTTTGTTCCTTGTCAGCTTGATCATAGACTTGTATGAGATCTTTCGAGGCTTCTTTCTGTTGCTCGTCTATTGTGACTTCAAGCGGAGACTGGTTTTCCTTCTCTTTGGCCTGCTCATATACTTCAATGTCATTACTCGAGGTTTCTTTCTCCTTGGCTTGTGTGTTGTCACGCGACATCTTAGCTTGCTCGTATACTTGTATGACGTCATTCGAAGCTTGTTTCTCTTTCGGTTTGGGTTTTTTGACGTCACGTAAAGTTCGAATTTCCTTCTGTTCGGATTCATGGTCCAATTGTATAACGTCATTCGATGCTTGATTCTCTACCGGCTTGGCTTTTTTGACGTCACGTAAAGTTCTTACATTTTTCTGGTTGGCAGCATCATGTATGGTGTCATTCGAGTCTTGTTTGTCTTTCAGCTTGGTTCGCTCGTAGACTTTTTTGACGTCACGCAAGGCTAGTTGTTTCTGGTCAGCTATTGTCGCGTCACGGAAGGTCTGTTTATCCAGGTGGCTCTGTTCGTAGCCAGGCGGGAAGCAACGCGATACGTTGACGAATACTTCGCTGAACTTCGGAAGGGTTTGTTTGTTCGCTAGGAGATAAATACAACGATCAATATGCTTATTATCTTGTATATTTACGGATCTAAACGTCGGGCAAAAATAAGGTATCGTATCGTAAAACATACCTATTCAAAATTATCGCGTTAAGACCAAGTAGGTAAGTTAAGTAAATATACAAGATAATGAGCTCAATTTTGCGTGGCCGCTAAAATATCTAAATTTAAGTTGTTATGTCTCTTTCTATTTAGACATGTCAAACATAGATTTTACGCGTAATTTAGCAGGAATTTAAAAACATCCCGACTAAATTTAGCTAAATTTGACAGCTGCACTGCTTATATTAAATATCATTCATTGAAAATTAAATTCATTCATCTCCCCATCCTTTTCGATTCCCATATGAATGAAAGAGACCAACAACTTAAATTTAGAGTTTTTAGCGGCCCCGGCAGAATTGAGCCCAATGTGTACTAATCGCGAAAGGATCAATATGCTGACAGAAATTATAGAAAAAGTTCGATTACTTAAGGCTACTATTTTGTAATGGAATGTCTTTTCTTTCGATTTTAAGAAAAGTATCCTATCCAAACATGTCCTGTTACTATTAACAATAAGACCGCTTGTTCACTTCTGTACTATACGTTATCATCTTCTTCATTAATCGGGTGAACACTGAACAGGTATTAGTTAGATATGCTGGCCCAATACAACCTTACTCTTTGACAGCAAAAATTTGAATTACTTCGCAGGTGTGTGCAACTCTGCAGGTTTCCTCACGATGTTTTCCTTCACCGTAAGAGCGTCGAATAAACGTACAAATGAATTCGAAAATCGAAAGCACATTGGTACGTGCCGAGGCGCCGAAACGCCCAAATAAACGGTCCTAGCCACTTGGTGACCGACGTAGTACTCTTAAAATTATAAATCAAAGGTTTTTTTCTTTGGGAAAAAAGATTACCTACTTCATTTTTCCATATAATTGGTCTGTGACCACATCCTACCTAAATTAATTTGTGAGTGTTGTGTACAATTGTTAAAGGGCATCAGATTAATGCTGTTATATTGTTGTGTTCTTTCCTTAAATATTTTTAATTCTGTTTGTCTGTAATTGTACCTATTTAAATAAAATAAAAAATAAATAAATAAAAATTAGATCCCTTGACTGAGTATGTATTTTAAATTTTTAACATTTACACCGTGAAATATAACTGGTTGTTTGTCCGCAACATAGTGGTAGTACCCATCAATGAAACTGAACAACTTTCAAATAAACTTCAGTCACGTGACCGGCCACTTTGTAAGACAATTTAAATATTAAATTTGAGATTCCAACCTATGTTCCTTAGGGAAAGTTGTTCTTTGAGTATTACCACTTTGTTGCAGATAAAAAACCAGGTTAAACTTCACGATGTTTGTTGTTGAAACTTCAGATCGAGCGCGTGCGCGCTGGCGGGAGGTTGTGTGCGGACCGTGCTCTGCGCTGATAGTTACGTGTCGATTGTGCATCGTAATTATTCATTATACTATTCTGATCTCTGCCGCGCGTACTAATTTCATTTGCAGTTATTGGTGCTTAATAAGTAATTTCTGTGTGCTACGACATCACAAAAAATCACTATGATGTGTATAAAGTGCAATGAGACTGGGTCGAACTGCGTGGAATGTTCGAGTTGCGGTGGCAGTCTGCACTTCCATTGTGCCGGCATTGCAGAAACTACCTATAAGAGAATGAGCGCTGAAAAGAAGGCGGCTTGGCGTTGTACTGTGTGCCGTGGTAATCCTGGGCAATCTTCATCTTGCCCTGCTCCAGGTGCTCAGTCAGATGTAGCTCAGGTGCTGCTAGAGCTTCGTGATTTGAAATCGGACCTCGCTGGGTTAGTGACGGATTTCTCATCAATTAAATCTGAACTTAAGACCGTGGCGTCTGGTGTACAATCTTTGAACGCGAAATGGAGCGAGATGGAGTCCCGTTTCTCTGACCTGGAGGATCGTGTGTGTGACGTGGAAGCCAAGGCTGTTATAATACCTAAACTACAGGAGGAGCTGAACAGTGTAGTAGAAAGCGATGAGTGATCTCAAGCATTTTAATAACATCTGCGATCAGTTCTCGCGTATGAATAATGCTGAGATCTCAGGCGTTCCGTTCAAGAGTGGTGAAAACCTGTTCAGCATGTTGTATCTGATCTGTACCAAGCTCGGCGTTCAATTGGAGAAGACTGATGTCGATCATATACATCGCGTGCGGCGTTTTGGCAGTAAACAGGGAGGAGCGGCCGATGATGCAGGTGGAAGTGCAAAGCAGGACCCGTCCAGCGCCCGCGAGCCTGCCATTGTCGTGAGGTTCGCGCGGCGCCACGTCAAGGACCAGCTGCTGGCGGCGGTGCGCTCGCGCCGCGGGATCACCTCAGCTGACATCGACCTGCCGGGACCGGCCCTTCCGCTGTATATTTCTGACCATCTCACCCCGGCCAATAAGCTTCTGCTGAAGCGTGCGAGGTTGCTGAAAAGCGAGCGGAACTATGCCTATCTTTGGATACGTGATTGCAAAATATTCATGCGTAAAAACGAAAAATCTAAGGTTTTACAAGTGCGCGATCACTCCGACTTAGATAAGCTTACTTGACTTTCGTTTTCAGTGCTCTGGTTGTGTTATGCTTTAAATAAGAAAAAAATTGTATTGAATAAATACCTTTTTCATATTCCAATACTTATAATATTATTAGTTATACATAAAACCTTGCTTTCTAATGTAAGCTACAGTTACATATTTCATTTTCATAATGTATTATCTACCAATTATTATATACCTAACTATATTTGCACGGAGCTAACTCGCTCTTTTTGTAGTGATAAAAATTTAACTTTCTTAACCCTTCCTAACTTGTTTCTCACAAAATATATGGTAATTTTCATTACATTTCCCAACATACATTTTGCACGTACGTGTAAATTTGTTACTTGTAAATTAATTATTGTTTATTGGCACGCACGTGGTTATATACTGTACTATAAATTGTCAAGCTATATTCATAAAATTGTAAATAACAGTGGTTTCGTCTAGGAATTTTAACGTTTATTACCAAAATGTGCGAGGATTGCGAACGAAATCTCGAGAATTTCTTAGTCAGCTGCTTTTGAATGATCTAGATATTATATAGTAAGTAAGTAAGTAAGTAAAACGTTTATTGCATTACACAAAACACACATGGACATGTCACAAAATAAAAAAACGAAAACAAGCAAAGAAATTACATATAACGAACATATGAACAGACATGCACATGTGTGCGCTGCAATGCAGAAGGGTCAAGGCTCAGCGATATACTTGCCCAGGAGGCAACACTGATTTTCAGCCCTCACCCAGGAGATGAACGCGGGTACTTAGAAAACGTTTTTTAAGTAAGAGGAATCTAAACGTTCTCAGCATTTTTGTGCCACTTACGCATGAAGAGCTTATACAGGCAGATTATCTTGAATAATAGTAATTAGCAAAAAAGTAATGTGTGCAGTGTCATTAAATTATGTTACGTGATCCGTGTACTGATGTGTTGTGTAGTGGTATAATAAAATTAATCGGTAAAACAAAGTAAAATAAATGCAATAAATAAAACAAAATAAAAATTAAATACCCCAAAATAAAATTTAGCCATGCCGCAAACACTAAACAGTTTCAGCTCCAGTTATGTTGTACTTTTTTGTAAATTAATCAAATAAAGCTTAAAATATTTTTTAAAGGTAACTAAAGTGTTTAATGCCCTCATCGGCGGCGGCAAGTCGTTCCAGCATTTCGTAGCCTGGAAGCGGAAACTGCCGCGAAATGCCACAGTTCGATGCAGGCTAGTCGCAAGTGGAGCACGCGCAGTTCTTGTCCCGTATCTGGCTACGAGTGGCGAAGGTTTCAATTTGTGAAATAAGTACTCTGGATTTTCGTGTTTCATAATACTAAACACAAGACATGTAAGGTGAAGTCTCCGACGTGATTCCATATTTAACATATTGGCCGCATTTAAGTAAGGGGAAATATGACTACGCGGTGGGATTGTGAAACAAAACCTACTGCAGGCGTTCTGAACGCGCTGTATTAAACGCTTTGACTTTGATAGTAGATATGTTTGACAGAGAGTTGGTTAACACCAAATTTTTATAATAAAGAATATTTTGATAATAGGTATGTTGTGTACCGATGTGACCGTGTCGAGGAGAGCGGCGCGGAGCGGGGTGGCGGGGTCGTCGTGGCGGTGCGAGGCGAGTACCGGCCGCTGCGCCGCGACTGGCCCCGCCCCCCCGCTGCCGCCGCCGAGTGCGTTTGGGTCTCCATGCCTTTGCGCACTGAACATAGCGGCTGCAGGGCGGGTTACGACGCTCGCCATTTAAACATAGCTTGTGTCTACATACCTCGAGGGCATGGATATGTGGACGCGTTGGAAAGATTTTTCGAAATTACAAGTAAATTAGTATCCGACTATCCTAATGACATATTTTTAGTATTGGGTGACTTTAATATCAGCGAGGCATTGTGGACTAGATCTAGTTCTATAGAACTGTCGTTATCCTATAGTGGCGTTAATTCAGTTAAAATTTTGCGAGAGTTCATGTCATTCACTAACTTACGTCAATACAATCACGTGCGTAATACCGTTTGTTCGCACTTGGTCGGATTCGCAACAGGTCGGATTCTCACTTCGCCTGATTTAGTACTATCAATGAGATAAAATGACATTGAAATTCTATATTTATTTATCGTTTGTTCGCACTTGGTCGGACTAGTGAAAACATCTTAGATTTAGTACTTTGTAATAATAATTGTATAGTTACCGCATGTGACTTTCCACTTATTGAAGAAGACGTTCATCATAGATCTGTTTCAGTTTCATTAGAGTTGGACTACGTACCACCACTTAAACCTGCTGCTACGTATGTTTCTAATTTTGTCTTAGGGGATTACGAAAAAATAAATGCTGAATTGTTAAAAATTAATTGGTACGAAATATTTTTAAATTTGGACTTAGAAAATAAGGTTATTTCATTTTATAATATCTTAAACGGTTTAATACGTAAATATGTTCCTCGCCGTGTGTTGCGTTCATCTACCACAGTCCCTGCGTGGTACAATAAGCCTCTTAGAAAACTATTAAAAGAAAAAAGAAAATTCCATAAATTATGGGTTAATTATGGGAATAACTTAGATTATAATACTTTCAAATTATTAAGAAAACGTGCTAAAAAAATGGAATCAGAATGTTATATCAATTATGTACGTAACTCGGAAAACCAAATTAATTTAAACCCAAAATATTTTTGGACTTATATAAAATCCATAACTTCAAGTTCTGGCTTACCACAGACTATGTATTACAAGGGTAGCGCAGCCTCGAGCGGCGAACATATTTGCAACCTTTTCAATGAACACTTTCATTCTGTCTTTGAACCTGCAGACCCATTGCCAGCTAGTTTTGATTCCGTTCCAATTTGTCATGATTCAGTGTTAAATATTGGTACTGTCGAAATAACTAAATTCATTGTCCATAAGTATTTAAAAGCAGTAGCAGCAGCAGACGTTTAAAAGGGTATACCGTGAGTTTTTACTGTGTAAACAAAAAGAATCACTTTAAGTTTAAATAACAGTGATGTAGGTAATTTGACGTCTAATATTATTATTTTACTTTTAAGATTACTATAATATTATGTACGAGTGTGTTGTCTTATAATAATGATTTATTTATATTATTGTACTTATATTGTATGTATATTATTTACTACATATTGTTGATGTATTATAATTTATCCCAATACTTGTTCGACTTGTGCTCCAGCTATATATATATTTTTAATTTTAATTTATTATTTTCGGTAGTCTTTGGGTCGCAGAATGACTATTTTTGTTAATATTTAACTTTACAAGAGTGCTACTCGCTCCTGCGGGGCTAGCACGCCAGTTGTGACAAACTCTAAATCCCTTACGGAGCTGTCAAAATGTCACGAAAACGCCGCCATTTTGAAATTTTGTCAATTTAGCGAATATGGATGCACGTTGTGACGTCAGTGTTTTATCAAACTCCATGTGGGTTGACAATTTTTTTTTTTTTTTTGTTTTTGTCAGAATTGCGAACATACCACCACTTTTTACGACTCATTTGTCGCAAAATGACAGTTTCATAAGGCTAATTTGTCAATATTTATCAACCTCAAATACGGAGCGTGAGATTCTTTGTGGGTTTTATGGGACTGTAATATTGGCTGAAAAATCGTATTTTCTTCATTGTTTGCCTATAAGGATGTTTGTACACACTAAACTAAAGTAATTGAAAGATGTTCTCTTCCGTTAGCTTTTGCTATTTTACTAGGTTTCCGCCCGCGGCTCCGCTGGCGTTAACAGCTTTTCCCGTGGTAATGAGGATTATTTCCGCGGTAAAAGGTAGCCTATGTTCTTCCCCAAAGTCTATACTAGCTGTGTACCAAGTTTCATTAAAATCGGTTCAGTAGTTTTGGAGCCTATTCAATGCAAACAAACAAACAATAGATTTATAGTTGTAAGTAATTAATATTACTCTATTCATAGATTCGAAACTTCTCACGAAGGCCCTCTGTACCACTGAGGTACCATAGGACAACAACAACAACATTCATAGATTGCAGACAAAGTAATAAAGAGTTTTAATCAGCATGCTTCTATTAAATTTAGAAAAAGAACAGCGATAGAAAGGAAGTGCTCATTCAAGAGATCTTTGTAAACTTCGTTTGTAAGGACTTTGTCGGAGACTCAGAAGTTTGGAACCGATCACAACCCAAGCTTAGTACAACTTACCTACGCTTAGTCCATGAAGTAAATAAGCTGACATACTTTTATTAACTTTCCTTCATCAATAATCTAGTAAAACCCAACGCTGGGCTAAGTCTCTAGTATGCCTTTGCCAATATGACTGGCTAAATCAAGTTTTTGCCCATAAAGTATCTTTGCCTCACATCGGGGGTTAGAAAGAAATGCATGAGCCACATTCAGAGATTTAATTACTTCCCTGCGCATATAGTTATAGCATGGGTAAAGAATCTTTGTCCCTGGTTATAGGGAATTTAAAACTACAAGCGGTTCAATACATTCAATTTCAAGTTCAATACATACATTCAATACAATCTAACTAGATGTAAGTAAATAACTAAACAAGTCTACAAGTCTAGTTAGAAATCAATATCAATCCGATGAAATAAAATAATATTTTTTGATACATTATTTATTTATCAACTATTACTTCTATTCTAGTAAACAAATTAACATAGTCAACATTATTACAAAGTAAATTGTTTATTTATTATTTCAACTGCATAATAAATGTGGTCTTACATAACTAAATTAATAAAAAATCATGTCACCTTTCCCTCTTTTTAAAACCTAAACACTAAATTTGTTGATTCAGTTACAACTGCAGCCGTTATACTTAGTTACTAATTTAGCTTTCTTTTAACTATGAGGAACTAGCATACTAAGTATATAATGGTTATAAATATTTAACTACAATACATGAGTATTATAGTAGTCTGATAACATAATAAAAGTAAGAGTAAGAAGTAAGTATAGCACTCCTCATCTTCATTACACCTACCTTATGTTCGTTACACATAATTGTTAAAATTGTATCTTTTTGGTACCTACTACTAAATAATATTTATCCCAGTTTCCTCACTTCCAGAAACCTAAGGCACATTGCACTATGCTTAACACTAATTTACTAACACAATTTAAGGATTTCTTACAGCAGTTTATTTGAGAAAGAACCACAAAACATAGTGTCTAAAGCCACTGCCGAAGAATCAGGCTTTTGACTAGGCACTTTGCATGTATGCATTATGTTGACTTTCTGACACGCAATTCTTCATCTTTTGCTTGGGTTTCGGTTGAGATCACGCCAAGTAGAACTCGGAGTTACATGGAGCGAAGCCAAGGCCACGGCGCAGGGCAGGGGGAACTGGAAGAATCTCTTGAAGGCCCTATGTATCCCCTGGGTACCTTAGGGTTCCAACAACAACAAGTAGAACTCGTTGAGTAGCGTTGCTTACACAAAGATTATTCGAAGCTTTTTCCACTGCTGCTACTTATTTTGCAGCTTTTCTCGAGGGCCATTTAAATCGGTCAGAGAGTCAACTTCAGGAAATCTTCCTATTGAAACGGGTAGAACAAGATTTTTGAATAATGGTTCAACACGAAGTATTTTCCTCTGAAACAAACAAAGTTAGATGAATATCATTGCATTTAACTAGTTAGATTACGGTAAATGTACCATGTGTGTGTACTTACTTATTGTTTTTAGCTGTTTTTTTGTTTAAACACGAATAAATCGTGCTAATTTATAAAATAAAATTTGATTTTGTTTGTTTACTTTTTTTGTAACTTTTTTTTTTATACGTCCGGTGTGATTAATAACTCACTAAATGAAAATAAACAGCAAATTTAGATAAAGACAACATCATCAACTTTTGTATAGCGCAATCCCTTTCTTTCGTAAAACAGTGTTATTTTAATATCTGTCAAAAGCACGGATCGGCTAGTATTGAATGAACGGTATTAGGTAACCATAGTATTTCATAGTATTTACTAGTTCCACGAGTAACTGTTGTAAAATGGCAACAATTGGAGTGACAAAAATTGACAAAATGATTTCACGATTATTGAGTTTCTCAAAACGCCCGGTATGTTCGCAACAAATGATAAAATCCCCCAAATGGACATTTTTTGTCTTTCATTTCTCAAGTCCCACGTAAACGCGTATGCTAGCCGGGCTGGTGCTGGCAGAATATCAGTGTTGCAAGTTTTATACTTGTAACAATATGCTGAGTCAGCTCCATTTCGTTGTTCAATACAAGTCACAAAATTGCCAATTCTGTCGTATTCGGTCGCTTTGTTGAAATTGTATAAATTATAAATTCATCTTGTGATTTGTATTGGTACTCTGAATAAACTCTATTCTATTCTATTCTATTCAGTTAATATTCATAAAGGTGCTGGTCCTGACGGTATCCATCCATTGTTTATAAGTAGGTGCGCTTCTTCATTGTCCTTGCCTATTACGATTCTTTACTTGGACTCACTTAAGCTAGGTTATGTACCGACTATCTGGAAAAAAGCTTGGGTTACCCCTATACCTAAGGGCGCTGTGAGCCAGGATATTGAAAAGTATCGCGGTATTTCAAAGCTGTGCCAGTTTGGCAAAATCCTTGAAAGAATTGTCACGGATCAGTTAACAGATGCAGCACGTAACATCATTGTACCAAACCAGCACGGTTTTGTTAAAGGTCGTGGCGTCGAATCTAATTTGCTTTGTTTTACAGAGGTTATCCTTAATGCTTTGAAAGATAAACATCAAGTAGACGCCGTGTATACCGATTTCGCTAAAGCTTTTGATAAAATTTCCCATAATATGCTTTTATTCAAGTTATGGCAGCTCGGTATACATGGCGACCTGTTTCGATGGATTAAGTCTTATATAGAAAATCGGTGTCAGGCAGTTGTGTTGGGTGGATATGTGTCTCAATATAAGGATATAAGTTCTGGTGTCCCACAGGGATCCCATATAGGACCCCTATTATTTATTTTATACATAAATAGTGTAACTAATACTTTATCACCTGGCACAAATATTCTAATGTATGCAGACGATACAAAGATCTTTAGAGTAATCCGTGACCCTAGAGATTGTGAGCTATTGCAAAAGGATCTTTTTAATTTTGAGACTTATTGTAAAATAAATAACCTCTATTTAAATCATGATAAATGTCATGTTATAAGTTTCACTAGGAAACACAATGCAATCAATTTTAAATATCAACTATGTAATGGTGAACTTACTAGGGTTCGCGAAACTAGAGATCTGGGCGTGATTGTTGATTCAAAATTAACTTTTGTACAACATATTGACAATGTTTTAAATAAGTCGTTTAAAATGTTAGGCTTTATACTTCGAGTAAGCAAACCTTTTAAAAATGCTTTTACTTATAAACTACTATTCAACAGTCTTGTCCGTAGCCGTCTGGAGTTTGCCTGTTCTGTATGGCATCCGTTTTATCAAGTACATATTGATAGGCTGGAAAAAGTGCAAAAGAAATTTGTTAAATCGGTGGCATATAGGACAGGTTTTTCTTCAGAATCTCCTTTAGATTACGGACTTCTGTGTGACACCTTTAAGCAAGAACCATTGTCACTTAGGCGTGACTTAATTGATGTTGTTTATCTTTATAAGATAATTCATAATATGGTTGATGCCCCAGCACTACTTAATTCTATTTCGTATCTAGTGCCCCGTGGTCGTTTAAGAGCAGTAAGAAAAAAGCCACTGTTTTTTGTTGATCCTTGTGCTACTTGTTTTGTCAGAAATAGTTACCTAAGACGTGCGTGCAATTTATATAATAATAGGTTTGTAGATATTGATATCTTTTGTTTGAAGATTATCAGTTTTAAGATTGCAGTTAAGGCCGCACCTCGAAAAAATAAAAGCGCATTGGAGGCGTGGTCTAGACGTGCGACGCGGGGCGCACCCCCCGCGGGGCTCGGGGAGCCGCCGGGTCCGTCAGTTTAAAATACCGCGCGCTTAACTTAGCCACGCTTTGTTGGAACAGAGCAGAGCTAGAATTTATACTATAATTGTAGTATTTGTCTTAGTAAATACTGTATACTGTGTATCCTAATAAAGAGATAGTACGATAAACTGCTATATTTGTTTATTCCTTTCCATTTACCCTTATACGAATAAAAATTATTTTTTCTATGTACAAACATTTGACCTCTACAGTTTTATTATAATATAGATTTTATTTGATTGTATATCTTTTTATTTTGAGTTTATTTCTATTGAGTTTATTTTTGTTGTTGTTGTTGTGACTTTGACTTTGACTTTCGACTTTCGACTTTCGACTTTCGACATTGACTTTGACATTGACATTGACATTGACATTGACATTGACACTGACACTGACACTGACACTGACACTGACACTGACACTGACACTGACACTGACACTGACACTGACACTGACACTGACACTGACACTGACACTGACACTGACACTGACACTGACACTGACACTGACACTGACACTGACACTGACTTTGACTTTGACTTTGACTTTGACTTTGACTTTGACTTTGACTTTGACTTTGACTTTGACTTTGACTTTGACTTTGACTTTGGACTTTGGACTTTGGACTTTGGACTTTGGACTTTGGACTTTGGACTTTGGACTTTGGACTTTGGACTTTGGACTTTGGACTTTGGACTTTGGACTTTGGACTTTGGACTTTGGACTTCGGACTTCGGACTTCGGACTTCGGACTTCGACTTCGACTTCGACTTCGACTTCGACTTCGACTTCGACTTCGACTTCGACTTCGACTTCGACTTCGACTTCGACTTTGACTTTGACTTCGACTTGTATGAAAAGTAGATGTTGGCCGATTCTCAGACCTACTGAATACGCTCTTGACTTCGACTTTGACTTTGACTTCGACTTTGACTTGTATGAGAAATAGATGTTTTCCGATTCTCAGACCTACTGAATACGCTCACAAAATTTCATGAGAATCGGTCCAGCCGTTTCGGAGGAGTATGGAATCGAACACTGTGACACGAGAATTTTATATTAGTTAGGGCTCCCTATGATTACTAAAACTCTGCTCACCCCGTTAGGGAAAAGAGCGTGTCTTTACGTATTGTATTGTATATTATTTCGTCGTAGTTTATTTTATTTCACGCAATTACAATATTCAAACGTATCGATTAGATGGAGCGTCGTCAGTGGCATAGTGGTTCGTAGGTAAGTGCGGGTTCGAGACTCATTACCTACAGTCAAGAGCCGTCTAGCCATTGAAACTGAACACGCACATCGTAATACTCTGCCTTATAAACAAAGTGATTTTCATAGAACATTTCGGGTAATGTTTTGGGTGATGTGTAATGGTACGGGGTGATATCACCTTTTCGAAAGTAATGAGTAATGTGATATGGCATTATAACGTACTGTTTTGCGCATGTCTCAGGAAAGTTCAAGGTCTATATAGAGAAAGTTAACCCTTCAGTGGTGCAATATTATGCAGATGACCATGTTAATTTAAAAAAAGCATGTACTTAGTTTTTTTTCTTATTTCAAGCATAAGTCTCCGTTTTCTTGCCAAATCTGCCTTTTTTTTATTTTTTGGACGGCGTTTGTTTCCCATCTTAGTAATAAATTATTTTCGATTTCGCCGGTGCAATTTGCGATCGCCTAGCGCAGGTCCGTCGTCGGCAAAGGTAAGCGGACGACTGATCGCAGTGCGGGAAAGTGATGACGCTAAGCAGTGCCGTACGTGTATAACAGAGAAAGGTATGCTGTTGCGCGCTAGAACTAAACAGCGTAAGTGCCAAATTCTTTGGTGTCCATTTATACAAAAAGTAATGCACATAATAAAAATGTTTCGATATGAGACATTAATAAAGTTGAAACCCATACTTATGACCACGTTTCAGCATCCAATTCATTGCCGTTTACCTATACAAAGCGAAAAAAGATAATAGAAGGTGCAACTTTGGCTTAATGTTCTATCGATAAAATTTTCAGTAAACGTGTTTTCAGTGAATAGAATCTTGAGATAATATGATCAAATAATGTATATCTAAAAATTAACTAACTTACTCTTATAGATTACGAGTACTGACGAGTCAAAGAACACTAAAATTTTCCAGGTGTCGCCTTAAGAAACTTATGTATTGTAAGTAGTACCTACCTTTGTAGCTTATTGTGGGTTGTTTTTTGTAATATCATTATTAGTAAGTATCATACATAACATTAGTTAATACAGGGAATTATAGGTCTGTATTTTAAACATACAAATGTGTAATTAAACATAAATGTGTGACTGTTTATTCCTTAATAAAATAAAATAAATAAAATGTATTATTTATTGAAAAAAGATACGAAATCTCATGCTATAAGAAAACAAGGTCTTCCATTCGGACTACGTGACTGACACAAGCCTACGTCATCTTGCGCTGTTCATCCTTGTCGAATGCGTGTTAATAGACAAGGATGAACAGCGCAAAATGACGTAGGCTTGTGTCAGCCACGTGGTCCGAATGGAAGACCTTGTTTTCTTAGACCATGCGAAATCATTTCATCATCTTCAACATTTAAGGCTGCCACACACCGGATACGTCTGCAGCACGACGCGTTGCGTCTGCAGCACCGCGCACAGAAGGCCGTTCACACAGTATCGCAGACGCATGCAGCAGCGCGGTGTCAGTGTCAATAGGAAATCCCATGTAATTCAACCTTATAACAACTTTTACGTCCAATTCGCGCGTGCGACGTTCTCGTTCCGCTGCCGCGCGCGCCAATTCGGTCACAAAATATCACAAATATAAAGGAAAATGAAATAAAATGCACGATATGTTTTACGCAACTGACATTTATTGATTTGTAACCATGGTAACCCATGTCAGTTTGTGTTGTGTTCGTGCCGTGCGTCTGATGCACGCAGACGTGCTGCATTGCGTCTGCGACACTTTCAGTGTGAACGTCGTATTTCAAACACACATACAGATCGTGTCGCACGCGGATGCAACGCAATGCGTATCCGGTGTGTGGCAGCCTTTACTATACATATATTTATATGAAAGTTTACATTAACACTTACCTTGTAAGGTGATACTTTGTAAATTCTCTGGAATATTCGATGCGATGGTGACGTCACGCACGTCCGCGCTGTATACGTCACTGAGTATCGGCAGTTCCTTTTCTTCTGTCATGTTTTCAACCAATAGCGAGGGGCCTGTTATATATTGAATGTTTGTACTAGAACCACAGAATACCAAATGGTAGACCATACGGAAGGTTCACTTAGCGACATAATTCAAATAAATAGCAACTTTAGCTCCGTTACAATAGAGTGCAAAAAAAAATAAAAAAATCGACGTAATCTGTTGAAATAGTAATAAACTAAACGCTAGGGCGGCCCCATATATAAGGCCAGTTAGTAGGAAAAACGCGCGCGCTTGTGACGACGCTATTATTTAGTCTGTGGTATGGTAATACGGACTCTCGCGGCGCGGTCTTAAGGTGCATATTGTTTTAATACGAGCGCAACGACAAACGGTAGGCTATTATAGCCAGGGTTACTTTCGACGCGTTCAAAGTAATTGAACGTTAGTGGCGTGGTAGCTAGAATTAAATTCGCACGTTTGCTATCAGAGAGTGCGCCTTCTGTACCTAGTACTATTATTTATTCTGTGACACAAGTTAAAATAAGTGTAATACACTTACTGTCTTGTATTGCGGAGATTAGTGAGGAGGTAGTGACGTCACAAGCTTCATTCGGTGTCTGCTGTGCGGAACACATCGAGTGCGGAGTGAGAACTGAAAGACAAAAGTAATTACGTTATTTTGAGAGTAAACTCAAAGTTTCCTTGCGTGATCGAATCAGGAATGGTGAGATCCGCAGGCGAACCAGAGTCACCGAGATAGCCCGAAGAATTAAGTGGCAATGGGCTGGGCACATTGCGCGTACAACCGACGGCCGTTGGGGTAGAAAGGTTCTTGAATGCGCGCCGGAAGACGTAGTGTGGGCAGGCCCCCCACGAGGTGGACCGACGATCTGGTGAGGGTCGCGGGAAGCCGCTGGATGCGGGCCAAGCAGGACCGATCATTGTGGAGATCACAGGGGGAGGCCTTTATCCAGCAGTGGACGGATACTGGGTGAGATGAGAGTAAACTTATATCCACAACAGAAGAGTTACGACCCTTTAGGACATTTACATCACTTAGTTATGTCAGTTACATATTCTTTTGTGGCGAGTTTACAATTTGGATGTTTTCAAACTTGTTTCATCCTCACCCTCACCACAGTAGACTCAGAGCAGTAAGTTATCTCCATACCAACTGGCCGCATCGGTTTGACTGTGTGCGCGCCGTGTAGGCACGCGCCGTCACGCACACGCTTGCATTGAGCCCATACTGCCCCCCCCCCCCTTATTCCCCCTTATTGTATGCTAGTGTGTGCGTGACAGCGCGTGCCTACACGTGTATGAATATAACTTACTGGTTCTACTGTGCCCTTACTTTGGATCGCTGAGCCAGCGAAGTTAGTAATAAGTGAAACTCACCCGTACTAGGTTCCTCAATGTGAGTGTCAATGACCTGTGTGACGTCACAGGCGGAGTCCCTATCGCGTACACCGCGCCGCTCCGGGGTGCGCTGTGAGGGGACCGGCGAACACAACACTGCAAAACAATATCATCAAAAATTAATAGTTTAAAAAACTCTAGAAAAACACGCTTAATATGCTTAGTTGAAGAGTTTCACTATCTACCTTTGGGATCCTTCATCAGACCCATGGTCTAAGAAAACAAGGTCTAACCGTTAGACCACGTGACTGACACAAGCCTACGTCATATTGCGCTGTTCATTCTTGTCTATTAACACACATTCGACAAGGATGAACAGCGCAAGATGACGTAATGGTCTAATACCACGTGACTGACACAAAACTACGTGACCTAACCATTAGGTTAGACCTTGTTTTTTTAGACCATGATCAGACCCTAGTTAAGTGGTCACCTCACCTCGCCAATATAAAGGTCATAATTAGACAAATCAAATGAGGCCAAATACAGTGGGTTTACCAGTATCCGTTGAAGAGTTCCACTATCCACCTTCCGGCTCCAGCATCAGATCAGCTTGTTTGTGTCAAATTATTGTGTTTTTATCGGAATTACCTACGTACCTATACATTCCAATTTTTTTACGCTACGACCCTTGGAAGATGGTTAAATTAGTTACCTTAGATTCCATTACATACAAAGTTACATACGAGCGGGCCTAATAAAAGCGTGTTAATAATAAAGATGAAAGATTTGTATTTTTTGCGTGTGTGTTTGTAATGAATTGGAATTGATCCCTATTAAGAAAGAGATGCTAAATCGGTTAGATCACGTGGAGAGAATGATTGAAGAGAGAACAAGTAAGTAAACTAGATACCTAGGTTACAATGCATTATTAACATTTTCCAACATATTACAACATCATTAACAGCTCATATATATCCGCACCGAGAGCCTCGAGCCTACCCAGGGTGAATAGGCCTTAGTCGACCACGCTGACCCAGTGCGGGTTGGTCAACATCACACACAATCCTTGAATTACTTCGCTAGTCTGTGCAGGTTTCCTCACGATGTTTTCCTTCACCGTAAGAGCATCGAAATGTTACAACATACATATCGTCACCCAGGTGAGTAAATCTCTTAAATGCTTTCAAAAAATCTTTTACAGGAGACACAAAAAACTACCTACTGAAAAAAAGTATGATAGGTAAATAATAATTCTGTAGTTTTTTAGTTACTATATGATTATCTTTAGAGCTTTAAAACAAATGCGTAAATTTTATAATGCAAATACTGCGCGTTTTTTTGTTCAATTTGTAAAAAAAGGAATTTTACAAGAGCTGTCCTTTACGAGGCTTTCTCAGCCGGGTGACGATATGAAAAATGTTTTAGGAAGTTATTGTGTTACACAATGTTACTAAATGTTAGTCCACGTTACATAACAAGTTACACTCACTTTGTTCATGTCTGCCGGCCACTTGCACGTAGATAAGTCGGCCGCGCGGCGACGTGATGCGCTTGTAAGAGTGGGCAGGCCGAGGTCTGCTGCCGTTAACTGAGACCACGCGTGGGGTGGGCGGCGAAGGTAAGCATTTCTGGGATCGAATCTGTAATTAAAACAATTTTTTGGATTAAGTTTTTTTTATTAAAGTTGGATATTAACATGGTCTAAGAAAACAAGGTCTAACCGTTAGACTACGGGACTGACACAAGCCTACGTCTTTGCTCTGTTCATCCTTGTCTATCTATTACACGCATTCGACAAGGATGTATAGGCAAAACGACGTAGGCTCGTGTCAGTCACGTGGTCTAATGGTTAGACGTTAGAAATTGTTTTCTTAGACCATGGATATTAATGAATGACAGTTAACAAAGTGAAATAAAAAAAACAAGGAATATCCACTCAATTTTTTTTTTATTTGTAGTAACAAGTTGTTGAGCCGCCTTAGGCTTCCGACATGGCTCCTATAACGACTACATCCGTAGATAGCAGCCGGTACATAAGTTTAAAGTATAATATTCATTGTTTCACAATCCGTTTGCGTAAAAATTTCCAGTGGTAGCAAGATATTTCCTTGAGGTAAAAAGATGATTTGTTACTTTGCCTTTATTGCTCTGTGTCATTATTACAAAGTTAGTGTGTTGCTTTATCATAAACAATATCTTATCAACTAAAATCGAAAACACTTACCTTCTCACTGATCTTCTTATGGTAATAAACCGAAAAACAATTCAAATCTTTCGAATTTGGAAGCACAGTATTCGGCATGACGTCACTTAACGGCATTTGCTTACTACCTTCATAATGTAACCCACTCATACTAGGATTCGTAGCTGAATTAGAATCAATATTACAGTCAATTATGTCTTGAATGGTCACTTCTACGTTTTTGATGTTTTTAGGAGTTTGTATTTTGGGTGGTGTTTGTAGAACCACAGCGTTTATTTTAGACATTTGTCCGTCTGTGCGTCTGAAGCCGACTTCTTTGATGCATTCGTAGTTGCTTTTAGCTGTTGGTTCGGAGCGATGCATCGTGTAAATGTTGTTTAAATTGCGAGCGCGTTTAGCGGACATCATTGACGATATGGTCTGAAAAAATTACAACTTCTATACTATAATAAAACTGAAAAATCGGCGTGTATGTAGGTACATAGATTTGTTTTTCAAAAAACTTATTGTAGGTGATAAAGGGCGTATAGCTGAACACAAATAAACCAAGTTTGGAAAAAAATCCTTCTGTCTGTCTGATTGTACACGATAATCTCTGGAACCGTTGGACCGATTTAAATGAAATTTTGCATGGTGGTACCTTATATATTTCCTCGGTCAACATTTTAGATATCATTTACCACGAAAAAAAAACAACGCGTGCATAGCTCTGGCCGGACAGCTAGTTTAGAATATTTCTGACTTAGAATCTATTTTTTCAGCCCATATTGCACCTCTCATTTTGTAATTTGGTAAGCCGATTATGCGTAAAAGCTACATCAAATCTAACGTCGCGTCAATTGAAAGTACTTCTTAGACTGTTTGCTTTGTCTGTGTGACATAAAAAATACAAAAAGGAAACTTTTAAAGTAATAATAAAAAGAAATTTAGTTTGGGAAAGCGACATTTTGGCACTGGAATGTTTATGTTTGTTTGAGGCTTTCGCGCTTTCTACACATTATTACTGTTATTTACGGGTCTTAGCGCGATAATTTTAAATAGGATAGGTTTTTTAATAGGACTGGAATGTTTGATCTTATTTTTTTAGACAATGATGTTCTAAGTAACCACTATACTAACTTGAGTCTGTGTGTTGACGGAGGAGATTTGGTTCTCGCTGCAGAAGTAAGATCCAGCGCTATGTGCCTTCAATTTCTGCACCACACATCGAGCAGTCACATTAACCTGTGGCAATCTGTAAAATATACAAATATCAATCCATTATAACGTTCAAATAGCCAACACCAAAGCCATCCGCCTGGGCCCATATTTCACTTAGCGCGTGGGTTTCGCTAAGTGATTTAAATTCTGGCAGCAAGTGTTACTGGTCTGGCAAAAGGAGGAATATACATACATAGCTAGGAGTATTATCAGAAGAGGATGAATTATTATTGTTTGAAATAGAATTGAAATATGGCTAGTCAAATGAGCGTCTTTCTTTATAATATCTTCTTCTTATCGTGTCGATAACAAATGAGATCATTTATGAAATGTCAAAACAGTATTTTATTATGAATAATTAAAATTAATTAAGGAATACCAACTTATAATGTCACAGCTTTTTACTGACCATTTAGGAATAATTTTTACTTTGATTTGCAACAATAGTCATTGTCTCTTTTGCATGCATGCAGAATAACAATCTAATGCTATCTCTGTTTATCACCAGTTATTCAAAATGAAAGGGTATAACAGTAAACTTACCTCCTTTGGTGGTTAATAATATTAATCTGCGTTTCCTTTTCTTTAGCATCGTTTTTTTCAGACTGCATGAACGCTACAATAGAGTTATTGATCATAGAGTAGTTCGGTCGCTTGTAAGACTTGAGGTTGTAGCTCCGTAGGACCCTGTCGCTGGTGCTTCTGACAACGGATTGGACGTGGACTTTCTCACGGCAGCGGGCTCGTTTGGGAGTCAGGTCTATTGGTGGTGATGAAGAGTCTCTGACCTGGTGAGACACAGAATAAATGTAGATGAGTAGGTACTACTTGGCAAGTAAACAAGTCACTTTCAATACAAAAAAGAATAACAGATTAAAAGATACAAATATAGGCACTTTCAAAATAATAAAATTTTACATGAATGGAACAATTGAATAATTTTAAAATAATTAAAAATAAATCATTGCATTCTAATAATAGATTTATAGCCAACACATGTGGTTGGACATTCGTAATTCGAAACTAAATAAATAATAAATTAAATAAATACGAAATTCACCCATACTGCTACGGGATATGGGCGCATTCAAGGTCAACATGTCCAGTCGCATGTGCTGGCTACTGTACAATACTTTTAATTTATAATATTTTTACATTGATGCTGGTCGAAATAAGCATCAATATGTTGAACATAACATCTTACTGACCTAGGCCGCACCTTAACCTTTTTACACCAAACTATTAAAGTCTGAAGTATAAACTAGTAAAAGTGCAAACTAGTAATTTTTTAAGTTGTGGTTGTTATTGTAATGAATATATGAATACTACTACTAAATACTATTACTACTAAAGTCTTTAGGCAACACCACTATCTCTTGTCATTCATCCATCATACTATAGTAACGTAACATTCTAAATACCTGTAAACGTATCTTCTTTTTCACCTTCCTCTTGGAGTTGTTTCTATGTGTCATAATTTGTCTCTCTTGTCGAACCTTTTGAATTACATTGTCCAGTTCATCAGCAGATCGGTGAGTCTTAGCGAATATCAACTCCACTAAGTATATTTTCTGAAAATTTATAAACTATTGTTTTAAAACTGAATCTCTTAAAAGTGATTTGTTGTAGGCGGTTTAATATCGTATTTATGGCGAAAAAGTTTCAATAATTTCAGAAAACTTTTTTCCACAATAATCTTGAAGATAATTATTTTGGTGGAGAGGGAAGGGCAACAGATACCCAAAGACCACTGCGACTCATGATGGATATATTGCAGTCAGCCTACATGCTTATTTATTTATTAAGCTTTATACATCCCACACATCCAATAAAGTTATGGTTTATTTATTTATTTATTACAAAGGATTGCTAACAGTACACATATTGATACAATGTAGTAAAGTACATAGGTATGGACACAGTCTGATATGTGGACCAATAACAGGCGTTGGTTATTTATCATGGTTTGGTTATTTTAATTTTTTTCTTTTTTGTGACCTGTGGTCCCCTTTGGGTAAAAGCCTCCTCCATCTTTTTCCATATCTGTCTGTAATCTGCAGTGTTCAACAAGCCTTCATGTTAAAGATAATCAAACATACCTAAATAGACGGGTCCACACCAAGCGAGCCGCCACGTCTGGAGGGTGCACGCTTGGTGTGAACGCGGCTAATGATCTAAAAACATTCATTTGGACGGACTGAATAATGCATTGGCAGAACATAAAGCAAAAAGTTTACCATACCTGGTAGAAGTTGTACCATCTAGATGTGTGCATGAAAAAGAAATACAGATAGCAAATCTTATCAAAGAAAGTATGGTAAAAGTAATAATATAGTGTAAAAAAATTACAATTAAATACAAAGACCAAAGACGTCCTCATACTATTATACATAAAGAGGAAAGATTTGTATTTGTGTGTGTATGTTGCCCACAGACAAACAGATGTTGTACAGTTGTTGTGGGTGGGACCTTGATGCATTAAGAATAAAATTAATATATTTAATTAATAAGTAAATATTCCACCCTGAAGTCGATTCTGTGACCAAAACTAACTCTTAATTTGTGATCTAACTGGTCACAAATAAATTCCAGCCAAATAATAAGTTACAACTGCGATCCCCAACTACTATAGCTAAAATATGTTCTCTTACCTTGACATTGGAAGGCAATAACATAGATTTCGCGACTTGCTGCAGGATCCTGTACGGCAATTGCGCGAGGTCGTACTGCGAGTATTTACTTATATCCTCCATGATTTCCCTGTAAAATCCTCGCACAAACACTTGCATCAAACTTCGTATACTAGAACAAAAAGACAAGTTTTAAAGAATCGCCAATCGCCATGCCGGCAAGGGAAATAGGTTATTTTAGATTACTACTTAGTACTTACCCTATTTCTAGAAACAGTGGAAACAATCAAAGTAACTTCTACCCTTCCATTGTTTTAAAACACCGACCAAAACCAAAGTAATACCAAATAAACAAACACACACACCGAAACAAAACAAAATAAAACCGGCAGGCAGCCGGCCGGTGAGAGAGAGAGAAGCAGGAGAGAAGGAAGGAGAAAGAAAGGGTGAAGAAGTGAAGTGGGAGGGAGGAGGAAACAGTATTTTAAAAATATATTTTTTTTATTGTTTCTTTTTATAGTTTAATGTTTTTTTTTTTCAAAGTGCTACAAATATTCTGCGCGCTTCGTTTTAATGCGTTCCATTTCATATTTACTTTTACATTTATGTAGGTATGATAGAAGAACTAAATGTTCTGCTGCGTGGAATGAAACGTGACGAAAATTTTAGTTTTATCTTTTCTCAAAAGATGGCAGTAATAAAACAGTGCTGCTACTCGACAACAGATGTCGCTCACTTTCAACAACAAAAGATATTGAAGAAAAAATATTGAACCAAATTATTTCGTTTTATTCATGAAGGAAGAAAAAATTTTACGCGCCCGGCGTTGATTTTTTTTTCCTTCATGGTTTTATTAGAGTCTTCAGAAAACAACTGAAATATTTTAAGTCCTTTTTACAAGCGGGGAAGATGTAAGGCATTCTTTTCTTCCATTTGACGCATTTCGATCACTCTTCGGAATGGATGAACCGGATTTGTGCTGAAATCATAAAACCTTTAATAATAAAAACGGAGTATTTTATTAGGTATTTTATTTTATTAGGTTTTCATATTTATATTTCTAATTATTATTAATAAATACTATATTAAAAATACAAACCTTTGTTTTTCCGAGAATTTGTCGATTTTTTCCATTTTATCTTTGAAACTTTCAGCTTTCTTCGTAAATGGTCGATGCTTGATTTCTGTGTCTTGTAGCTCTGTTTCCTGTTATGGAAAGAAATAATTATTTTGAAAGTTTATCATAGTTTTTCATCAACAGGCTTAACTCAGATTTTTCCGCGGAAAAAAGTAGCTATGTTACATTGCCAAAGGCTTCTTTTTACCACGTTCCTGAATGTTTATCGCAAGAATAATTTAGCTCTACTAAGTAAGTAATTAAAAACTTCTTTCCATGTCCTCACCTCATCAACGTGTCAAAATTATTGAGTCGCTTAGGTTACATATGGCTTGCATAACGACTACTTACGTCCGTTGGAAACGGTACCAACGGCTATACATGCCTTCCGAAGCACGGAACCGATAAACGAAATGCGATGAAAAATGGAATGGTTGTTGATGGAATATTTGGGATGAACAAAGACTTTTTGAATAAGTACCTACAGTAGTCAGCACATGCGGTTGGACACTTTGACCTTAAGAGCGCCCGTATTCCGTAACGGTAGGGGCGAAATTTAAATAAATAAATTGATAATAAACATACACACCATAACCCTTTGGTTTTCTCTAATCTGATTGGTCAAGCTCTGCCTATACTCGATCTGCCGTCTCAGTTCCACATTGGCGCTGTCTAGCCTGCTCCTCAGTTCTTTGACAGCTGTCCTTTTCACTCTCTCCATGCGCTGTATTCGCTCCTCTCTTTCTCGCTCTAACTCTTGGTTACGCTGTTCTATGTGTCTTCTGTACTCTTCAGCGGCTTGCTAAGGTAAGAAGGTAAGAATATCATCATTTTAATTTTATTATATTTATTATAATATTATGTGACGAGATGATAAGTTACATGTTGTAATAATTATGTAGTTCTCTTGCTTTAAATATTTTTTATTATTTATTTACTTATTTAAGTAATAATAATTTCAGCTTCTAGACGTCCATGTCAATTTATTGACGTAGCTAGCTGGTAGTACGTCTACCTTCGAAGCACAGGGCACAGGTTCTAATCCCGCCCAGGGCAAACATTCGTGTGATGAGCACTTTCAGTTGTCTAAAATCCCTAAAGTACAGGCTCTGCCTAGTTTGGAGTTAGATGGCTTTGTGTGAGATGTCCCCACATACCTATTTACTGCTTATCGTGGTTCGAGGTTAACCTACCTCACCTCACAAACCCTGGTGTCAGAACTATTGAGCTACCTATGGCTTCTGATATGGCTCCTATAACGACTACATCCGTAGATAGTAGCCGGGACCAACAGCTTTGAAGCTTGAAGCTTGAAGCTTGAAGCTTGAAGCTTGAAGCACAGAACCATCTTTCTTTTTGGACAATCAAGTGATTTAGCTTGCAATATCCTACATTTCTAACGGAACTAAAGAATGTCTCACAAAGGTATACCAAAGAAAGAGATTATTTATTCTCTTTGGTGAGCGGTTTGTTTAAATTATAATTCGTTATTTTTATTAGTACTCTTCATCATCACTATCACTACATAGTATAAAACAAAGTCGCTTTCTCTGTCCCTATGTCCCTATTTCCCTATGTATGCTTAAATCTTTAAAACTACGCAACGGATTTTGATGCGGTTTTTTTAAATAGATAGAGTGATTCAAGAGGAAGGTTTATATGTATAATACATGCATAATATACTTAAATATAACCCACAATAACCATTTATTTTCCCGTGCGGAGCCGGGGCGGGTCGCTAGTTTGTAATAAATAAAGATCTTACTTCTTTACTAGCTCGTTTCAAAGCATCTCTCTGCCTGTAAGCTTCATCAGCTTTGCATTCTTCCTCTCTTTTCCACTCTAGCGCAATAGTATCTGCGTCCTTTTCTAATTTGAGGTCCATGCATCGTTCTCGGTTGTAATATTCAGTAAACACTTGCTTTTCGATTTGAAGTTTATGCTAAAAAAATATTTGATTACTTTAATATTTTTCTCCGTGGTAATGAGGTAAGCGATACATGACATGATACACGATAAACAAGCCTATAATTCCAACAAAAAATTCTCTCGGGCACGAAAAAAATGGACACTCCCATTATAATCAGACAGTTTGTATGGAGGACTCAAATTAGTTAATCGTGTTGCATAAAATGTCGTAAGTAAATGATATACTATCTGATTATATCACTTTAAGTCTTTAAATTTTTTGACAGAGCATGTCTTCTAAGTTTTTGCTAAACCATCACTCACGCCCTGTGCTTTATTCCTACCATCTGTTCTCTCTCTCTCTGCCGTTTCTTCTTTATCCCCTCCAAAGCGACTCTTATCGTGTCGTTGTCTATCTCCCTCTCTCTTCTTTTCTGCTTCTCCAGTCTTGCTATCTTCTCCTTGTGCCCCTCTATGAAGTTTGTTTTGTTTGTGAACTGCTGTTCTTTCTTCCTTTTTATTGCTGAAACATTAAACCTTAAAGTGACTACAAAGATTAATGAAAAAAACTTCTACTTGAAAGGGTGATATTGCCCTAATCTTTATCTAAAAAAATCTAATAAAAATATTACATTACGAGAGCTTGCTAGAATATATTGAGTTTCAAATAAATTAGTTTATTACCTTCATAATGATCGAGCTCCATCTTGGTCTTCATTTTCTCTAGTCTTCTGTTCTCTTTCTCTCTTTCCTGTCTAATCATCTCCTGTCTTTTTCTGTTTGCGCTGGCGATCTGCTCGTCGTACGCTCTTCTTCTGTCCACCATGTCTCTTTGGCGTCTTTCGTAGTCTTCTCTTTCTTGTTTTTCCTGAAAAAATTGAAATTGACAAAAATGTTTAGAAATAAATAGGAGCGTAGTCGGTCACCTACTTTGCGGTGCTGTCATTTTATGTCATGCTGTCATGCTCTAACCTATGGATATTTCTGAGAAGTATAACGATTATATAATGATTCAGGACTTTCTTGCCAAACTGTAGAACCTTCAAACATAAATTAAAACAGTTTATTGCAAGTCAACAATGGGTACAATAGACAGATCTTACAATTAGGTACAGACTCGAGTGACGCCCTGAAAGGGCACAACAATATTGCGAAAGAGCACATTTAAAATTATTACAAATTACAATAAGTTATAATTATCCAGAAAGAAATAGAAGCATTTGAGTTCGATGTAGTTAATTTTATTATTACACAATATCACCATTAAATAATTTTGTGAGATTATAATAACATATTGTTATGTCAATAAGAAAAGATTTAAGCTGTTTTTTAAACAATATTTGCTCCTAACGCACGCACGATCGCTCATAGACCATCATCGCAATTGAATTATTGTGTGACCGTGTGATAGATAGCACGCTTTTCCCACCTGTGTAATGTCCCCACATATTATTGTTATTAAAGTGTATTTCAATAAAGCTCAAATTGGTAAAGCTTGATATGCCGGTTTTTCGACAAAAGGTGTGCATATAACTTGCTTATGTAGCAACAAAAATAAACAAAGATTTAGCAAAATTAATTATACCTTTCTTCTAACATCTTCCACTAGCACTCTGTGCCACAAGTGGTCGATATCTCTTTCTTCTTCCTCGATTTTCCTTCTCTCCTCCATTTGTATCTTCTGTAACTCTTTCAGTCTTATCTCATCTCTTCTTGTGCACTGCATTCCTTTGGCACTAAAATTTTGAGATAAAAGGCTCCGACATACATTCTATCATCATAACAAAAAAGGGCGTAACTACAGATCTGCTACAAGTTTTGTGAAAACACCGTTAGTCTGAGAAAACTATTTAAAGTAAAACGGTAGTTAAAACAAATTTTGAAAAAAAAAGTTAGGTGTGCTCTTTATAATAGCGGCAGCACGGACAAGAGGAATACGGGAGGTACACAGGTCATACCACTTGTTTATGAAATGACAAAATAAAATTTTACACGGAAAATTATAAAAATTACAAACTTAATGACGTCATATTTACAATTGCGTTTTTGTAAGTTGTTTAAGAGTGATTTCGGACGGATTACTTTCTGCACCTTGTAAGATGATTAATTATTTTGATCCCTATTATAAGCTCCTCAAGTCCGGTTAAGCTTGATCCGTCGTACTTTTTCGACTGAAGTATACATGAAGGAAGAAAAAAATTTACGCGCGCTTTTTTTCTTCCTTCATGGAAGTATAGGTCAATAAAAATAATAATAATATAAGCTGCTGCGTTTCTGCTCTACTTTTGGTATAGGGGAGTCTAAATGTTATTAGAATTTGTAAATATTTTAAAATGGTCATATTTTTTAAACTTAAATAGAAAATATATACTCACATCTTCTCCCTCTCTAGCGCCCTCTGGCACTCTCTTACTTTCTCCCTTTCAATCTCTTCTTCATATTCCCTTAACTTCTTCTCTCGTTCTGCACAATACCCGCAGTCAGCCATCGCCTGTTTCATCGCCAACTCTTCCATTAATGCTTGTTCTTCCCGTTCTAGAAGACGCCTGAGCTTCTCTCTTCTGTGTCAAAGTTTTCTTTCTTCTTTATCGAGGAGTTCTTTTACTTTTTGGCTTGTACGGTTAATAATTAATCTGTTGGACAGTTAGAATAAAAAAATATCTATACTTCGTTTTCGTTACGTCTTTAAACCTAGTTTGGCACCCTAGTACGTATTTGATTATTCAGTTTATTATGTCCCCATTGAAGAGCAGGTTTATAATAAAACTCATGTTACGTATCTTCTAAAATACAAAAGCATAAAGAAGTAAAATAAACACATCATATTCTTTAATTTAACTTTATAAGTATTCTTTAAGTTTATATTCTGTAACTATAATACCAACATAAAAAAATTCCTGTAGTTTTCCTTTTAGAGACACACATACAAAATAAATAATAGTAGGAAAAGATACAAACTTCTGCAAATGTATGTTGTCGTATCCAGCCACATCAATAAGTTTCTTCATGTGATCCACATCTATGACTGGTTCTGATTCATGCTGCTTTCTCTCCTGAAAGTTACATCGTACTGAAATTGCAGTTGGTAAACGAAATATGCAACAAAGATAAACAATATGAGCAAGTAAATTCGCCGGGAGAGAATGCTGAAGAATTAATAAAAGTAGAATTGAATTGATAGTATTTAGTTAGGAGTGTATCTTAAGTTTTTTTTTTAAATATAATTGCACAATTCTGTGCCTACTCAGTTATCTCCTTTTCCAGCATCTTGTAGGTTGGCCGGAAAAGATCTCTTACAGAGATAAGCTCGCCTTTGTACACTAGCTATAAGTATCAAATGTATGTTTGTTTTGTGCAATAAAGAATATACCTATATAATAAACATTCATCATGATCAGGCGAAGCAATAGATTCGAAGAAAAATGGCTGAACTATAGAGACGTAATACATGCAAAATGTTAATTAAAGAAACAAATTCGTGCAAATCCTGTCAACTAGCTTGCAGCTTTCTATTGGTTAAAACCGACGGAAAACAAAGATATTTCAGAGACAAATCACCAAGGATTTTATAAGTACTAATGGTAGTACTTATAACATCCTTGCAAATCACTGAGGTATGACAGGATCGGGCGGGTCGCCTTCACTACCAAAAATAAAACTTCTTTATTTCACTGCATATCATACTCATACTAATCATACTAATATTATAAAGAGGAAAGATTTGTATTTTTGTGTGTATGTTTGTAATGAATAAAATCAAAAACTACTGTGCCGATTTCAAAAAGTCTTCCACCATTAGAAAGCTACGTTCACCCTGAGTAACATAGGCTACCTTTTACCGCGGGAAAATGATTTATTCCCACGGAAAAAACTGTTAACGCGGACGGAGCCGCGGCGGAAAGCTAGGGGCTAATAAATGGCTATAACAGACACAAGTGTACTATAAATAACGTCATTACTTACCTTACAAATCACACGAAAATAACTTAATTAATTATAAACTTAAAAACATACCTTCCAAAAACTTATTGGATGTCCAAAATAAACAGCTGGCTGCTTAGTTTTCAATTTAGCTAAACGCACCATTATGTTTACTTTTTCAAATTGTAATTAATAAATCTTCAATTGAAATCACATCACAATTTGATAAATAAACGGTTTAATTAATTGCTATTATTTTAACATTAAGATTGAAGAACAATGTTTTATGACTAGTCTTTTGAATTCGTAAAAGTACATTTTCTTATTTCAAAACGTATAAATCGATATAAAGTTTTTCATTTGTTCTTCCAGCCGTTCTTCTCCACAGAGGAAAGCAAACTTTGAACAGCCAACCATGGACAGATATGGTCCTTCGTATTATAAGGTTTGACACCGAACAATAGTTTTGTAAAATCTTATTTCGCACAAAAACCTTTTGGCTTTATAATATTTTGGTAAAACAAGTCTAAGCTCCACAAACTGAATAGCACTGATTGATGCTATCGATCAAACTGTCTCTTAGACAACCCTCGTTATCACAAAGCTTTAGTTTACACCCCTTATTAAGATAATGGGGTGACAGCTTAAGGTACGTTCACATGCATAGAACACGTAGAATAAATTGATAATACGAATAATACGAGTGAGTACATATAAGGTTTACGATAACGATTTGTGTTACATAAATTATTGTTAAGATTGTTTTCAAATTATTTTAAAATAACTTTCCACCCCACGGATCATACAACAGCTTTTCCCTTAGGAATGAGGTCTATTCTATCTTTGTGCCAATTTTGGTCAAAATCGGTTCAGCGGTTATATATAGTCTGACGAAAAATGTGTTTACATGGGAGATTATTGGGAACTTTTGAACTCGTTACTGGGAGCACTGTCATTAATTTACAGTATAGTATTAAAGTAAATTAGTGGTATAGTAAATTAGTGGTACTGTAAATTATTGATAGTGCTGCAGTAACGAGTTTTGAAAGTTCCCAATAATCTCCCATGTAAACACATTTATTCGACGCGCCTTTTCTATTGCTAACAAAGCTTAACCACCACCTATTCGAGGCTATAACATGGCAACTATAAAAGAAAAGCGAAATAGCTCAAACGTCTAGCACTAATCTAATGGTCTAGACTAACTTACGGCTTTATGCCTGGTTTAATACTTGTACTGACTTAGCTGCTTATATTGCACACACGAACATAAGCCAAGGGGGTAAATTCCACTGAAATGTTGGGTTCTTCCGAACGAAATACTTGTGGTTTTTAATATTGTATTATGTTTACCTGGTTAGGTTAAGTTAGAAATTTCTAGCTTAGCAATGAGGCCTCATTTTGTACACTTTTATCGGAGAAAAATAACTCGAAAGTTTGGGAGGGATGGGATTTGGGATTTGTCATCGTGGGAGGTTTGGGAGGATGGAGTATGGATGTTTGCTAGTCTTTCACGCAAAAACTTCTAAATGAATTTTAATGAAACTTTACAATAATATAGCTAATACATCATAATAACACATACGCTACATTTTACCGCGAGAAAATCTCTCATTCCCACGGGAAAACGGGCGGAAAGTTAGTTACTGATCTATAAATATGCAACATCTAGACACAAGACAAACACAAGTGCTCATCACACGAATTCGTACTTGAACCCGCGACCCTTCCATTCGAAGGCAGGCGTATTATAAGGGTAAGTAATATATGACATAAAATTAGATCATATAAACGTTTAAATATATAACAACGTTTCATATAATATTGGATTGGTATAATAAACGAAAAACATAACAAACGTATGACATAACTTTAGAAAGTATAAAATCGTTTAATATAACTTCCATTTCATATAATAAACTTTTAAAAACCATTTATGTAGTATAATTTCGTAAAATATAATGATCATAAGATATAATAATCAGTTGGACTAAACAACAGAAAAAAATTGCTCATTTAGTATAAAATTATATTGAAATAACATTATTCATATGACATAAACTGTTAAATGCTATAACAAACTTTCTAAATTTTTTTCGCTACACGCTGCCTTCGTTGCTGTTCTGTATGCATGCAGGCTAGCAAGTAAGCATGCATGCATGCATGCATGCAAGCAAGCAACCAAGCAAGCAAACATGCAAGATGCATGTAAGCAAGCAGGCATGCATACATGTCAACCTAACCCGAAGGGTATGGCGGTCGAGGTTGGACTCGCTACGCTCGCCAACCTCGCTTCGCCATACCCTTCGAACCTAACCAACAGTAGTCGGGGTGCCCCGAACTCCCGTGCTCGCTACGCTCGCACTCAGTAGTATAGGTTTTTGTATACAAGTAAGTATAATTTATAATTAGTTAGTAGTTATGTTTTTGAGTATTATACGTTTTAGTAATAATATTATAATTTGAATCCTTATACTTTTTGATAAATATATCTTTTGATTATTATACGTTTTGGTCGTTATTCTTTTCATATTTATACCTTATTGACGTTATGTCAAGTAAAATTTAGGTCACTTAATTGTTATATAAAACAATTTTATACATTCTGACTCTTATATAAAATAAATCATTATACTTTTTAAAGTTATACTAACTGGCGATTATGTCAACTGCTAATTATGCCTCTTAATCGTTATTGAAATGAAAATATGTCTAATGTATTTATGTCATATGAGACGCACCTGTATTATAATGCATGGTCTAAAAAACAAGGTCTAACAATCGGACTGTCAAACTTGACACAAGCCTACGTCATCAGATGACAAAAGATTTTCGCACGTTTAACTGTCAAAAAACACGCCATATTGAAATATCCTCCAATAGGATAAGAGAATACGCACGCACGACAAAATTATGTCTGTCACGCGTGGACCTGGCATGTTAGAGGGGCTGCTGTTCATCCTTGTCGAATGCGTATTATTCGACAAGGATGAACAGCAGATGACGTAGGCTTGTGTCAAGTCACGTGGTCTTCTTGTTAGACCTTGTTTTCTTAGTCCATGCTATATACGATTATGTAAAAATTTTAGATGGTTTTTGTAACCTCCTGCAGAACTTCACTGGAATGAACGAAATAGCACCACCAAATGGGTTCCTCGCGTGCACCGCGGGCGGCCATTTTGTTTTCTAGCTCCTACGGGGTGTGATTCTTACAGACGCCTGTTCCAATGTTATTATTTTGGTATACAAGTACAAATATAAAATATTCTTTACCTATTGACAGCAAGAAATACAAAAAAATAGGTATATAACAAAGAAAACCTTACGGTTCACGGCCCCGTAGCCTAGTTGGTAGTACGTCTGCCTTTGAAGCACAAGGTCAGGAATTTGAATCCCGCCCAAGGCAATAGGTGGAAAGCGGCAGGTTTGTGTGATGAGCACTTGCTTTGTGTCTGGATATTGGATATTTATATATGAATATATGCCGGAAAAGTATAAAATATTAGTAATAAAAAATATAATGTTAATTGTTCTAGTTGCTTGACTTAACTGACTATATAACATAGCGATCATCGACCGTGCCTGCATATTAGCCGCATATTGGGAAAAAAGGTTAAATCTGGGTTACACGCGCTGCCCTTATTTTTTAAATTGACCTATGCTTGAGTCGAAAAAGTACGACGGATCAAGCTTCACCGGACTTCACAGGCGCTACTCGCCTCGAGCTCGAGTCGAGAGTTCGAGACTATGTACGTTTACTGTAGAGTCTGCCAGAATTGGGCACAATGTTATCGTTATTAAAGAAACTCGCCTGCCTCTATTACTTTGATGTGAGCTATGACTTTGTAGAATATTATTAAAGGCGATTTTGGAGCCAACGTAACTTACTTTGTAAGCATATTTTGAGCTATATTCATATTTATTCTACTAACAATACAAAATTAGAATTTATTGTTTTGAGATTTTCGTGGTTATTCACCGAATAGAATTTTGCCTTACGAATACAAATAAATCCGTAATAAAAAACCCCTATGTATAACACAATATACAAGGTGATAGTGACGGCTCAGCAAAAGCTGAAAGGACATACTCAGGCAATGGATCTGATCAACTTTCCCGAAGAAACTTTTCTTTCAAACGAAAAAAAGAAAAAAAATCCCCATACAAGCTGCTTGATTTAATTAAATAGTAGGTCTTTTCAGTATTTGCTGAGCCGCCAATAATAACACCCTGTACATCCTGCTAATATTACAAACGCGAAGGTTTGTGACTATGGATGTATGTTTGTTACTCTATCACACAAAAACTACTGAATGGATTTTAATGAAACTTTACGATAATGTAGCTTACTAGCTTAGCGCCAAGGCTTCGTCCGCGTTAACAGTTTTTTCCCGTGGGAATGAGGCATTTTCTCGCGGTAAAAGGTAGCCTATATTACTCAGGGTGAATGTAGCTTTCTAATGGTGAAAGAAATTTTTAAATCAGTTCAGTAGTTATTTAGTTTATTCATTACAAACACACACACAAAAATAAAAAAAATTCCTCTTTATAATATTAGTATGATATGATAAATCAGAATAACACAAGGCTACTTTTTACCGCAGGAAAATACCTCATTCCTACGAGAAAATCTGTTAGAGCGGGCGTAACGTAGCGGAAAAGCTAGTCTTCCATAATTTTGGTCCCGCTACAACGAAGACGTCTGGGGTAGATAAAGGGAGATACTCACTCACACATAAAGCTTAAACAAAGGGACATACACGACACGACAATGCATCGCGACACGCAACTCTGCAGCAGAAAGAAAAACGTGATAGATATGACATGTTTTAATGTAAACCGTCCTATATGATAATCATTGTGTAATAAAATTTTGTATCTAGTTTCATTTCTTAGAAGTATATTAATAGTAACTTATGTCGTTATATTCGAAGTATGATTTAAAAAGTGATTAAAATATAAAAATACAGGCGTAACACACACAGCTGGAAAATTATAAATAAGGAGATGAACACAGACTAGGTACTAATAAAATATAAAATGTTTGATTAAGATACAGAAATTTGATTATTTTTTGATACCTATATCATCATCAAAATGGCCACTCCCTTTGGCCGCGCGCATCCAGTACCCCTACCATGAGTTGCTAACGTAACTTACGCGCTCGATATCGACTACGTAAACGTGCATTTAGTATGGAGAAATTTTACTTCAGATAACTGTCAATAGATGGCGTAGTTTTAACCCTTAATTTGGCAAAGAACAAAAAGTTAGAAAAATGTGTATTTTGTTGTTATAACTATTTAGGAGGGGTAATATATGACTCACAAAATGAAAAAAAAAATTCATTTTTTTATAGTTCATGAGAAAATGACTGTCAGGTGGGACGGACATTGCCAAATTACGGTAGCACACATTGATAAATTAAAGAAAATAAAAAAACAACAATTAATTAAATTTATATATAAAAATAAAATGAAAAATGCACAAAACTTACGTAAGTATTGTAATTTATTATCTTACTTTACTGGACTTGATAATCAATTAACGCGAGGCATACCTCCACAATCATAATGGTATGTTAGATGATACAGAAGGAATGTTAGACGGATTATTAGGGTAGTTAGATTCTCGGATTTCTTGCTGAATTTGATGTTAATGGGTCTGTATATAATAAAGCTGCTATTGCTTCTTGGTCTTTAAAGGAGGAGGATGGGCAGGTGTCGTAGTCAGCACTTGTGATGTGTTAATTTTCAGAATCTAAATTCTCACTAGTATCGGAAGGGCCATGCTTTCGTGGAATCAAAGCTAATATTTTAGTAGCACGACTATGCTGTTGACAAGCAGAAATAAATGAAAAGTAAGCAAAAAGTGAAAAACATAAACCAATCTAACATCGTTAGTAATTTGGCAATGTCCGGTGTGACGGACAAAGAGTTATCGAACCCAAAAAACTAACAAAATGTGAACAAATTGTTAGTTTTATTAGATCACCCCCTCGCTAAATATATTTACAAGCACACAATTAAAAAAATAAGATAAAAAAATCGATTACACTATTTAAAGAAAAATAAAATACCTTGAGTAAAACACCCGCTTGACTTTTCGTCGACATTTTGTGTCATGAATGACAGTTGCAGTTTTGTCACAGTAAAATTTATTTTTTTACTAATTCTTTATAAAAAAATAGTGAATTCTATCCAAAAAAAAGGTTTCATGTAGTAGAAAAAATATGTGACAGATTTTTTAAAAGTTTATGTCCGTCACAGCGGACGTTGCCAAATTAAGGGTTAATTCCATACTAAATGCACGTTTACGTAGTCGATATCGAGCGCGTAAGTTACGTTAGCAACTCATGGTAGGGGTACAGCTTTACGCAGAGTTTTGTTTAATGTTTTGTTTTGTGACAAATATGATCTACGTCTTCAACTGCCCAATAACGTTTTCTTGTAAAATACTAAAAAAAAATTAGATAAAATTGATAGGTAATTTAAATCTCAAAAAATCTTCCTAGGGAATGAACAAAGTCTGAAATCTCGTAATGAAGTATCGTGATTTTATAGGAATTAGAGATAAAATTGTCTGTAAAGATAGAGATAAAGTATTTGGTCATAATGAATTTAATTCTGAATGATGGTTTTTTCGAAGACATGTCTATTCCATCTACAATCCATCTACTACTCCATTCCTATTACTAGGAGTGCATAGATTTATCAGTGTGTAATGCACAGTAATTTAGTTAATAGGGAGGGCGCTAGACTGGGAAGAAAGGGGCAGTCGGGGCAAGGTAACTACTTGGAAAATTTTATGGGGACACCGGGGTAAACTCACTAACGCAGTGACAATTAATTAATGGCGTGCAATAAAGGGACGTGTGTGTTAATTAACTATTTAATTATATTAATGTACTGTTGTATTGGTCATTTGGGAAAAGAATTTGATAGTAATGAAAAGAAGTGTGTTTAAAATAATATGTATATCTAGTAGATATAGGTAGGTAGATTATCTACCAATGTTATAAAATGTTATTATGAAAGCTGTAATTTGAGCTTTGCTTAAATTTATTTGATGATCCTACAGTTACATGTTTATGAAAACTATCAAGCTTTCATTACTGATTGGTGTTGTCCATTATCTACGGCCAGCTTACGTCATAATTTTCAAAAATGACGGGAGTGGTCTTTCTGTAGAGAAAAAATCCGTTTCTCCTCAAATTGTTTTAATTAAAACCCTTCCCGCTTCCCTACCTTTTATTGTTTGTGGCAATATGCAGAAAGCATCACGCCAAATCGAGAAAAAAAAACAATAAACAGCCTTAGATCCTTTTGCTGTAAAGTACTAGATACGCATTTGACTAATAAACGCATTGTACTTGATACTTATCTTAACAAATACGCAATTTACCAAAACATTGTAACGCAAGTTACCTAGAACAGATATGCCTAAAATTATATATCACTAGCTTTCCGCCGCGGCTCCGCCAGCGTTTATAGTTTTTCACGCGGAATGAGGAACTTCCCAGTAAATTATTAAATGTCTCACTTTTTTTTATATTTTTTGAACTGACCTATGCTTGTGTCGAAAAAGTACGAACAATCAAGCTTCACCGGACTTCAAAAATGCCACACTATGTCGCACCTTCTGGTAGCCTATGTCCTTTCCTAAGGTATATTTAATTCTGTGATATAGATATATATTCAGATAACCAAAAACGCAACTTACCGAACACTTTGGGCTAAACTACCTAGGATAGAAATTGAAATTGTGCTTAAACAAAGCTTAGGAACGTTTTACTTAGTACATTATAACCATCAATACTCGAAAAAAAAGCGTTAGCAATAAAAAAAACCCGTTGAATACAGTTATGTCTATAACTTTGGATTAATCTGCATAAATCAATTCCCCCTTTACTGGTCGAGAGCTTTATTTATTTAACCGCCGATGCAACAATGCAGTGCGTTGGAAATTAATTCCTTTCGCGCACTTCGTCAAAAACATTTTACCAACACGAATTATGTTTTTCAATATTTCGTTTCGACAGTTACTCTCGGCAGACGAGATGATACGGCTCAAGGAAAAAAAAAAAAAAAACCGTCCTCATAAAATCGACAGCCTAAGCTACAATATAAAATCTATTAGCTAAATTTACAGTCAGAAGTAATGAATTCCAGCAAGTAAAATACAAGGTAGGTATATTACCCCGATGTAAGGTAGCCTTTATCCATCCTCAAGATCTATTCTATATCTGAACCAAGTTTCATCAAAAAGTTCCGCCCGACTTACCATTTTCCCGTGGAAATAATTATTTTCCCGCGGGAGTGAAGTATTTTCCCGTGGTATAAGGTATCCTATATACATCCCCAGGGTCTATTCTATCTCTGTACAAAGTTTCATCAAAACTTTCCACCTTGGCTGCAATTTTTCCCGTGGGAATGAGGAGTTTTCCCGCGGTAAAAGGTAGCCTATGTTAATTTCCAAGGTCTATTCTATCATACCCCAAGCTCAGATTGGTATAGATAGATATCAAGTTTCCGCCCCACCGCTCCGCCCGCACTTACAGTCTTTCCCGTGGGAATGAGGTATTTTCCCGGTCTATTCTATCTTCGTACCAAGTTTCATCAAAATCGTTTGAGTAGTTTCGGAGCCTATTCAGTTATCAGGAATATTTTAGGTATTTTTTTACACCTTGGGTTACATTATTGAAGTTTTAGTAAGGATCCTTAATTTTTTTGAAAATAAAATATTGCCTATGTTACTCACGGTGAATGTAGCTTTCTAATGGTGAAAGAATTTTTGAAATCAGATCAGTAGTTTCGGAGCCTATTCGATGCAAACAAACAATCAAACCTTTCCTCTTTATAATATTAGTATAGATTATATAGAACAAACCCTGTTAGAGTTATTGAGCCGCTTAATAAGGTATGAAACGAGAAGTTTTTCTTTAGAAAATAGCTGGGTGGGACGTATTTATTTAGAACCAATTTTTATCTTTAAGTGTTAAGCACATAAACAAATTGGAGGTTTTAGTACATTACTTATAAACAAAAACAATTTTTTTTTTTTTTTATTTATGATATTTTTTACTTAATTTATTTTTATTATATCTTACTCAATGTATTTTTATGCCTGCAATTTATCAGTTTTCAACTAAAAAAATTATAAAATTATTCAATATTATCATTAAAAGCATCTAGAAGAGATCCCAATATCATTAGAAATGTTGTAATTCGTAGTACCAAATCCGACCAAACCGCTTAGCTACAATCGATCCAAATCCTCTCGTCTGCTCAACCCTTATGACATCCCCAGCTGTTAGGCCCGCTATAATAAAACGCTGTTCCATATCCCTTCATTCTTTATTTCATTTTATGGACCGCCATTAAAAATAGATTTTGTTGGTTCAGAGATTTTTATTAAACCTAAAAAAATGTAGGGTTCGTTTTTGTGACCGGTTTCGTAGAGGGTCTACGATCGGCTACGAAAAGGCTACGGTGCTACGAAACTGCTACGACAACAGTAAAGCCCGATCAAAGAAATAAGAAACCTCGCTATATTGCGGAATTTCAACGGAACTAATTTTATTAGGGAAATGGTTGCCATAGTCGTAAAAATATACACTTGGCGCCCCCAGAGCAGGTTTCTTATTTTTTTGGTCAGGCCTTATCTGGGGGCACGGGAGTGCCCCCGCCAAGTCGAGCGCGAAGCAACACTGCCGTACCATCTTTACTGGAACCATTTCGCCGCATTTTCAGGCCCCTATTTGAGAACCTCTGGATAAGACCAGAACGCTGAAATTTTCGTCATCCACTAAGCTATGATCACATACAAAAAATCCAAAATTTCAAGTCTGTAGGTCATTTAATTCCGAAGTTAAGCGAAAGCAAAGTTTCGCATTTTCGACACTCACTCATGATCATCAAAATAGAACTAGTACTTCCCATAAACTCAGCGACCTGAAATTTGGTACAGAGTTAGGGTTTAATGGCTACATAAAGGGAAAATTATAAAAACTAGGATAATCGAAGATCTGGAGTACCTGGTGACCCTGATTAGAAAACACAAGAGCCCAACCAAACTATTAGAGATCGAGACATACCGTCTTTACAAAAAATATTCAACTTGGTGGGCCGCTTCATTTGATGTCAAAAATTGAAGGCCTGAAGTATCTGATGAAGAACCCTCGGCTGGTTTCAGCTTTATTAGAGATATGGTACCTAACGCCCCCTTCTGCTATTGGTACTTAAAAAAATCGACTGTCATTGCAAAAATCCAGCATAGTGGAACACATCTTCTAATTTAATCCAGCCTATAGCGTCCCACTGCTGGGAGAATGCCTTCCCTTCTGCTTTTAATACGTATATAAATAAAATTAAAGGAAAACTCTGGATAAGACTAGACTGTCTTTTATACTTATACTTACAAGTTTAGAAGTAGAAATAGTCGATTAACTTTATTCTACTCAAACATTACACAAATTAAATAAAGAAATTACACTAAAATATTAATTCTAAAAATATGATGGAGGAGTGGAGGTGATACCCGCACACGTCGTTAGATGGCGCTGAGTGTATTTTAAAACGCGCTTAAGAAAAGAAAGATTTGTAATAACTATGTGAAATAAGAAAATCTAATAAAATAAATCAATATACCCACGTTTCTACAAAAAGAAGTGAAATCTCACCAAAAACATTCTGTAAAAAACTAGCCAACTCTCGATGGAACTGCTTGTTTATCTCTAAAAAGTAATGAAATCTAGACAAAGTCGTACCAAGTCTAAGGTTCATTACTGCGATTTCTTTATTATTATAGTTAATGTTGTGTTACTTGGCTGTTGAAGGGTACACAAGGAGTTTTATAAACCAGGTGCTCCATGATACCATGGCACCAATCTGTCGCCAGAACCGCTACCCATTGACGTCAACGGCCAAGACACACAACATTAACTATAATAATAAAGAAATCGCAGTAATGAACCTTAGACTTGGTACGACTTTGTCTAGATTTCATTACTTTTTAGAGATAAACAAGCAGTTCCATCGAGAGTTGGCTAGTTTTTTACAGAATGTTTTTGGTGAGATATATATATACAGCTTAGAGTATAAATAGAAAAAAATCATAATATACAATTTACCTAATATTTTGAACTTTCACTTTCGCTGCTTTGACCTCGTTTCTGTTTGAGAAATAGGAATATTTTACTGCAATAAAAAGAAGCTTAAGTCATTTTTCATCTTTATGCAATCTCCGTATAAAAATATATTTATTCAAAGGAATAAAATGTATGTCTGAAACATGCTGAGTCTAGGTAATAATGTTAATTATCGTTGTATGCTTTTCGTATAAAGCTTATGTGAGCAGAATACCTAAGCTTAGGCTGTCTCGAGGTCTAGACGCACTAATAACGTTGATGTATGGATGCTATATGTATGTATGTATACTATATGTACGAGTATGTATGTACCTTTGAATTCTGTCTAAACACACCTGTTATAAATGTGAAAGTATGTTTGTATGGTATGGTATGATGAAAATTTTTAACATCACAAAAAAAAAAGAATTTTAAAGGATAGTCGTTTAACCGATAAATGTTTGTTCCGCTTATTCGCTCTACTATTAAACGGATTAAGATGAAAATTTAAGTGTAGATAGTTTTTACACAAAATGTTTGACGCCGACATTTTTATGATTTGTGGTTTTTCCTCTTGAAATATACTTTTAAAAAAACTTGGACCCGGAGGGGATCCCGGACAGAAACAAAATTTTACATTCGCTTTTTAGTATTTATTTCTCTCTTTTAAGTTTAACTGCTAGAAGTTCTTAGGAATTTGTACGTGTAGTGTCTTCACATTAATAAAAAATAATAAATAAATGTGTTTGACACCTCACACACGGCCATCTGACCAAACTAGGCAGAGCCTGTGCTATGGGTATCAGACAGCAGCTGCTACCTTTAATCCCCGGTCAACATCTAGGGTACTTTAATTGCGGAAAATTATAAAGTTCCCGTGGCATTGATGAAACAAAATTACAACAGAAAAGTCGAAAAACAACGCGGGCGTAGCCGTGGGCAGACTGATATATACGTTTATTTCTGTGACGTCACCAAAATATATCGCCCGATATAGCAAGGCATATATTAATATAAATCTTGACATATTATCGTAAGTAGACGCAGTAGGTAAGGGTGAAAATATATATTTCAATACAGCTACTGTGTGTACCACCATACACAAGCTATAATATAAGTTATAGCTGTGCATTTTAATATGAATATAGCTGCGTGTGTACTGGGCTTAATACCGTATCAGACACCCTCCACTAATAATCCGACCTTTGAAAAGACGCGTCCAAATGAATCGCACCCTAAGGTACTTCAGTGTGAACACGGCGCTATGTTTTACGTACATATGTCTGTGTATTGCACTTTAGTAGGGACTACTATTTGGTATTCTGTGACTTTAGGTTCACTTATGTCTAGTGATATGCCGTTCCCATTTAATTAAAATAGCTTTAATAGCACGAGGGAATCCAACCGCGCTCTGCTACCAAAAATGTACCAGTGGGGTGCTGGCTGGAATTTGATTATTAAGAAAAAAGATCACTTACCCAATAGTTTCATGGTTTACCGTACTTGCTAATTTTGTTTCACTACATCAAACCACAGTGGCGCTCTGACAGGTCCCTTCCCTGGTACCAATTTACAAATAATCCCTACTACCTAGTCCGGGATTGCTCTACCTCTTTAATTATTTTTTACAAATAACATTAATTTTAGTTTAAAAAGTCTAAACTTATAAAAACTGAGAAATAAAACCATTACATACCCTATAAAGATTTTGAACATCATTTGATCAAATAAAATTATAATAATTCAGTGTAATGCCGTTTTAACGCTCTAGTCCAAGAGGTGACTGTAAAATTGTTTCAAGATAAATTGATAGATACGTCGCGACAACACGGTGGTAGGCTGGGAGCCGGAAGTCAAATTGGGTTTGGCTCTTCACTGACAAAATGCAATTTAATTAATTTTGGGGTGAAACTGAGTTTTAATGGAGTGTCAAGTATAATTTTGTATTTTAAAGGCGGTTTTACCTGATGGGTCTCTAAAGGTCAATAGAGGTCACAAAAGGCAACACTTCAACAACGTATCCTCTTTAGGACCAAGGCATTCCTTGACTGTAAAACGTTTTCACAATCCCTAGACATTCATCATTCATCATCATCATTTCAGCCGAAAGACGCCCACTGCTAGAAATTACTGAAAAAAATATTTTGTTAAGTCTTTAAGAGACCCATCAGGAAAAACCGGCTTTAAAAAACAACATCAAAAGGTGTTTATACGAAATAAGATATACAAACTCATTTTTCGACGTCAATGCTAATAACTACCAAGGAGCAGACTGTCCATGGTTGGTCGTTCAAAAGTGGCGTTCGTCTGTGGACAAGAACCGCCAGATGAAACTCTACATCGCATCTTATAGACACTAATAGTTTGTTTCATATTAATCCGGACAAAAGGTCATTGACGCCTGCATATTATGCGCACATTTTTTTCAAACGATACCATAAAACTATAAGAAATTATCGCAAAATACGTAATTTGGCATACCGTAGTAGAAGGCGGGATGAACGTATGACTTTGCCAGACATTTTGGCGTTACACTATTTTTAATAACTTTCAAGAAAACAAAGAGGTCAATGAACTATTATCCGGATTAATATGAAACAGACCATAGTCAGGATTTCATTGACGATAACAGCGTACACACGACCGCACATAAAGTTCACCGTAACCGTTTAACCTTTCATAACGCGAGGGCGATTGTAGAGACTGTACGCACCTACCTATTTCCCTTTAACACTCATTTCCTTCCTGAAAACATGACGTTATTAAACAAAACCAAGAAAAGCGGTCATCTAAGATCAAAAGGATAGTTATCAAAGAAAGAATGTTGGGGAAATTTAAATCGTCCAGATGAAAATAGGATTTGGAAACTTAAAAAGGTTTCTTCGCTTCCAATTTGGACTGGCATCAATTTTCTACCCTCATCAGAACGCGATGGGAACGACCTTAGCCATCTACACACCGACGGCAAGGATCGTAAACATTTTGCAATCAATACAATACTACAATACAATATTATTTATTGACACAAAAATATACAGTGCACAGAAACAATTATTATAAATACGAAAATCCCAATCCCACTATTATTCAAATCCCTACTAGTATTATAAATACGAAAGTAACTCAAAATTCATTATAGGCTTCCCTCATCATAATCATCATCATCATCTCAGCCGAAAGACGTCTACTGCTGGACAAAGGCCTCCCCCAAAGATCTCCACAATGATCGGTCCTGTGCTAGACAGGCTCACTAAAAACACTTAATGTCTTTATTTTTAATTGACCTATGCTTGTGTCGAAAATGTACGACAAATAAAGCTTCACCGGACTTGCGGGGGAGCGGAAGACTCTACGACTCTACCCCAATAACTTAATGACATCATATAAGAAAAGCTAAAAAGCTTTGCTCAAACCAAGACCGTCTCTCGTCTCAAACGAATGTACAAGTCTAAGCAATAAAAAAAGAGATCAAACAAATCTAAAAGAGGCGATGCGATATCAGTTTGACAACTGGCGGGTTCGCACAATGTGGAGAAGAACCCGCCGAAGACACTTCACAGGTGACATCTTTTGTATCATTCCTCTTATTTTTAAATGTGCTTAAAAATATTACAATATTATTATAATACTAGTCAGTCTTCTTTACAATATTCTTATATTAACTCTGTCTGTCTATCCGTTTGTTACCCCCTATCCCTATCTCAAGTAAACATTTTTTTTGCTAAAAAGGGAACTCCAGTATACTTTCTTACTGGTATATTTTCGTACATTTGGTAAAGAAATAAATACTTTTTTTTGCTACGCTCTCACGCTCAAACTACAGGACCGATTTTGATGAAACTTGGTACTGAGATAGAATAAACCTTGGGAAGGACTGCGAGACTGCAAGAAAATACCTCATTCCCACGGGAAAAACTGTTATCGCGGGCGGAGCCTCGAAGCTGCAAGCTAGTGAAATATTATTTTATTTCACTTGTCGTTGATAGGAAGTCCGCTTTCGAAAGACAAGGTCGCGGGTTCGGTTTTCTTCGATTTGGTTGTCTTCAATGTTGCTGACTTAAATAAACTAATATAAAAAATTGTAGGTATATATTTTGAATTCTTTGCCCATTCTGGAAGTTATTGCTAAAACTCTTGGTGGTGGAGTTGCGGATCGCGATGTCAAATAGATTGACATTCACCTGTCCCTTTTGAATATTTATATATTAAAATAGTTCGTCGACATTGAATTACTATTGAACATTCTTTGATAACATTTTCTTTTGTTGGTGAACTACTACTGTACTAGCGTGCACATAAAGACAGCTTCATACTCATACCGTACTCATAATAATATGAATTAGGTCGTTTGTGTTTTGTTTTTCTCCTCCCCGCGCATTCCCCTCCCGCTGCCGCCATGTCAGCTCATGTATGTATTCGAGGTGTTTTCTCTGGTACTTGTACGTAATCTTCAATGTTCGTCGAACCTTCCAACCGTATTCCTCTGGTCTCTACCACGCATGCGCGCCGCCAACCCTTAGAAAGCGCCCCTAGCTGGCGCCCAGTTCGCGTATTGACGCCGCTCCGACGCGCGTTTCCACCCACACCAAACCCACATTTAGTCGAAAAACCAACCAGTGTGTTTAGTGCTTGTGACGTTTTGTGACAGTGTTTTGTTTGTGCTAGTTCCAAATTCTAACTGGATTTTTCCGGATACAACCGCTTCTAACCATCCGTGAGTACAACAAACGAATTGTAAAGGTTATAATGGCCGATTTAGGCGATAGGCGATACGCTAGTCTTTTGTCAAAGCGTTCTGTTATTCGACTGCTATTCAATTAATGTGTATCATAACCATTATATAACGTAACTGTGTTAGTGAAAGATATAGGTTGTTTACACGGTTTATTGATTTTGAAAAGTTTTGACGCTATGAAGGCCTCTGATGGTTATTGAGGGGTGTGTAATGTAACGATCGGCCACTTTAATACCTTAATTTCACATAACATTGAAAAGCGTCGTGATAAACATTTACCTACGAACAAGGGCCAAAATTAAGAGTAGGTAGTTAAATACATAATTTAAGCTCATTATTGCTTGCGTTGTGAAAATAAGTTGTGCAACGCTTAAAATAAAGTCTCTACTCGTATAACCCATTTAATTGAGAAAAAATCTACGATTTGATACAATTTGATATTGCGAGGCAATTCGTAATGTTGTCACTTTCCTTGACTTTAAAGTGCATGGTTCGATAGGTAACTGTACCCGATGAGAGAATGTTTGTGACAACGTGTATAAACGATTTTTTATTTTATTTTTATTTTATTAACTGACTTTTTAGGGCTTCTCTCAATAAATTTTGAATGAATATTAAAAAATATATGTACCTACACGCGAATTAGGGACACAAAATAAACACAGTTTATTTTTAGTTATTTGGGATATTTCACACACGACTCTATCTAACTCTAACCTACTTATATAGAGCTTCTTAGAGCCAGTACATGGTCCAAGAAAACAAGGTCTAACAAGAAGATCACGTGACTGACACAAGCCTACGTCATTTTGCCTATTTATCCTTGTTGAATGCGTGTAATAGACAAAGATAAACAGCGCAAAATGACGTAGGCTTGTGTTTGTCACGTGGTTTCTTGTTAGACCTTGTTTTCTTAGACCGTGGAGCCAGTACTATGGGTATCCGACAGATACATACTGTATTTACTGTGTTTTGTACATAGGTACAGAAGCCAGCACATGCGGCTGCACATTCGAACTACAAAATTCACCCCTACCGCTACGGAATACGGGTGCTCTCAAGGTCAACATGCCCAGCCGCATGTGCTAGCTACTATACTTTTATAAATATAAAACAATCACACACAAGGCAAACACAAGTACACATCATACGAATGTTTGCCCTGGCCATTCGTATTAGCGGCCTTCTAATAAGCAGATATTTACCAACGACGCCAGACGCCCTCAAGTATATTATTTATTTTATTTCATATTTCATGTGTTAAAATATAGACAGTCTTTACTTTTGCTATTGTTCCAGGAAGTTTACAAATGTGCTTAGTAAATAAACCCACCATACAAATAAAATTCTATAAGAATAAACGACTCCCATTTCCTGAAGCAGTGAAATTTCAATTATATTTTATGTAAAGCTCTCAGAATTTCCCCTAGAAAATTTCTGCACAGGCTTCGTTCAAAGCGAGCCATATTTTACCTAATTCATATTAATTTTCCCCAAAAATTCCTTCATTAATTTGCCATTTTAATGTTCAGTCGATCGGAAGTTGAGTTTAAATTTCACCCTTATCACTACTGCTATACGGTCCACTATGTTGTTTGTTTTTCGCTATTTCGGCCATAACCTTTCCCTTTTTGCTCCTTACAGCTTTCGTGAATACGCGTCTTTTGAGCTTTTCAATATCATATCAATCACAACTCTCCTAAATATAAAGGAATCGCACTTTTTCGTGAAATCGGACCCTATAATGGGTACGAACGAAAAGACATTTCCAATGTCAAAAGAAAGACACTTGGTATCTTCAGTCGTCCCGTGATCATGGTGCATCAAAATATCGGTCCCTCACTCAAGACAAATACTGCCGTTGTAAAAACAATGATGATGACATTGATGACGTTAATGACACTATTTCGCAACAAGATGGCGCCTTAGCATTCCTCAATCCCCTGAAATTCTTTCATTCTTTTGCCATTTTAATGTTCAATCGACCGGAAGTTGAGTTTACAAATTCCACCCTTAGCGATACTGATAGTAGGTATACGGTTCACTATAATAATAATGTTGTTGTGATAATGTTGTATTATTATTACATTTTATGCAATGGTGGATTTTTTGGTGGCAATTTCGCACATTTCATGTAGAACCGACGGCCGTTGGGGCAGAAAGGTTCTTGAATGGCGACCGCGCACCGGAAGACGTAGTGTGGGCAGGCCCCCCACGAGGTGGACTGACGATCTGGTGAGGGTTGCGGGAACCGCTGGATGCGGGTGCGCAGGACCGATCATTGTGGAGATCCTTGGGGGAGGCCTTTGTCCAGCAGTGGACGTCTACAGGCTGAGATGATGATGATGATGATGATGATTACATTTTAAATATGTATAGCTTGGCAATTGATGATGATGATGACACTTTTGCGGTACGGCCTTGCCTTTCCTATTCTTATTTAAAACGCACAGTAATTATCTCTTGTAACTTGTGAAATAGAAGCGTCGGTGTCCAAGTGTAGGGCTATTGATTTCCAATTAGAAGTTCGCGGGTTCAAGTTTTGGCACGTACCACTGTGTTTTTATTCATATGTACGTATATTCGACGCTTTTACGGTGAAGGTAAACATCGTGAGGAAACCTGCGCACACCTGCGAAGAAGTTCAAACGTGTGTGAAGTCGACCAACCCGCTTTAGGCTAGCGTGGCCTATTCACCCTGATTTCAGGGAGGCTCGAGCCCCTCGGTGGGGGCACATATGAGCTGTTAAAAACAAACAAACACTTGTGAAATTGTAGCTTAGTGGAACCAGGTCCAATACGTTAGAATACACTGCTGGTATTGGAAACGGAGTCATCCATTTTTCATCCACGAACTTGTTTATTTGTTACATACTTCACATATGCTACGTTAGGACGCTTTCGAACTTGCCAGTCATCTTCGTCATTGCTTTCCCATTTATGTAGACACGTTATTTTCTTTGGTGTGGATTCTATTTTCATTTTCAGTATTTATTAGTTCATACATAATCCAAATACAATAGAATAGAATATACTTTATTGCACACAAGAGAATACAACAAACAAAATTAAAGCAACACAGATGTACAAAAGGCGGCCTTATTGCTAAGGTAGCAATTTCTACCAGGAAACCCTTAGCTTTGGGTTTTAGAGACACTAACTGCTCGCCCGCGGCTACGCCCGCATTTTTTTATTACTTCTATGGGAATAAGATATTTTTATAATAAATAAAATGATGTCCCCCGCCCTATGGCTCCGCCCACGGTAACAGTTACTGTTCTTCCCGTCGAAATAAAGTATTATAAGTAAACTAAAATAAAGTAAATAGTTGCGTTTGTTCTTTTCCGAGCTCTACCTCTGTATCAAGTTTTATCAAAATCGGTTCACTGGTTTTTTCGTGAAAGCGTAACAAACAGACAGAGAGGACAGAACTACTTTCGCATTTCTAATATTAGTAGGAATAATGGCAAAGGAGTCGCTCTGTTTGTTCCAAACGCGACTAATGGATCACATGAATGTATTATGTAAATATATGTGATTGATTAACTTGTTGTTGTAATACTCAGAATTGAATACCTAATAAACCAGCTTGTAGTTCCCGTGTATAATAAAAAAACAAAAAATACTCTCTTCAGACTTACTTAATTCAAATTACGTTTAAATAAAAAAGTCTTATATTATTTGTATAGGCTCTTTATAAAGCCCTTTACTTTAATAGGATAAGTACAAATAATTTGGCGCCTATTCGTACTGCGAATGTCCAACCGCAAGTGCTGCCTTCTGTACCTACCTATTTTTTGTTTTTGGCAAGAATAGCTATTTGAATTATCGCTATAACAACGCAATGGAGCTACATTACGTGTTCGCAATACGATGATTTTTATTTTTCTAGTATGACATGTAGTCGTATTAAAAAGGTGAAGGTCGTTGTATAGCGGGATTTCAAAATTCGACAACCGGAATTCGGTACTGATTTTTCGCAGGCAACCTTAAACCACCGTATTTATAATAAGATCATGTTTAATTATTTTTAATTTTAATACAATAAACAGACCGTTGCAAATGCTAGTGTAAATTGACCTGTTTATACCTGGCTACCGGAGAGTTGTGACCGGAAAAAAATAGGCAACCCATATGCAATATATTTATTATATGTTAAATACAATTTAAAATACGCTTTATCAAATAAACATCTCGGTAAAGGTCGTTGTATGGCGGGGTCCTATACTATATTTAAAACCAATTATCACACATAATTTATAACATTATTCACCAACGTTGTCCCAGTGGATTTAATTAAACAATTCCACGTGCCTTCGTTAGTGGTTTACCGGTTCACCGTTTGCATGCACGTCAACCGTTAATTTGCGGTCAGAACACCACTAGCTGCCCAATCGCTTAATTATATTATAACAATACACAATATTACCATGTACAGTTAAGTGGAGGTCAAGCTGAAACACATTACGATCTCTACCTTCTTTTTCGTATTTAATTACTTAATAATAATAATAATAATAATTTTTAGCTTTTCATGTAAACTTCAGGTACAGAAGAAAATAATAGTACTGCTTCAGGTGACTTCAGTCACGTAACCAGCCACTTAGTGTGTGTTTTTTTTTTTTTCTGTTTTTATTCTATGTTCCTTATAGAAAGTTGTTCAGTTTCATGGGTACTACCACTATGTTGCGTATAAACAGCCAGTTAAATTTCACGGTGTATATGACGCATATTACGTTCGGCCAGTATAGGTTCACCGCCTACGCATACCCATGTTTTGTGGGTCAATTTACGTTGGTGGATATTTAAGTTCCCTTGTTACCACTTTAAGCTGAGCTCTCGTATGCTCTAGTCAACATGAAACGATGGATGATGTCACTTAGATGCGTATTAAAGGTGCCCTTGGCAGGTGCGTGTCTAGACTAGACTAATACCTACCTAGAATAGATCAAGGGTTCTTTAGTAGGTAGTAAATTATTCACCACAGAAAATATATCACCAATAAGTTAGAAGTTTTTGTTTTACTATTTTTACGGTTTCGTGTCATACAATCTAACAATTTTACAATAATATTATGTAGGATTGTAAATTACTATTAGGTAATTGTGTAGCAAAACAAATTCTACCTCACTTTTACCTCTATCACTAGTAATCACTACATAGTATAAAACAAAGTCGCTTTCTCTGTCCCTATGTCCCTATGTATGCTTAAATCTTTAAAACTACGCAACGGATTTTGATGCGGTATTTTTTAATAGATAGAGTGATTCAAGAGGAAGGTTTATATGTATAATACATGCATAATATACCTAAGGATAACCCACGATAACCATTTTGCCGTGCAAAGCCGGGGCGGGTCGCTAGTAAAATATGAATAAAGAAAAAAATAATCATATTTAGAAAATGGAATATAGTCACAGAAGAAAATAATAGTCGCGCTATTTTCAATTGTTTGTCGGAATACAATTTGACAAACAAGTCACTATTCGATAAACTTGTTTGTAGTGCAGGCTCCCACCGGCACCTCGTTTAAATAATTTGCGTACCGCCAACTGATTTTTATGTGTTTTAGGGACCTTAAGCTATATAAAAATACTTGTTACCACGAGCGAGCGTGGTAGGTTTCCATTCTAGCCGAGCTTCCTCAAACCCAATACAGATGCCGAAAAAAAAAAGAAAAAAATAACCGTGTGGGGTATTAAATGAAAAGTCATCATGAGTAGATTACAGGCAACAAGCTTTTTCATATAGCTTAAGGTCCCTACAATACATATCAAAAATCAGTTGGTGGTACCTACGCAAATTTTTTAAACGAATCTCCTTTGAGAGTCCGCTATATTGGCGACTGCGCGAAGAAAAAAAGGAGGGTTTTTGGCTTTTGGAAGAAGGATAAAAAGATCGTATCTTTCAAATACCGGCACTTATTAACATAACCTCAAATTACTGTTGGCCTCTTTACTCTAACCAAATAACTTTGAGTAGAAAAACTCATAAAAGTCTGTACCTACCTACAGGTTCATAAGTCTATTTTTATCTGCCCGTAGGAGTGTCACCTTCCCTCAGAGGTTTTGCGGTAAAGAGCTCAAATGAGTTTTGTACAACATTCTAATAGAAATATAATGTTTACTTCAAGTTTGCTAAAATCAGGAAATTCCCAAAAAAATTTGTATCCTCACATATAACGTGAAAGTACGCAAAAACGACTGAATGTTAAATAAAAAAACTGTCCAACCCTATTCATATTTTACCATTTATAGCACAGAATACCAAACAGTAGGATGAAGTCAGTGATTTTTGTTTATACTTACAAGCGGATTTTATACCAACATTTTTTTATAGCAATAGTCAGTTTTATGACACTTTGACTTTTCACATTTCATACAAACTGGCTTATATGTTACCTACGGAAATTGGTAATGTAAAAAAGTTGATACTAGATTTCGCTATGTATAATGTACCAAACATTTCCATTCATTGTTAAGACATCGTACAGATCTCTTAAAGGCGCCACACGTGAAATATCATAGCAAGCGACGTGAAATATGAAAAACTCGGCTCTTATTATTTTCTCCCTTATTTACACGCGTGTAACAAGAATAAAATACTTGTACATTCGTTCGTTCTTTGGTGTTCTTTGACATATTTTCTGTTGTATTTTTCGAGCTTCAATTGAATATTATGATGTTTCTTCGAGAGTGATTTTTTATTTGGAAGTTGTGTGAAGATAAATTAATTTCTGTTCATGATTTGATGATTTAGTTTAGAAATTATTACTGATGTTATCATACTAATATTACAAACAGAGACGGCCCCGTAGCCTGGTTGGTAGTACGTCTGCCTATTGAGCACAGGGTCGCGGGTTCGAGTCCCGCCCAGGGCAAACATTCGTGTGATGAGCACTTGTGTTTGCCTTGTGTCTGGATATTGTATATTCATATATGTATGTATATCAGCTGTCTGGCACCCATAGTACAGGCTCTGCCTAGTTTGGGGTCAGATGGTCGTGTGTGAGTTGTCCCACATAAGAAAAAAAAACAGGAAAGATTTGTACTTTTGTGTGTGCGTATGTTTGTAACATTAAATAAACTCAAAAACTACTGAACCGATTTCAAATTTTTTTTTACCATTAGAGAGCTACATTCACCGTGAGTAACACAGCTACGTTTTACCTCGGGAAAATGCCTCATTCCCACGGGAAAAACTGTTAACGCGAGCGGATCCGCGGCGGAAAGCTAGTCTGCTACTCGTATATTAAGAGCGTTTGTAGTGTAGTGGACAGGAACGGTGATTTTCGTTTGGAATATGTCGGTTCATTCCACAAGTACAAAGCCTGGTCCCCTGCCTTTAAAGGGAGATTTTGCGTCCTTTTAGTCGGTTACTCAGGTGAATGATGCTGTTCATTAAATAAATAAACATATGGGCACGTCTTACAGAAGGCCATGTAACGACAAACTAAATACTTTTCTAGTCACCATCTTTAATTAGTCTTTTTTTTAATTGAACTATGCTTGTGTCGAAAAAGTACAACGAATCAAGCTTCACGGGACTTGCGGGGGAGCAATTTAATTAGTGTCGTTACGTCAGGCTATGGCTAACATCGCAAATAAGGGAGTGGTGTGACCTAAGTAAATTAGTCCAGGCTACGCGCGGCCTATGAAAAGGTGAAGCTATTTAGCTTTGAAAGGTCAAGTTATTTTGGTCAATTTACTAAGCGTCATGCGTCATCGCAGCTAATGTTGTAAGTATGATAGTATGTAAGTCTTCTTTTCACTTTAAAACAAAACAACAGATAACTTTTTTTGACGTGACAACGTCTCATAATTCGATGGAGCCAGCTGCTCGCACGAAAAAACATGACGCAATGCGGCGTTACCGCGCGGCTGAGGCGTTCCATTTAAGGCTTGAAGTGCAAGCGAGAGCGCGGAACGAGCGACAAAGAGGCACAATCGTTGTCACGTTCAACTATCGTCAGTAAACCGACTTTACAGACAACCGCTTTTTTTCATAATAATAATAACACAGGATGTTATGTGATGTTATAAGTAATAACGGTAGTACTTATATATAACATCTATAACCATCTAGCTCAACATGAAGGTTACGATCCCAAATAAATAAATAAAAACCTCATTTGTAAATAAAAACCAGCAGCAATATATTTTCCTCTTTTCTAATCTTTGCAATCAAATTATTCTGCACCTCCCGGGGCGTGTTTTTATTCACAAGAATAATCTGCATAACAAAGGAATCTTTTGATTTTCGTGTTTGTCTGTTATTCCTCGGAGGGCTTGTTAGCATTTTTATATATCATACTAATATTATAAAGAGGAAAGATTTGTATTTTTGTGTGTGTGTATTGTGGTGTGCATGTGTCCTTCATGCACGCCGTTTCATGCTGGCAGCCTCTTTTTCGTTTGAGGCTTTATAAAGATGTAAAGTAATATCAGTTTGAATTTGGTTGATGTTTGAGAGATGGCCGTAGCCCGTGCTACGAGCCGGACGCCATTCTTATAATTTTCTAAAGCATTTGAGCATTTGTAATGTTTCGTTATTAAGTCTCTAATATATAGTCTTCAATTTAAAAGCACATGTTGTTTTCCTTGTCCTCCACCATTAGGGCCGGTTCGTACATGGTGGAGGCTACGTGAAAGGAAAGATATGAATGGTCGACTTGCACGATGGTCACTAGCTATACAGCAGTACGATTTCGATATTGTTTACTGTGCAGGCAAAGATAATATAATTGCAGATTTTCTTAGCAGAAATCCCTTGATTGATGAGGATATGCCCTCTTCATGCGTCACTGAGAATATTGTAGATGATGGTTTACAATTATACAAAATACCCAACCAGCAAAAAGTGGTTTTTAAACTATCTCCAGGATATCATTTCCCTAGGACTATATGAGACTTATATCCACATATAAGTCCGGAAAAGGGCCCACTTTATAAGTAAACTTTTACTTATATTGTGTTTATAATAGACCGCATCAATACCGTTTACGCCTATGTTGCTCCTGTAATAGAATTACGTGAATGCAATTAGTCCTGCAAATGCCAATATAAGTAAATTATTGGAAAAAGTGAGATGAATTCGCGCCTCGCAATCCTACAATAATCTCACATTTTGTGAACAGTCAAATTGTGTGCTGTCGGTCCAGGAATTGTTAAACTGCTTGAATAAGGCAAAGTATAGTAGGTATTATGTAAATACTACTTAATTTTAATTTACTTTTAAATGTCAGCCATAGTACAAAATATAATGCTTATTGTTGTTAGTCTGTTGTATATTCGTAGGGGAATATGAATTTACTGAATATTCTATCATGTTTTTAATTAAATTTTTAAAGCGCCTCCCGTATCTTACGCATTTACATTTTAATATTTAATAGTTTATTATAAAAATATCATAAACAGACACCATTTTTTCGGTGAGCATTGTCAAGTACGATTTAGCGCTAATATGAGTAATATTAGTTCTAAATTGGCGAGTGTTAAAACCGAAGAAGATTCGCCATATTGTTACCAATTAGGGTTATATTGGCCATAAAATATTAGCTTATATGAGGTTATAAGTATAAATAACAGGAGTGGTTGCGCCTCAGTGTATATACTCCTGGTAGATGCTCCTCGAGGAATATTAGATTAAAATGTTCCTAAGATGTTATCTTATAGGCGCATATAAGTCTGAGTTACCGGATTAATTAGTCCTGAGTGCAATTAGTTTTGTTCCTAGCTTTAATAGGAGTGTTAATCCAGTAGTAGCCATGAAACATTATACTATATACCGATATAAGTTCAAATTATAGGATTAAACGCACTGAAGTAAAAACGGCATTCATGAATACTGTTAAAATCGCAGTAGCAAACATGAAAACCATCATCGGAGCTATATAAGTCCACATAGCTTTATAAAATCGCATTCCAGGATAACTTTGCTGGTTGGGTAGAAGCCTCGCGTTTTGAGTTAGATCAAAATAATGATGAATTTTGTGTTAGATTGATTAATAGGGTTGCGAATAGTCCGCGGGGATTATTTAAAGGATTTTGTATGAGGGATAATAAACTTTATCACAGATTGAAACAGGGTACTAATTTCATTGATCGTTTAGTAATTCCTGAATCTTCTTTTTCGGATGTCCTGAAAGAAATTCATGATGATCCTTGGAATGGTGCACATTTTGGGCTTTCCAAGACTTTGAAAAAGTTTAGAGAAAGGTATTATATTGCACAAGCTGAGAAGAAAATTTCAAAATATATTAAAAGTTGTAAGTTTTGTCAAGAGAGAAAAAGAGTACATTTATTAGCCCCGTTGCAACCAATTTGTATTAATCGTTTATTTGAGAAAATAGCCGTGGACGTGTTAGGACCACTTCCTAGGTCTAATAATGGTAATAAATATATTATAATTTCATTGGAATTTTTATCGAAATATGCGATTACCAAAGCTGTTCCTAACGCCACAGCTGAAGCTATTAGTGATTTTCTGATTAATGAGATATTCTGTAAATTTGGTTCAGTAGGGGAAGTTATTACTGATCGTGGCTCCATTTTTACTTCAAACGTTGTTAGGGATACGGTTAATTTTTTTGATTCTACTTTAAGTGTGGCTGCCACTAGACATCCACAGACAGTTGGTTTGGTTGAACGTTTTAATCAGACTATTTACCAAGGTTTAGCGATGTATGTTAATGATAGGCAGAATGATTGGTGTTCGTTTTTGCCCATGATCACTTATGCATATAATATTTCTGACCAAGCTTCGTCGAATATATCTCCTTATAAACTTGTTTACGCCAGAGACCCAATTTTACGGTCAGATCTTAGTGTGAATGCTTTTTTGAATAGTGCAGATACAGACATAAATGCGCGTAAAATTAAGAATGATAGATTAATGTCATGCGCGTTGAGAAATATTCGCAAGTCACAGGCAACCCAGAAATCGAACTATGATAAAAAAGTTAGATTTGTTACTTTTGAACCAGGAAGTTTAGTTTTGGTTCATAACCCTAAAAGAGTTACGAGTCTCGGTTTGAAGTTGTCGAGGCCCTATAAAGGTCCTTATCGTGTCCTTCGTAGATTACCTAATAATAATTATCTTTTACGTAAACTAAATGGTGGTTCAAGACATGATATTTTGATTCACCATAATTCTTTAAAACCTTTTAAGCTAAGATTGTAATATATATTAGGTTTAATTTTTCCTAACTTTTAATTAATGACATTTTGCATTTATGACATTTTGCATTTATGACATTTTGCATTTTTGTCATTTCACGTTTTTGTCCTTTTGCGTCTTGAACATTTTAACTTTTTTTTCCCTTATTATTATACAATTGTTATAATGTCATAAGTTAACGGTTTGACATTTATTTTTTTTTACAAACTGCTATTGATAGAAGTTTTATTCTATTTGGGTGAGTTATGGTCATATGTTTGGTTTTATATGTTCACATTTATCTCCAAGTTTGTATGGGTAGTTTTTTGGCATGTACTCACTTATGGACATATGTATCCGGTGAGGTAACATTCGTTGTGTTACACTGTTGTGATGATTAGTTTTTCATGATTGATACGAGTTAGTGTGAGCATAAAGACTTAGACATTTACTGACTATTTATCTTACCTTGATTGAAACTTTTTATGCAGATTTGTTTATTTTCAGATATAAATAAAATAAAATAATTTTAACAAATAATTTTAATACCATCCGTGACGACGAGTGAGGAGTGTTAGTGCCCCAAAGAAGGAACCTGATGGCCAGGAGAAGGAGCTGCCGAGGTGCTACACCGGTACTCCATGTTTGATGATGACGAGATAATGTTGCAGATGCATTTGTGATAATAATGCCTAAAGGATGCGTTGAGAAAGATAAGTCTAAGTGTTGATTTTATTAGTAATGTCTGCAGGCTCTATGATGTGGCCTTTATGAAGTTTGGAGAGATGGCCGTAGCCCGTGCTACGAGCCTGACGCCATTCTTATAATTTTCTAAAGCATTTGCATTTGTAATGTTTCGTTATTAAGTCTCTAATATATAATACCTAATTTAAATGCATACGTTGTTTTCCTTGTCCTCCACCATTAGGGCCGGTTCGTACATTTCCTTCTTCAAAAACGGGAGTTGGTCTTTTCACGACCACTCTTCTAGTTGTTATGACACAACATCTTTTTTTAAATTGCGAGACAATTCTCAATTCAAAATAATATCCTTCTTCCAAAATAGCGACATAAGCGCCAGTTACAAACGAAAGGAGTTCGCAAAAGCATTAATGCGAACTCCACATCCCCCGCGGTCACAAGAATTGTCTCGCTTAACACAGTTGACAACCCTAAACTCATGACCTAAAAGTGGACAGGGCAAAATAAACACTTAACATAACAACCTGTCAACAAAGTCTGTTGCTAACAGCTTCCTGGTGCAATGCAAGCAAACAAACCAGATCATTACACAAGAAACGAATGCCAAAACCTGTCCCAAAAGACAGTCGCATCATTGATCAGGTTGGACTACCAAACATCGTGGCAATAAGCCAATAGACTCTAATCCTAACAGCGTCACAAAATGAGTAACAGTCAACCTGTCAAATCAGAAGTTGAAACCAGCGTCCAAGAATTAATTTATTTAAATGTTTTAAAAATATTAATAATAATTAATAATCCAAACCAGGACACGCAAGCAACAACGCCCAACAACGACAAACGAACAATTAGACAAAGGGCGCACGCATCCTAACTAATACTTAAATATCTCAACCTAAGTTAAGTTGACATCAATCAGGGTAGCGCAAATCTAGTATCTTCATTATACAAGTAACGTAAATTATGACGAGTCGACACGTACAGCACATCAAAGTTCAGCATTCCGGAACGACAGCAACATACTAATCGTATTTTTTAAAAGAAAAACCCTAAGCTATTTGTTGTTAAGACATCATTGAAAGAAAACAATAAGGTGTCAACAACCCTACACTAAGCTCTATCCCCCCCCAAATAAAATTAATAAAGCAACCCCATTGATTTATTAATCGTATAAAATTTTAAATTCTTCGACGCTGTCATCGTGGATGGTATTAAAATTATTTATTTAATTTAATTTAATTTTTTTTTTTTTTTTTTTTTTTTTTTACAAACTGCTATTGATAGAAGTTTTGTTCTATTTGGGTGAGTTATGGTCATATGTTTGGTTTTATATGTGGTGTGCATGTGTCCTTCATGCACGCCGTTTCATGCTGGCAGCCTCTTTTTCGTCTAAGGACTCGGGAGACGTAACAAAATAAATATACTCTGCCTCTGATAAACAAACAGACTCATTTTGAATTAAATCTAATGAAAAATTATTTTCCTCATTAGTTGAAAAATGGATTTTATTATTTCCAATTACGAGTGAGCACGAGCTAAAATCAACCATAACCCTATGCATGGACAGGAAGTCCAAACCAATAATGAATTCAGGGACTAATTTCTTAATTACAATAAATTCATGGCAGTATAGAACATTATTTATTAATATATTTAAAGTAACGGCACATTTTGTCTCTAGACAATGCCCATTAACAGCTTTAATTTTTTTATTAACAGGGTTCAACATATTTAAAGATAACTTAGAATTAATTTTATCATAGCAGGCTTCCGATATCACGGATACAGAAGCTCCGGTGTCGATGATAGCTGGAAGCTTGGTGTCGGCAACTTCTACTTCAATCGACGACATCGTAGAAATGGGACATGGAGATATCTTTTCGTCGTCCAACGTCGTCCCTATTGTTGGCGACGATTCATGTTTGGGGACCTGGAGAACGGTGCCCAGCTTCTTGGTGCACTTCGGAGATTGTAACGTGGCGTTGCAGCACTGTTTTGTGTGCTGGGGCTCTGGTAGGCACTGTTTGAAGCAAACGCCGGCGGGGAGGATCGTGACGTGGTGGCAGGCGTGGCACGAGTTGGCGTGGACACATTCGATGGCGCCAGGTTCCTCGTAGGAGTGGAGAAATTGTCCGCCATATCTCCAGCGGCGTATGAAGGGGTATTGAAATTCACTACACTAACGTTTTCAATTTTAACAGGCAATGTTAAGTTTGTCTCATTAGGAGACATCAGTTCTGTAAAGTTTCGAGCGGCATTCTTAAGTGCCTTTAGGTTCGCAAATACATGTGCGGCCAGGGTCTTTTTGTAATAAAAACTCAGACCACTTAAACAACGTTTAACTAAAATATGATCATCTGTGATCTTTGCCATGGATCCGAGAGCTTCAATACGGTAAATAAAATCTAATATAGGTTCATTTTTATCCTGTCTGGCTTTGTAAAATATTTCCGAATAATTTATGCTGGAAGGGAATTCGTCAATAATTGCCTTCTTGATGTCGTCATATTCAGACTTAGAAGATTTAATATAGTTGAAATAGGACAACGCGGGGCCCTCCAAATAGTTCGCTAGGGCGAGACTCTTGATAGTGTTTGACCAGTTGTTGATCGCAGCGACGGTTTCAAAATTGTCGAAAAAAGAGGTCACATCGGCGTTCGTACCGGAGAACTTTGCCATAGCTTCCTTTTTTTTAAACACTTTTTATTCCTTTAAAATATAGACGATCACTTAGCTTTGTGGAACAGGGCTCTGCCCGCTCCACATAAAATCCTTCAATTGAAATCCTTTCCTAGCTGTACCGGGCGGGATGTGGTGTGCATGTGTCCTTCATGCACGCCGTTTCATGCTGGCAGCCTCTTTTTCGTTTGAGGCTTTATAAAGATGTAAAGTAATATCAGTTTGAATTTGGTTGATGTTTGAGAGATGGCCGTAGCCCGTGCTACGAGCCGGACGCCATTCTTATAATTTTCTAAAGCATTTGAGCATTTGTAATGTTTCGTTATTAAGTCTCTAATATATAGTCTTCAATTTAAAAGCACATGTTGTTTTCCTTGTCCTCCACCATTAGGGCCGGTTCGTACAGTATATTTGTAATGAATAAACTCGAAAACTACTGTGCCAATTACATAAATTCTTACACCATTAGAAGCTACATTCACCCTGAGTAACATACGCTACCTTTTATCGCGGGAAAATGCCTCATTCCCACGGAAAAAATTGCTAACGCGGGCGGAAAGCTAGTTATATATACAGGGCGTCCCACGGCTATGCCACATGGAGGGAAAGTACCTTAAATATTATTAGGTTAACCTCGAAACTCACTCGATTCAAGCAAGTGAATTATTTTCTTAATTATTAATATCATATTATTGAGTAGATTAAGCCTCTCTATTGAACTAATGTAGATGTCATGGGTCAATGACCGCAGAAGAGACTAGTTCATCGGCTTCACATCACAGGAAACCTCACAAGCGTAAAACCAGTGTAAGCTGAGCCACCGCGCTATGAGTTAAACAAACACCATGGGCTCTATTTATACTGGTTTTAATTTGAAAAGCCCAACATAAGCTGGCCTACTACGCCGTGTGCATAATGTTTGTATCAACGGTTCTGTTTATATTGGACTAGTATGTCTTAGTTGGCAATCGATCATGGTCCGTATGTTGCTTAGCGGAAAATTACTTAAGTAGCGGCTTTGTGGAGGTTAGAAGTGATTATTAATCATTTGTGCTTGTTGTTAAGGTCTAAAATAGCTCGCATGGCCATACGTTTTAATTTATATAATAAGTATTTTGTTTGTGTGTTGCGGTTTTACCCTTAGTCTGAACAGATAGAGATAAAATAGGTAAAATGGGGCAAGTAAATCAAAGCAAGTTTAACAAAGGGCTTTTTAAGCATGATCTTGCCCTCTTGAGTGTACTAACTTCTGAAAATCAATTTAATTATATTTAATCTAGCTTAATATAGTAGTAAAATATTATTCGAATTTCCGTTTTGTAGAAATGAAGTAGGTATTTTTTCAAATTGTATCCAAATTCGTTCAACAATGTTATCATCATCATCATTTTAGCCTGTAAAGTAGACGTCCACAGCTGGACAAAGACCTCCCCCTGTGATCTCCACAACGATCGGTCCTGCACTGCATCCAGCGGCAAACCGCGACCCTCACCAGATCGTCGGTCCACCTCGTGGGGGGCCTGCCCACGGCGTCTTCTGCCGTAATAATATAGACATGTAGTAATAAAAAATGAACATCCAAAATTTTAATATATTAGTATTAGTGAACAACCATGGTCCAAGAAAACAAGGTCTTGCAATTAGACGCGACTGACACGAACCTACGTCATTTTGCGCTGTTCATCCTTGTCCATTACACGCATTCGACAAGGATGAATAGGCAAAATGATCCAGAAATGACGTAGGCTCGTGTCAGTCACGTGGTCTAATTGCAAGACCTTGTTTCCTTGGACCATGTGAACAACTGTTTGTCTTTAAAATGGTTTCATATCTGAGTCTCTCAGTGGAGCACCAAAGCTGCCCCAGTGACCGACTTGTCTTCAGTGCGGAACACAATTACATGGTGGCACAACACACCTATAGTTAAACTTCTCAATAAGCAGGAAAACACACAGCAGCGCACACATTGTGCGAACCCGCCTGATATCGCATTGCCTCTTTTAGATTGTTTGATCTCTTTTTAATTGCTTAGACTTGTAGATTATTTGAGACGGGAGCTGGTCTTAGTTTGAGCAAAGCTTTTTAGATTCTTATATGACGTCAATAATGATTTTAAAAAAATTGATCTTATTTTTGTGTGTTGTCCTTTTGTAAAATCCGCGCGTTCGCTTCAAAAGGACGCGGCGTGACGTCTTGTAGCGATTTTCATATAAGTTCAAAATCAAAAGGTTTTTATTCAAAGTAAGACTTCACAAGTCATTTTTCAACGGCTAATGAGCAGAAGTTAATACCTACTCGTAAGCTTTGCTCAAACCAAGTTCATAGTAAGTTAAGCTCCGCCCGCGACAAAACGAGCGCGAGGCGACGCGTCCGTGTGATAGGTACAAATTACAAACAAAAATACAGACATTAAAAAAAAACAATAAAAAGACACACCTACGCATTGACATCTCCCTGCGTTGCGACATCCAAACAAAAAGGGCTCCCTCAGCGAAAGCCGCAGCCCGGCAGGCCACGGTGCTGGTCTTCCGGGAGTCCTGTTTTTTGGTCACGACACTGACGATAGAGTTCTTAAAAAAAATAAAAAAAAATGCGAGCATTTTAAACCACCCTGTATCATTCCCACAATGCTCAAGTAAAAGCGCAATGTTCGTAGACGTTCTACTACGGCATGAATAATTCGTAGTACACTCGTAGCAAAGTGCTACAGCGCTACGACGCCGCAGAAGTTTCGTAGCAAACAATTTGTTGAACAATATTGAAATGTTCAAAAAGATCACAAGATTTAATTGTGTTGACTGCTAAGTAAAGTAAAAGTTTTTTTTAAAGAACCGAATAAGTTTCTTTAGATATACAGGGTTTTTTTTAATCAGTGCACAAATTTTGGGTAGGCATAGATTAAAGAAAAGAAAAATACCCATATATTTTTATTTTATCACGTTTCATACAAAAAAATCGAAATATCGCCATTTTATGCATAAAATTGGTATCAAATTTTGTATGGGAAGATTTTTTATACGTGCCAAACTTCTTAATACTTCGTATAAACACTCATTGGCTTAATTAATTGGACACGTATTCTGTCGTTTTTTGAAATTCGTCCCCTAAACGGGTTAAAAATAGTGTCATAATTTGTAAAAAAAAATAAAAAAAAAAAATTATGTGATCTAGTAACGATACTGACTGTGTACACAAAATTTGTGCACTGATTAAAAAGTAACCCTGTATTACAATCTAGCCTACGACTAATAAGTCATTTTATTTTAACTTAATTTGCTAAATAGATATTTTGTAAGAACGTGTCCAATAAAGCTTTTCTTATTGACTCTATTAAGGGCAAGACACATTGTTCGTATGACTTTGTAAAATTAAAAAAAAAACACAGTATCACACACAAAGACAGCGCCATATCAGCCAAACCAGGGCCATATTTTTTTACATGACAAGGCTGTAGCCGCTTGGCCACCAACGCCCATTACCGGGAGCGGGATTTTTAAACAAGAAATAAAAGCAGAAAACAAGGAAAAGAAATCGTCAAAAAGATATTAAACAAACGTGAGGCACAAAGTGATATTTCTATTTAGGCCGGCGCCTATTCCGGCAGCGACAAAATGCAAAATATTTTACCTGTGTCGTTCCTGTATGCAAATGAGCTTCCCGTGGGACCAAAATATCATATTGTGGACCAGATTTGGTTTGCAAAATACTACCGTGATGAGTTTTTCATCGGGTAATGGACAAAAGATTTAGTATAGGGAAGAATTATAATAGAGGACATAGTCGAACCCTTTATAATGTATTTGTGCTTTAGAAATAGAATTAAAAATTATGTTTGTTTGAGAATTTCGCGCTTAGTACACATTATTTTGTATATTTACGGGTCTTTACGCGATAAAATAAGGTATCTTAAAACATACCTATTTAAAACTATCGCGTAAAGATCAGTGAGTAATAAAAAGGTTTTTAGTTATTACCATCATACATACTATTATTTTATAGAGGATAGATGTGTATTTTTGTGTGTGTGTGTGTGTGTGTGTATGTTTGTAATGAATAAACTTAAAAACTACTGAAACGATTTTAAAAATTCTTTCACCATTAGAAAGCTACATTCACTTTGAGTATCTTAGGCTATCTTTTACCGCGGGAAAATGTTTCATTCCCACGGGAAAATCTATTAACGCGGGCGGAGCTCGGCGGAATGCTAGTGGTATATAAAAAAATCTCGTAACTTACCTGTCCTTTTACCCAGAAACAAGCAACGGATTCACCTGAGTTTTTGCACAGATATAAAATAAGAGGGCTGGAGAGTGACATAAACCACTTTTTACCGCAGGAAATTATATAATTCCTACGAGAAGATGTAGTCGAAAAACAGAAACCAGAAACAGAAACCGAAACCAGAAACCTTGCAGAACAAAAGTTGTTCAGCTTCACGAGCCGAGAGGTTTCGCACTATTTCATTAACGCGTTGTTTATGCTTTGTCTACTAAAATAACTAGCAATGAATTTCACTGTCTTAGAAGATGAAGGACATTTCTTTTCTATCTATACTTGTAACGAATAAAATACAGTACATAATATATGTGATATTGTTCTAGCGGGCCCTATTGTTTTCGTCCCTGTATTCATTTTCACCTATACCTGTATAGTATAAGGCACTAAGCCTTTTGCGTGAGGATGGCTATCTAAGATATATCCGTAAATAACAATCCGAAAAAAAATAGGTAAAGACTTACCAGAAAAATAAAAAACATCACCGTATTGCAGATTTTCTATTGAATTAATTTTGTAATGGAAATTGTTGTCATAAACATAAAAAAAATATACACACAGGCCCCCAGCGCAGATTTTTAACTTTATTCAAGAGAAGGTTAATATGTAGAATACATGCATAATATACTTAGAAATAACCCACAATAACTATTTTCCTGTGCGAAGCCGGTGCGGGTCGCTAGTTTTGTTTATAAAGAAAATAATCTGATTTTTGTAGTCGGTTATAAAGCTCGTCTAAATACAATCAATCTTTCTCCGACAGACTTGTAAACTATTTCGTATAAATACATTCGTATACATGTCGGTCTTGCGGCAGCCCTATCTCAAACAAAGGGCGGGAAGCGCTCGGCGGGGAGCTTTTCATCCTTTGTGGGGCACCCCTGGATGAGACTACTTTGTGAAAAACTGCCAAGAGCGCAACGGGATCGAGCGTGGGGGTTCCGTAAGCAAACTATCTATTAATAATAGACATTTTTAAAACAGGAAATTGTCTTTACTTAATCTAAGGTGGAAATGTACCGTGTTATCATATCACTAAAGCTTTTAGCTTCTTTAAGATTTTTCATTCAAGACTTTTAATACAAACGTTAGCTATAAATTTAACTTTTTTTGTTAGGATTATGAAAGGAGTAAGTGACGAAAAATCTACTTTTATAAGAAATGAAACTTGTAATGTATTCTAAATAAATAAAGGGACAAGATCAAAATGTATTTAAACACATTTATTTGCCTACTTACTTGCTTATCGTGTGGCTTTCTAGGTTAACCGACCTCAGAAACCCTGGAGCTAGAATTATTGAGATTTTGTTACTATTACTAGCTGTCCGCCCGCGGCTACGCCCGCGTTGTTTTTTGGCTTTTCCGTGCAACTTCCCGTTGGAATGATATATTTTCCCGCGATAAAAACTATCTAAGATGTTGACTGGGAATACAAGGTACTTAAGTACCACCATGAAAAATTTAATTCAGCCCGGTCCAACAGTTTCTAAGATTAGCCCGTACAAAAAGACAAATAGAGAAACAAAAAGTTTGAAAAAGATGTGGGATAATTATGTTCTATAAGTACCACTTTTACATCCCTCTGACTCGCTTTTTAGTATTTTTTTTCTATATACAGATTTTTGACCTCTACAGTTTTATTATTAAGATAATAATAGAAAGATCGATATACTTACAAATGAACAAGAATATTATGGCGTTATGACCCGACGACCCGAGTAATCTATTATCTTGAACCAAAAATACGTGCAAGGATCGAATAGTCAAATTAAAGGCACGTTTATGAAATTCTCGCGTTCATCTCTGAATATTAAAGATAGAACATAATAATAAATTAAATGAACGTAACATAATTGAATGTAAATCTTCATTGCAGGTGTGAGGGCGGAGGAGCATCGCCCCCCCGCCGCTTCGACCCCCCCCCTAAGGTGAGTGAGGGGAAAATACTTTTCAATGTGATCATAGCACAGTGTTGTTTTTAATTAAAGACTGTTCATTAAATAAATAAAAAAAGAGTGAAGATTTCCATTAAATCTATAGCTATGATAAATATTAGGTACATTTACATTTTGCGTAATTATACTTTTTTTTAAATACCTTACTACACACATAATCATGGTTGCCCCCTTTGATTGCTACTTGGATGATACGAAGCAAAACGATTTTAATTTAATAAATCATATTTAAACTATCTAACACCTATTTTGAAACAAAAATTGATAACAGCTCTAATAAAGTTGAAATAAAACTATTATTGGTAATACTCCGTACTGTGTTATCTTACTTATAATAAAACTGTATAAATGCGGCAGTAAAAATATATTATAATTTAACGGCAAGTAGATAAGTAGGTACTCACCCTTTTGAAGAAATTAATAATGAATTTTGGAATAATAAACCTCATCAACTTTAACATAGGCCTTGATTTCGCTTAACCTAACCTAACCAATACCTACCCGAGCTCAATATATATTTTTAAAATAGTAATATTACGCTTACAGATGGTATCCGTAAAAATTACGGAAAATCAAATCTTGTTTGTTTACTAAATATTAAGTGTGAAGAATAAATTTCTCTTTCATAGTGAATTACGAAATCAAAATTACGAAAACGGACCAAAGGAAGTCTTTGAGAGTTGAGGGGAAAAACAGCCGCATTGCATTTTACAGCGTTGAGACCACTTCGTTCATTCGAGTTGGGTATAACAACTCTTTGGCATTCTTTGTCTTTAAAGACCAGACCCATTCAAGCACATAATCATTCAATTGAATATTCAAGAAAAGGAAAGTAAGGTTCAAATGGGTTTGTTTAATAACATAAAGACTATTAATTTTTTTCTCTTTCTATAAAAACTTCTGACAAAAATATTTATACAAACAAAAAATATTTAGGTATTATTTGTTAATATTATTTGTTAACAGTCCTTAATGCTACTATCTTGAATCTGGATGAATAGGCCTCAGTCGACTGGCCCAGTGCGGGATGGTCAACTTCACACACGACCTTTGAATTTTTTGTAGGTGTGTTCAGGTTTCGTTACGACACTTTCCTGGACCGCGTCGCCTTTTATGTTCAGGAAAAAGAGTGCTGGCATTCTGTGTCAATATCGTCAGCTTTTCAAAAAAAGTATTATTAAAAAATCAAAACAAAAGAATCGTTAAGAAAAACAAAATTCGGTGAAACAATAAGATAACCATTCAAATCTGGAACGTCGAAGTCCATGAAACAATTCGCCGGCCAATCAAAACCGAGCAACGATGTACCCAGCAGCCGATATCAATGAGTATATATTATTATCGACGTTGAAAATATATACCTATATATTTAAGGATTCCTACTTATTAAATGTCTTTTAAAAAATACTAAAGGTAAGAACACCATGGTATATATATAGTCTGTCGAATAAATGTGTTTACATGGGAGATTATTGGGAACTTTTAAAACTCGTTACTGCAGCACTGTTTAATTTACAGTACCATTAATTTACCATACCACTAATTTACTTTACTATATAGTATATTATCTCCCATGTAAACACATTTATTCGACAGACTATATCTTAGTTTAAGAGCGCGTGTCTATACACACACACACCTACAAATACTTGTAGGTGTGTGTGTGCCTGCCTGGCCTGCACTCGTAAGATAAAATAACTGTAACAAATTACTAAATACTTGGTTAAAAAAATAGAGTAATAGTTGGTACTTACGATACTGGCCGAACGAACAACAAACTTTTTTAATTTAGTTAGATATACCGCCTTGCGAGTCCAAAGTGGTTCCCTTTGGTAATAAATACAAATTAGTGTCCCTTCTGCCCCGGTATACCCTCGGGTACGACAGACAGAACCGACTATGAATTATAATTAGCTCCTAGTGAATTTCAACACGTTACTAATATACCGACATAGCTCGAACAATCGCTACACTTATTAATTTTTAATGTAGACGAGAAACATAAACGAGTAGGTACAAAGAAAATACACAAATAAAATAATAACACCGGCCACAAAACCGTTAATTGATCCTTTCAACAACTAGAAAAGAGCTGATAATCTTCAAATGGCTGAAGATATTTTCTACTAAGAACACTCTTGATGACACCTTGCAGACAAAAAAAATCAGATCAAAATCGGCGCATCCGTTTAGGAGCTTCGATGTCACAGACAGACAGACTTATAACATCCCTCTTTTTCGTCGGGGGTTAAAAATAAACAATAGGTACTGCTCTTTTCCTAAGAAAGAAAGGAAATTACCTTAGAGCAACGCCGGCCTTCCGTACCGGAAGGGAGTACGCATAGCGATTTTACTGTAGGCAAATTTTTCTGTCATTTTTTGGGGGGGGAAATGTGCACACAAGTGCAGTTCCGCATCCTTACATACAAAACAAATCACTGTAAAGACGATACTACAGTAACAATTTAGTGTACGGATGAGTCATGTCATAACTCACACATTGTCTTGTTTTACCATAGCAACCATAGAATTACGTTGCCATAACACGTATCAAGCGACTTCTCGCCGAAAGTCGGATTTATCGCGCGACCGATTTGTTTTTTGTACTGGCGGGCGGATTAGATGTTGCTGAACAAATTCGTCAACAAATAAGAATTAAATTTGGGAATTTCGTATTTAACTGTATTAATAGCTATAATACGATATGAATTTACTTATAAATGTGAAATTAACACTATCTTTTTGTAAACTTGATGTACCAGACCTCTTTTTACAGCAAAAAACCGAGTAATTAGGCATTTTTGATACTACGGCTGTTCACTTGCGTGACTAGACTCGGTCTACGAAGAGATCCGACCGCAACTGGTTTTTATAAACGCACATGCCCATTGGGCATATACAATTGACAGAGGGGTAATGTGTCGTATGGCTACTCCCTTCCGGTACGGAAGGCCCGCGTTGCTCTAAGGAAATTACAGCAGACCTAGGAAGAAGAGATGAACACAGAAAAGCGGATCAGACGTGCACAAATAAACTTACGCGGTCGAAAATAACATGAATTTAAATAATGGTTATCAACACGACAAAATTGTGAAGCCTCGTGCGTGAGACAAAGCAGTATGATTCTAATTGATTAGCTACATAGGTATATTTTTCTTTTTTACAATTTTGAGTTATTCTGAAGTCGACTTAAATAGAAAGAAAAATAATGTTAACGATTTTTTTTTAAATTGGCCTATGCTTGTTTCCAATAAGTACGACAAATCAAGCTTCACCGGACTTGTGGGGGAGCGGATGGCTCTACCCCAGAGCAGTCATTTACAGAAGCCAGCACATGCGGCTGGACACTTGCGCTACGAAATTCACCCCTACCGCTACGGAATACAGGCGCTCTCAAGGTCAACATGTCCAGCCGCATGTGCTAGCTACTGTACCAACGCGTCTAACGCCTAGCGCGTTGATACGGAAAAACACCTTGAAGGAAATGAAAATTCATTACTTGCCTTACACAGAGCGCTTTAGAATAGAAATACGATTGATGACGTCACTTCTGGAAGGTTCTAGCATTCTGTAGCAGTTTAGATCGATAAATTGAACAGACAGCGCTGTGAGGCGGTCAGAAATATCGCTGAGCGGAATGCGAGTGAACAGAACTTATTGAAGCCGCACGTGCTCAGAATAACACGGCGTACTTTTTGAATTATGTAGTTACCTACTTCAAAATACTATTGAAGTTCTAATACATTGCGCAACCCTTTTTTGAAAAGGTGAAAACTGATAGACTGTAATTTTACTCTGTCGGTATTAAAGAAAAAATAAAGAACGAAGCGTGCAGATTTTCTTAGCTCTTTGAATTAAAAGCCATAAATAAAAAAAGGTCTAATTTCAAATTTTCTAAACAAAAATGGCGGAAGGATGGCGGACTTCAGCCTTGAAGGGGATTGGGTGCCATACTGGCTCAAGATCGAGAGCGGGAAGAAAAGAGGGATGGTCTTTGCTCAGAGCAGTAGTAGAACGTTATCGTGTAACAAGGACTTATGAAGACAAAATAGTTTTTAACTTTTCGAGTGTTATAATCGCGCTGCCCGTTGATTTTAAAGCCTGACCAGATAAATAAAAATCTTGCTCTGGGGGCGCCTCGTTCATATTTTTATGTTTATGGCAACAATTTACAATATAAAATTAGTTCCACAGAAATTCCGCAATACTTATGGCGAGATTTTCTATTTTTTTTGTTGGGGCTTAAAGTACCTTGCACAGTTGCACTTGACCGTACGTTTCTGCCGCAAAGCACGCCGACGCAGCGTCGATAATTTCCTACATTCACAATTTACTGCAGCAAACTGCAGTAGTCTCTGATTGGCTATAAATTTCAGTGGCAAGAGCTGATTGGCTGATACATTGGTTGATAAATTAAATTAATTTTGATTGCGAACCAATCAATTTTGTTGCACTAAGAGGGTGTGTTTTCTTTAGTTGAATCTATGTGATTATGTTACGATAGTACTTATGGTAGGTATGTTACGATAAGTAGTACTTATAACTTCTTCCTTGGATTATACTGAGCTTAGCGTACCTATACTGAAATGACGTGCTCTGTCAGTGGATATCTGATCAACTTACACGAAAAAACCTTTCTCGGAAACAAAAATAAAACACTTCACCATAATAAACTGTCTGATTAAGTTAAAGGCGAGCGCAGAGCGTTAGCTCTTTTTTTTCGCCATGTCGAGAATTTGGAACATTATGAGTTAAAAACAGCGGGATTCTTTTGTCGAAAGCGGGACATACCAAAAATCATATATAATCAGAAGTTCTTAGATATGTATCTCTTTATTTTAGTTCAAATTACATTTACGTTACAATAGATAGGAAAAATAGCCATAGGAAATAATGTAAGTATTTTAATAAAAACACTATCATATTTATCACACTTGTCTATGCCACCCTTCCGCGTTTCCTCAGAACCACTGGTCGGTCACTCCATACAGAAAACTAGGCGCTATGTAAAACACCCCCGAACACCCCTGGTAGAGTCCTGCTGCGCCTGCGGGGTGCGGGGCGTGGGGCGCTATATCGGGCGGGGCACTCATTTTGGCGCCTTTCTGTACAGGTAGGTATTTCTACGCTTTCAGTAAAAATTTTATTTTATTTTTCATGTTTCACACAAAAAAAACTAAATAACAGCATTTTATGACATACAATAGGTGTCAAATTTAATGCGGGAAAATTTAATTTTTGAATTCTGTGTTTTTTATTTAGTGTCAAATATTACAACATCTTGTTAAATATAAACAGAAAAAATCCAGGAAAGAGCCGGCACGGGGGTCACTACCACGGTTCCTTACGGGTAGGTACTATTATTTTCTTCTGTGCCCTAGCCTAGGGTTACAAAGAGTGAGTGTGTGCCAGAGCAGAGCAAGAGCAGAGTGTGCAGTAGCGTGTGCTGGCTACTGTACGTGCTCGTCATCATCATCATCATCATCATCTCAGCCAGTAGACGTCCACTGCTGGACAAAGGCCTCCCCCAAAGATCTCCACAACGATCGATCCCACGCTGCCCGCATCCAGCGGCTTCCCGCGACCCTTACCAGATCGTCGGTCCACCTTGTGGGGGGCCTGCCCACTCTACGTCTTCCGGCGCGTGGCCGCCACTCAAGAACCTTTTTTCCCCACGGCCATCGGTTCTACGTGCAATGTGCTCTGCCCACTGCCACTTAAGTTTAGCGATTCTTCGGACTATGTCGGTGACTCTAGTTCGCCTGCGGATCTCATCATTCCTGATTTGATCACGCAAGGAAACTCCAAGCATATTATAGCCCTCTCCATCGCTCTTACCTAACTTTTGAATTTCTACTCGTACATTCTTGCAAATAACCGGAGATGCGTTGTGGTCGAATGCAAAATGCAGGTTACCTATGCAGCGAACGTTGCGTCATGTAGGTACATAACTGTCGGATGAGTCACGAAATTATTTTTACCTTTTATTCTGTGTGTTTTTTTACTTACTCAAAAGGAAAAAAGCAACCATTGTAGGATCACTTATTGTTGTGATATGTTGTTGAAAACATCGTGAGTAAACTTGCACACACCTGCGAAGTAATTCAAAAGTTGTGTGTAAAGTTGATCAACTCGCACTAGGCCAGCATAGTCGACTAAGGCCTATTCACCCTGATATTAGGGTAGGCACGAGCCCCACGGTAGGGACATAATATTTGAGCTGTTAACGAGTTTCCAGCAGACCCACAGCGGTGATAAAGCATAAAATAAAAGAGAAAGTACTAATATTAAGGCACTAACAGAATAAGAGCAGCACTGTGACGCGATTAGCGCCACTGTGTAGTTAGAGCCTATTTAAGGGTGCGGTACTTATTGTTACTTTGTTAATTTTGTTGTTTTTATCATGTAGGTACTGTGGTATGTAGGGGGGTTGGTAGGCGATTCGGTCGCCGAGTTTCGGCCGCTGCGACCGAAACAGGATTTTTATTATTTTTAATATTTTTCAGTAGGTGTTTCGGTCAGTTGGTGTTTTTAATGAAAAGTAGGTACACTTACATACACCATTTTCATATACTTTATTTTAGATATAACTAATCCTACTTCTTTTGTATATGCCGGAAGAGCGAGACATTCCCATCACAAGTGTCAATGACTACTTACTGGGAAGCCTCGACAATTAACATGTAAGGATTTACTTAAATAATTTTTAATTTAAAAAAAAAAAAAAAAAAACGTGGATAAACCAGCATGTGACAGCCAAATATAGAAAATAGCGATGTATCTACATACTCGTACGAATATTCCTTAACTATTATTAACTATTATTATGCATCAAATTGATACTTTATTATTATTGGTTATTCATTGGTAGGGTTAGGGTCAAATGATGACCTTACTTCGGTGTACTTGACCTATCGTTACTGACTTTACCACGTAATGAATTCTAACATCATGGACCTAAAGGTGTTTATATCTACATACTCGTACGACTATTCCTTAACTATTGTCAATGCATCAAATTGATATTATATTATTATTGGTTATTCATTGGTAGGGTTAGGGGTTAGGGTCAAATGATGACCTTACTTTGGTGTCTTGACCTATCGTTACTAGGGTTACCATTATGTAAATAGAGGGATGCCTGTCTATGGTAACTAAAATGCCTGAACTTTCAGAAAAATGCCTGTCTAACTAAAGCAAAACGCTGTGGTAATAAGTAAAAGCCAACAGATAATAACGAAGAAGAATATTTATTACTGATATTTGTCAGATGAAAATAGAAAAGAAAGAACTATTTTTTTAATAGTTCTTTCTTTTCTAATAAGTACATAAATGTAAAATTTTTCACGAGATAGTTTTGTACTTTTTCTGAATAATCAATATTGCTTTTAATGATTCAATTGTCAGCCGATTTCTTTCTTTAGGTACTCCACTGGGCTTTGACGAGAGAAAAGGTATTCAAGTGCAAGTGCAAAAATTAAAAATGCCTGTCTCAGATCAATGCCGGCCGCACGCCTGTCTAAACCTTAAAACTGACTTTACCACGTAATGAATTCTAACATCATGGACCTAAAGGTGTTTCCACGGTGCTGGTTGTGAGGTACTTAAGTAAGTACTGACTGGTAGGTACTCGCTAGCTACTGGACGAAGAAAAAACGATCTGAATGATCAATTTATTTTGTAAACAGCCTCCGTGGTCGAGGGGTCAAAAGCTAGCCTGACGTAGGTTCCTGGTTCAAATCCCGGTGGGGACTCGTCGAACAAAATATCGCTTTGTTATCTTGGATTCTTATCTCCTATTGGATTCTTATCTTATCCTTTATTCAAAACTAGCGGCTACGCTCACGTTGTTTTTTGACTTTCCCGTGCACAGATTCCCGTAGGAATGAGGTATTTTCCCTAGGTGAAAAGTATCTAAGATGATGATTTAAAAACTCAGAACATTACACTTTTTTGACTCGTTTCCCGTAGGAATATTTTGAACGTTTCCTAAAGAACACAGGTATTCAAGTACCTCATTATAATATAAGTATAGTATGTATGCAGGTTCATTTATGTTACTGCCGCTAACCCGCGGTGTTTAATATATTTTTTCGCAATGTCCTGGAAAAGATTGCTACTTTAGCAATAAGACCGCCTATTGGCTCCTTGTTTCACACTTTTGAAAATTATAACTGTCGTATTTATTTCTGGTAAGTATCATAAAGAATATTTGTATTGTATTGCGATCTAAAAATTAAAATTCAACTTTTCATACAAAGTTGAAGGTCACGTGACTGAAGTTTATATTAAAAGTTGAATTATTTTATTGAGATTTCAACCTATGTTCCTTGGGGAAAGTTGTTCAGTTTCATGAGTACTACCACTATGTTGCGGATAAACAACCAGTTAAATTTCACGGTGTACTTATACAAGCGGATTATGTTTATTATAATTACTAGCGACCCGCCCCGGCTCCGCACGGGAAAATGGTTATTGTGGGTTATCCTTCAGTATATATGCGTGTATTATACATATAAACCTTCCTCTTGAATCACTCTATCTATTAAAAAAAACCGCATCAAAATCCGTTGCGTAGTTTTAAAGATTTAAGCGTACAAAGGGAGGGACATAGGGACAGAGAAAGCGACTTTATTTTATACTATGTAGTGATGATGATTTGGATGGAGAGGGAAGGGCAAATGATACCCAAGACCACTGCGACCTATGATGACTCTATTGTAATTTGTAGTCAGCTGTCATAGGCTACATAGCCTCTTTCAAACCTACAGCTTTGAAAAGCCGACGGTTGTAACAAGATGCCTTGCATGTCACCTCGTTCCTACCTCATTTCTCATCGCATTTACCATTTCTTTTTCCTCTAAATTTGAATATTTAATTTTGGAATTCATTCGTCATTTTCATTCATTTATCACTCACTTTACCATCAGGCGTCTACCATTAAACTAGGCCATTTTCCAAATAATTAAAAAATTAAATAAATAAACTTCTATAATTTGTGAATAAACCAATGTATTCAGTGCCAGTGTATTCAGTGCAGTTTCATTTTAGAACCGCTAAGGCAGGAGCTCCTAGCTCCTCGACCCTTAAGATGAGGTAAATCTTCAGACTGGCGTGACACTACTGGGCGGTTTTGACAAGCTACTTCTTTTTGAATATCAAATACAAGTCAATGGCGCTAGGCACTATGTAAAACACCCCCGAACACCACCGGCGGAGTCCCGCGGCGCCTGCGGGGTGCGGGGTGTGGGGCGCTATATCGGGCGGAAACTCATTTTGGCGCGAGGGGGTGGGTGAGTGTCCTTTCTGTACGGGTTAGTACTATTATTTTCTTCTGTGGTGACATGGTTTTGGTGGGATTAAGGGTCCGGGCTTCTTGGGGGGCAAGCTTGTTATGTGCGCTCCCAGCCCTTGACTCCTTTTGTTCACGAGAGCATCACCACGGACAGATAGCGGATCATTATCAATATGATTTCTCATGGTATCTTGACAGCTAGGTAAAGGGTTCTATAATAATGCTAAGATATAGAGGACAATCTATATAATAAAACTGTAGAGGTAGAAAATCTGTACACAGAAAAAAATGCTTAAAACCATTATAAGAAAACTAGGTGTAACCATTAGACCACGTGACTGACACGAGCCTTCGTCATTTCTACGTCATTTTGCCTATTCATCCTTGTCGAATGCGTGTAATAGACAAAATGACGTAGGCTTGTGTCAGTCGCGTGGTCTAACGGTTAGATCTTGTTTTCTTAGACCATGCTTAAAACCAATTCAGGGGGATGTAAGAAGTGATATAGAACGTGACATATCTAGTATTTTTTCAATTTTTTTGTTTCTCTGTATGTTTGTCTGTTTGTACGGGCTAATCTCTGAAACTAGTGGACCGATTTGAATGTAATTTTGCATGGTGGTTCTTTACATCCCTGGTCAACATCTTAGATACTTTTAATCCCGGGAAATTAAAGAGTTCCTGTGGGATAGTTAAAAATTATTACGGAAAAGTCGGAAAACAACGCGGGCGTAGCCGCGGGCAGACAGCTATAATGGCATATTGGTGGTGAGATGGGTCAATAATCAATGTTTGCATATTTCATCACATCTACTAAACGAATTTTATGAAAATTTACAACAATTAGCTTATACATCAGAATAACACATAGGCTACTTTATACATACAGCTACTTTATACAATATTATTTTTTAAGTAATGTGGCAATAGTTGCCCCTCTCAGTTTGCAGTGCCCTTGCAGGGCGTCACTTGTACTTCTCTATATAATGTAAGACCTTGCTAACTTGTGACTTTGCAATAAATAAATGAATGAATGAATATACAAAAAAAAAACCTCATTCCCACGGGAAAAACTGTTACCGCGGGCGGATAAGCGGATAATTTTTAAATAAAATGTAGTTTTAGGTTATGGTATGTATTGTATTTTGTTCTATTCTATTCTATTCTAGTGTCATCAACTATAGTAGTCAAGGATTGATGTAGTCCTCGTCGTAAATAAAATCGTCAGGAAGCTCGTCGCATTCTCTGAAACAAAAAGAAACTCGTACATACGGTGGAAAAAACAAACCTACGCACGCATATGGAACACTAGTGTAGAGGCAAAGGGAAGATTTTCCTTGGGGCATGGTGGTGGCCCGAGGACCGCGGTCCAACTGTAATTCGTTGGAACTTGTATTTGTTCAATATCTTGCGAAAACTTTGATAGCGCGTTTCAGGCCTCGGCTTCTAATTGGTCGCTCTTCTAATGACGTAGATTGTGGCGCGCCGCCACACTAGCCTTCCGCCGCGGCTCCGCCCGCGTTAACAGTTTTTCTCGTGGGAATGAGGCATTTTCCCGCGATAAAAGGTAGCCTATGTTACTCAGGGTTAATGTAGCTTTCTAATGGTGAAAGAGTTTTTGAAATCGGTTCAGTTGTTTTTGTGTTTATTCATTACAAACATACACACACACACACACACACACACATAAATCCGTTGGTCCTTGGCCTGGCGCTATCTACGGATGTAGTCGTCACACGAGTAGTCTCCTGCCTTAGGCGGCTCAATATTTCTGACACCAGGGGTGCGTTCAGTGGCTTCGTACGAGTGCACTCGAGCGCGCTCTGGTGCGCGCTCTAACCGTTCCGTGGCTCGGTGAAATTTTACCCTGACAGCTGTCAGAGCGTAGTTTCACCCGTTCCGTGGCTCAGAGCGAAACAACCAAACAACCGTCTAATCTAATGAGATGGTTAATTTTTACTCTGACAGCTATTTGACGTTTAAAGCTTGCAATTTATGTCAAAGTCAAAAGACTCAAAAAGCCCGCCATTTTGTTTCGTAGTTACTTTATAATAATTTTATTAAATTTGTATATCACAGGCGTCTAATACGTCTGTAATCTTTGATTATATACAACTCCTAGATAGAGCCTAAGGTGTTCAAAAGCGTCTAAAAAAAAGGAGGTTAACTGTTAGCCTCACCTCGATTTTTCATCTGTCAGTCCGAATTGAGATGTCAAGCGAACCGCTAGTCCAAAGCGGCTTATAGAATTTTCATTTTTCTTCAATAAAATTACAAGTTGCGTCATAAAAGTATGCCGGAATTAAAAAGGGATATTTAAAATGTCTAAAGGGATAGTCTTCCATCCGTAAATAACGTTAAAACTATGAATTTTCAACTTTAATGCTTTGAATTTACGTCAAGATATTGCGACTCCATATTGTGTTATTTTCTCGGGGCTGCCATATTATTGATTCCATGTTTCCCCAGAAACCATTTATTATTTTTATTTTTTATAAAAGTTGGTTCTTGATTTAATGCTTTTTTGTTTTTCAAATATATATATAATGTATGAAACAATAATGCAGTACCTATTTATTTAGAAACTCGCGTAAATATGTAAATATCCCGTTCATAATTAAACGTGTCTATTTAAAAAACAACGCAAACAAATATATAACCAAATACGCAACTCAACTTCTTAAAAGTTTTTAATAATAATATTATTTTAATATGCTCATAACGTATAACTATGAGCAGAATTCGTAATTTTCCCGAAATATGTGGAAATAACGCCATACATGATAACCCTATGAATAGATGACAGTTGTGTAAAACATAAGCTGTCACGCACACAAGCATATAAAAGTTGGCCTGTTTTTTCGGTGGTGTCAACAATGCGACGCTCTATCTAGGAGTTGTATATAATCAAAGTCTGTAATGTATATAAAAGTGGAAAAAAATTGAGACAGGAGAAGAATTTTCTCTCGTTAAATATTTGAGGTTATAAAAACAACTCGATCGTTCAGTGGCTCGGTTGCAACTCAAACGGGTTAAAATTTAACCGAACAACTACGCTCGAAGCGACTGAACGCACTCCAGGGTTTGTGGGGTAGGTTAGTCTCGAAAGTCCCACTCAAAGCAAACGTTTACGTTACTTCTTTATAAATAAATTTGTTAAATATTATATGTATATTATTCTGTATTTCAAAAATGCAATACTTGTGCAGTTTCTTCGGCGAATTCATCTCCACAGAAGTCAGCACAAATTTTTAAATCCGCAAAAAAAAACAGTTAAAAACTATTGGACCAAAAGCACAGAATCCAAAAGTAAAAAAAAACTCTTAGAAGTAAAAATTTCTCACCTGCCGCAGGGCTTGTAGCACAGACCTGTTATGGTCTTTATTTCACCATACGGACAGGGGTATACATCGAAGATACTCCTCTTGATCCGCTGGATGAGTCCATTGCTGGGCGAAAGAGTGGGCAGGTTAGCGTTCACAACTTTTGGAACGACAACAGAGGTTGAGTCACCGTTTTCATTTTTCAGGTTATCGTTCTCCACTTTTGGAACTGGCATGCCTGAACCCAGTATAATGTAGCAAAACAGAATTGCTATTAACAGTGTTGCGACCAAGTTCTCCATTTTTGTTAAGTAGATAGAAAATATATTAGCAGCTAGAGAGTGAATGAATTAGACACGTATCACCGCCCGCGCCGCACAGTGGGCTGAAAATCGCCTTTCATAGACATAGAGAGATGAATCATTAACGGTCACTTTTTTCGCTTGAAATAGAATCTGCCCATCAATACTTTTCTACAAAATGTTGTTTGAGACTATTCGGAGCATAATTGAGCACGCTGCAATTTTTTGAAGAAAATTTTGTATGGAGCTGACTTGAAAAATAAGGATATCTCAGTAATCGCAAGGTTGCGGGTTATATCCTTCGGTGAATATTTAGAGGCATTTATTTATGATTTTTTGGCATACTTTATATAACGGGAATCAGTGCGATCTCGTGGGAAAAAAATACAAAAGTTATAATATTTTTACTTTCATTTATTTCGTATTTCTTGAGCCATATTATTGCTTAAATGTTTTGGATATTATGTTTATTATGTGCACTTTATAGTAAAATACGATATATACAAAAACCAAAAACATACACCAGTAACGGACTGACTTGCGATTCCTTATAAAAAAAACATACCTATATATAACATATTTAATAATGTCTTAAATATAAATTAGTCATTTTTAATGGTAAGTCAGGTACATTAGTTGATAACGTCAATAGTTGAATAGGATAACTGATAATCACAAAACTTACAAATTATTAAGTTTCATAATAAAATGAGTTAAATATAAATACTTTTTTAAATCAAAACACGACATTATTATTGGGAAATTTAAAGTTAAATATTAATAAATATACCTATTTCAAAGTCCTTGACAGCTTTAAATGAGAAATATTATCAACTTAAAAATTTACAATGATTAAATCTTTTGTATAAAAATACTACATAGAATTAAATTTTACATTTATACATCGTAATGAACATCTTGTCAAAATAAAACACACGAAATGGTAAACCAACAACCAAAAATATCTACAAGATTATGTTAATAGAAACAATAAAAAACAACATTTAAACTTCTTCACTTTCAGAATCGGACTCTACCATTGCCATTACATCTATAAACTCTGTAGGAAAAGGTTCCTGCAGGTTAAATAGGTCCAAAGTTTCTGGAAAGTATTCATGCTTCTTATGGGCAATGAGCTTAGGTCTTATTGAACTAATGTGAGGATCAGAAGTCAGAACAAGCATATTGAGAATATCTTCATTAGATGCTTGCCTGTTCTTCTTTCTGGAATGATGTTCTCTGATTTTCTAAAGTCTTTGTTGCGGGCCTCTGAAGCGTCTTCTGAAAGATTCCCTATAGGTATAATGGCATTTTCAGCGATTATGTCCGCTCCATGAAGTAACAATTTATGAACTTCTTCTATCTTGTGCACCTTCTCGAATAGTCGTTTCCCTCAAAGTGATGTATTGCCATTTGGACAATACATCACTTTGAGGGAAAGTAGCAAACCTAGTGCTTTCTCCGGAGAAAATAAGGCAGCAGTTACTGGTTTCTTGATCATTTCTTTAATATTTGACGCTGCTTCTGGATTTTTCAACATGTATTCAATAACGGATGCCAAATCCTCCGACCATCTGCTTTTAATAAAGTTACTGCTGAATATGCTAATTCCGTCGCATCTTCGCCTTTATGTTCATCAGATCTTCTCTTTTTCTGTTTGTTCCTTAGATCTTCAAAGGGTTTTCGGGGTCTTTTTGTCATCATTGAAACCGAAGTGGACATCGTAGACGTTGATGGTGAAGGTTCACCACAGGTGTTTTCATTTAAAGATTCTTGAATAAGCAAATTGGTTTGCACACAGTTTGGCCAGTCAATATTCGCTACAAGCCAATTTTCATAATCACGTCTAAAAACATCAGGTTTACGATAGGATCTCATCCATCTGTCTTGAACAGCTCGTGTGAATCTTCGACAATACTCCTTGAGAGTAACACTGTCTGCTTGTCTGTCTGGCTTAGTCGAATGACAAGTGAATTGAACAGCACTTCGTGATCAAAGGAAATTTCGACCTGTTTATCGGTCATAAGAACGAATAAGTCCAAGTTTGTAATTAGACTTTCCATGTTTCACAATCACAGGATAAAAAGATGTTTTTAGACGTTAACAGTAGAAATGCTCAAAATGAACTGATATTGAATTGAACTTGTAACTATTTATATCGTATGTTTCGCATCATTTCTAATTACCCTCATTAGATATTTCTGCACAAATTTGCTCAATCGAGAATTCGTTATTATTTAATTTTAAACATCAATACATGCAGTACCGTGCAGTCATTTACTAACATTTTGTGATTATTAGTTATCACTATTGACGTTATTAACTAATGTACCTGCCTTACGATTAAGAATGACTAATTTATATTTAAGACATTATTTATAATATGTATTTTTTAATAAGCAATCGCAAGTCAGTCCGTTACTGGTGTATGTTTTTGGTTTTTGTATATATCGTATTTTACTATAAACTGCACATAATAAACATAATATCCAAAACATTTAAGCAATAATATGGCTCAAGAAATATGAAATAAATGAAAATAAAAATATTATAACTTTTGTATTTTTTTCCCACGAGATCGCACTGATTCCCGTTATATGAAGTATGCCAAAAAATCATAAATAAATGCCTCTAAATATTCACCGAAGGATATAACCCGCAACCTTGCGATTACTGAGATATCCTTATTTTTCAAGTCAGCTCCATACAAAATTTTCTTCAAAAAATTCCAGCGCGCTCAATTATGTTCCGAATAGTGTCAAACAACATTTTGTAGAATAGTACTGATGGGCAGATTCTATTTCAAGCGAAAAAAGTGACCCTTAATAATTCATCTCTCTATGTCTATGAAAGGCGATTTTCAGCCCACAGTGCGCCGGGAGATTGTTTACAACTGATTTTAGGCGTGTCGCTTCGCGCCGGCCGGCGTTTCGTCTTTAGGCCGCAAACTAAACACAAGAGGCAGCGTTTTAAGCCCGGCACACCACACCCCAACAAAAAGCACCTATTATACTATACAATACAATCTAAGTATGTAAAATGTGTCAAGATTGTGTGTAGGTGTCATATTTAACAAGTGAAGTGTGTCTGTGAGTTTGATAAAATGTTAGTAATAAAATAAAATATTATTGTACTCTGCCTATCCCTCCGGGAAAGAGGTATTTGAACGTACATAAGTTAATTTTAATTCGATATAAACCAATACACGCCCAAATTGTATCCCGAGTAATCCCGACCATCTTCCGTTTGCATAACTAGAAACCTAAACATATAATATAAACAATATGCTTGTATATCCGCCCGCTCCGCTGTTGTTGAGCTACAATATTATAGTTGACCACGTGCCAACGTAACAAGTGCTTTCTGAAGTCATCACTGGTTTTTTTCTCAATTGCATCTTCATTACACACACACACGCACACACACACACACACACACAAGCACACACACACACACACACACACACACACACACACACATGTAGAGTCTTACCACAAAAACGTTAAACAAGCGTTTAAAGCACCACTAAAAATGATTTTCGACTTTTGTCATTAAATTAGGATATTTTACCGCGGTCAAAAGTAGATTATTCACTTTCCAGCTCTCCATCCATCTAGAACATCTGGTTAATCCGTTGCTTAGTTTAATCACAGATTACTAAAGAGTTACTACCATGGTCTAAGAAAACAAGGTCTTCCATTCGGACCACGTGACTGACACATGCCTACGTTCTACCTTCTATTGTTTTTTAGTGACCAATAAAGTCCATTCTTTTCTATTATATTCTTGTCAAATTGATACTTGTATGAAAGCTTCTTTCCCTGATGTCCAATGTTTGCGATGTGACTCACCTACCGAGTGAATTAATGTGGACACGCCTACCGAGTCACCGGAATTTGATATTGTTTTGTTTGTTTTTTTTTTTTACTGTTATGTAGGTAGGTAGGTATTTGGAAAATATGTTAGACCGGAGGCTATGATCCCGACAATCTCAGCCGAAACGGCTTGTGAACGGCATTATATAATGAAAAATTATTCGTTATAATGATTTATTAATAATAAACGGATTTTATTGTTTACTAAGTCCTTTTTTATTTTGTTTTTTAAAAATTTCCAAATCGTTAACAGCTCATATAATATGTCCCCTCCGAGGGGCTCGAGCCTACCCTGATACCAGTGCGGGTTGGTCAACTTTACACACAACCTTTTAATTAATATTACACCTCCGCAGGTGTGTGCAGGTTTCCTCACGATGTTTACTTCACCGTAAGAATTGTGGTAGGTAAGAGTTGAAAACACATTGGTACGTGCCGAGGTTTGAACCCGCGCACTTTGGAATGGAAGTCAACGGGCCTAGCCACTTGGCCTCCGACGCGACGCCCGAAAACTAATCAAATTTCCGAATATCGGTACTATTCTTCATACTCTCCCAAAAAATGGTATATCCATGTTATGCTATCATGATACAAATACTCGAGGTCAGTGTAACTATTTCGATCGTTCACTGCTGATGTCATTTGTAATTCATATATGGATGATCTCTCTACCTCAAGTTTTTAATATTTGCGTCTAATTTAGCGATATCAGAATATTTTTAGACAGTCCCGCAGCCTAGTTGGTTGGTCTGCCTACTCGTACTAAGCACAAGGTCGCGGGTTCGAATTCCGCCCAGGGCATCGCACTTGTGTTTGCCTTGTGTCTGGATATTGTATATTTATATTATGTATGTATAGGCACCCATAGTACAGGCTCTGCCTAGTTTGGGGTCAGATGGCCGTGTGTGAGATGTCCCGCATATTTATTTATTATTATTTATTTATTTATTTAGTTAAGGGACAGAGCGCCGTCAGTTTGATATCCCCACAAATATAATCTACGCAGCTTTTTATCAAGCCTACAATTGACTGGTTATTGAATCAACGTTTTCCAAGTGACAATTTTCCATCGTCAATGGGTAGCGGTTCTGGCGACAGATTGGTGCCATGGTATCATGGAGCACCTGTTTTATAAAACTCCTTGTGTACTTCAACGGCCAAGTCACACAACATTAACTATAATAATAAAGAAATCGCATTAGACTTGGTACGACTTCTTCTAGATTTCATTACTTTTTAAACAAGCAGCTCCATCGAGAGTTGGCTAGTTTTTTACCGAATGTTTTTGGTGAGATTTATGTTTACTTGACTTGGGCACAGATAATATAATACTAGTTACAAATACAAATACAAATATTCTTTATTGACACCAGTAATAAATAGGACAGTTACAATTTTAATAAGTGTGAGACAATGAGCCAATAGGCGGCCTTATTGCTAAAGTAGCAATTTCTTCCACTTGGGGCAAAAATAATCTTAAATGGTGGCTACGCGCAGGAAGATGTAGGCACGAGGTGGTCCGACGATCTGGTGAGGGTCGCGGGAAGCCGCTGGATGCGGGCAGATCTTTGTCATAGTACATACGGTTTTAGAGTCAACAAGAAGGGTGGCAAAACCCAAATTCAACCCCCTCCCCCTGGCTTCAGAGGGGATACGAGTAGACATGCGCAAAACAGTACGTTTTAATGCCATATCCCATTACTCATTACTTTGGAAAAGGTGACCCAGTACCATTACACATCACCCTAAACATTACCCGAAATGTTGAATGAAATTTGTTACTTAGTACGAAGAAATGCTCTGTAGGTAGTATTCCGTACCGTCAGCACATATTACTTTATCATAACATTACCTGCGACAGCATACAAAAAAAGTGTTTTGTTTTTATTTTTTACTAACTGACCCGAAAGAAGTTGATTTTCTTCCATAATAGCTAATGTGTGATGTGTACGTGTACTGGCTACAATACTCACGTAATGTCATAATACCTAGTACTATTATTTATTCTGTGGTAATGTGTAATATTGCATTACCTTTTAGGGTGATATTACTTTTGTGATATCATACGCATTACCTACACATCTCTAGGTACGAGTCATGGGTCCCGGTGGATTTCTACTTAGGATGACTCAGGACTACCTATTCTACAATCATGCCAAGTTTCGTCGATACGTCCAATAAAATAATATATGTTTCCCATACAAACATTTCCACTAAATCCTGTACTAAATGTGCCAATCGGCTAGCGACGGCCATAGAGATGTTCTTAATATAATAAATTAATAATAATAAAAATGTAATTCGGATATTAACAATCCATATAGTTCTAGTACAACTTACAAATTAATTAGTTTTTTTAAGGTTAATAATAGTAATAATATAGATATTGCCGTCTGCAACACACACAACCTGACTAGCACCTATACAGAAAAAGTTGCGAAGTACATAGATCTTTCTGTTGAAATTAAGACTCACTCAATGGCAAGTACATACAGTCAAAACCATCCCCATAATCCTCTCCACAACTGGCGTCATCCCGAAAACCCTACACAGAAGCCTCGAAGTCCTGGAACTACATCCACACACTTACACACTCCTACAAAAAGCCGTCATTCTAAATACCTGCCGTATCGTCAGAAAATTTCTTACTTTAACTTCATAACTTTCCAACGAGCACTTGGCTTTGGCCCGTGCAAAAAAAATCCTCTTCGGAGAGAAAGAAAAGAAAATAATAATAAAAAATAGAACACTACAAACAAAACGTATGGGACGCCACGAAAAATTATTAATGCACCTGGAGCCCCGGGGCGGAAACCTAGTATTTCATATTTATAAGTAATACCCTCCCGTTTCCGTTTCAATTTAAAAACAAAGAAACTCACTATCTCTTACATTACCGTATTTGCCACGACTTCTTTAAATAATAAAAATATAAAGCGAAACTTGACATCTCCACGTCTCTCTATTTCCGTCCGAGGCATGCGGTTTTGTACGCGCTAGTGTTTTTTTTTCGCAGGCCGCTTTATGCAATAGTGCGTTAATAAATATGGATGTTAAGTTTTTTAAGCGTCGACATAAAATTGATTGAGACCATTCATAGATTGAGTCGTGTGTGATTGCAATACTTGTTTACATTTAACCAAGGATTTTGCTTTTGTTTGTTCTGGATTTTTTAATTTTCTTTATTTATATTTTTTTATTGTTGAAATGAAAATATGAAAATTAATACCGATTCCACTTCATTTAGAATATTAAAACGGCAACACATAGATAATAAAACTGAACTGTAAATGGAAGTTATTAAATACTTTTTAAAAGGGATCGATGGGACCTTAGGACACATATTCCTAATGTTGTGCCCAAGGTTTCCACCGAAATTTGACTTTGTGGGTTTTTTTGTAATTTGACTTCTATTTTTATGTCTAATTTGACCGCGCTATAATATTAGTGACAATTTAAAAATAAAGAGAATTATATTTCTTTAGACAATTTAATTTAATAAATTACTTACAAAAAATAATAACAATATTATCAGCTATATCTAACGAACAACAATATAAAGTTACTTATTTAAAATAGGCGGCATTTTATAAAAATGAAGTCTTAAATTAAACTTTACTATTATTATAAATTAAGTAAATCATAACACGACATAAATAAGCAAAATAAATAAAAAACTTATTTTTTATACAGGATGTAAGTGATGGCTGAGTAATTACTGATTGGACCTAATGAATGAATACATTTTTCAATAACAAAATTAACGTGTGAAAATTAATTTATCTATTAAGCACATTATAAAAGTGTTCAAAAATAATGCTATTTTCTATCTTGTTATACCACATGACTACAATAATTATTATATTTATTATAAGTTATTTGTAGAGTTTTTATTTAATAAATAGTTAATACACTTTCACAGCCTTTGAAAATATCTTTAGCTACACAAACGACAAAACTATTTTAGATACATTTTAATTGGCAAATTGAAGAACCGAAGAACTTTAGATATTCAACTTTAGATTTTCAGTTCCCAGCAGTTGGGAGATGTTGCCATTCTCTTTGCCTTAGTCTGGAGATGTTGCTTTCTCTGCATCGGTAGTTGTTGCCATACACTTATTCTTGGTCAAGATTTGTTACCATACTCTCCTTTCTTTGGTCGGAAATTATTGCTATCCCCTTTGCCTTAGTCGGGAGTTGTTGGCATATATTTTTTGCTGTTAATTTTGAAGCTTTACTTATGTAAAGTACGCTTCATTAACCTTGATAATATCCAGATAAATTCGAGCTCGTCTAGCTCAAATCGAAAACCTTATCCAAATCACCGTAATCGATGTTACAGTCACTGCAACAAAACAAAATACATTATGTTTAAATTACTTAATTTAAGAAAATTATGAATATGCTACAAGACATCCGGTGGTTATTGTTGGTTACACATGTGAAAGATGATGCCCAGTGAGTTATACAATTAGTCGCCTGTATGACCACGCCTATAGAAATATTCGATTTACTACAATTCTGTGACTTATTAATTAGACTTTTTTTCTTTTCTGAATAAAACTATATGTACGTAATAGTTATTGACGAGACGTAATTTTATTACGCCGAGAGAAAAATATTGAGTTATAAAATGTTGTTGACATTAGTAACAGGAAAAACAACTTAAAGTTGTTTTAACCTTGATTCGAATAAGTATGTTTATGCATCAAGTAGGTTCTATCTAGTGCTACTCAATGTCATTTCTTTTTTTTAACTGTGTTTTAATTTTCCAGGTACTTCAACGATACAAGTAATAAGGTAAAAGTTTGCTTTCGAGAGTAACAGTTTCATCCAAAGAAGTCAATAGTCATCTCATCACCATGTAAATTCTGTGGTGTTTATGCGTCACTGATCGTGAATCAGCTGATCAAACATTTGGCCACAGAATATATTATTTTACTAACGCATATAGTAATAGTGCTGCTACTGAATAACTAGATAGTAAATAATATTGTTAAATAGAATATTGACACTTAGAGTAAAAATTACAAGAGTTATTGTAGAGTCTGCAGAAAAAGGTAACTCATGATAATAAATAATGCAAATATGTATATGTATGTACATATTAATGACGTAAATTTAGATTGAATTTAAACATAGGCCCCATAGGCATATATTATTATAACGAGTAATTGTAATTTATGTACTAACAAGCAGATTATGGTTTTAAAGCGCTGCAACGCCTTTAAATTCACGAGTCTTTTCTCTTTCCGCGCAGAATCCAACTGGGAAAACAGTTTAAAGAAAAAAAAAACTTACCCCTTACTACAAGGTACACAGCCAATCGGTGAATCGACTTCGTTCTTCGAGCAACCTGGTCCATTAAGAACACCACCTTCTGGACTCCTCTTCGTTCGTTTCTGTCTTAAAACTGGCACTTGAACATCATCCTCGACAATTATTTTAAAACTATCCCGCACCAAACTTTCTTTTTCACTTTTCTCCAAAACTTCAAATTCCGATTTACTGTGTTCTACAGTGAGGGGTAGACTGTAGCTTAGTGATATAACAGCAAACACTACCACAAGGGTTGTACAAAATGATACTTTGTTAAAAGCCATTGTTTAGACTTGTATTATTTCCGTGGTGGCTTTACGAAGAGCGTGTATTCGCCTTGACTGTGCAAGTCAACTGACTTTATGAATGGACCGGTCGTATATTTATACGGAACGCGTGTATAAAACTCGGGGTTTACCGAAAGGATGGACGGACGACAAAATACCGGGCACGCGACTAATGGTAACAGGTAAACTTGGTAAAACCTACCACTTACTAATATACCTACATAGTGCATGGTAATAAAATTTGATGACTGAGCCAGCGGTTTGGGAAACAGTGTGACGTTTGGACTTCGTTTGGGTGACGAAATGGTCTGTCCGGCACATGCCCATTTTCTGATCTTGTCTACAAACTGTCCCATCCATACAGATTGTAGATTTTGCCCCCTTCTCGGAGTTCCATATTTTTTAAAAGTGTGTCACCCACTTTTCTCGTGTTTTAAAATTACTACTCTATAAAAGTTACTACTAAATTACTACTCTAGTAAAGTTTTGACCAGTAAAAAAGCAAGGGCGAAAGTAGGTAAAGTAGTTCCGTTTCTGCTGTTTGCGGTGCTCCAATAATTTTAATAAAACCATATAGGTAAAAAATTACGTTTCAAGCTAGTTTCGAGCCATAGAAATGTTAGTAACAAGCACGAAGTTAGTAATGGGCTCAATGTCGGCGTTTCCGCTAAAATCTTTAAATTTAAATTTTTGGTCTATTTCATTCATATGGGAATCGAAAAGGATGGGAGATGAATGAATCTAATTTTGTATAAATGATATTTAAAATAAGAGCACAGCTGTCAAATTCAGTCTAATTTTGAGTGGGACATTTTCACATGCCTGCTAAACTAATACGAACTACGCGTAAAATCGATGTTTGACGTTTCTAAAAAGTTGACAATCACCTGTCCCTTTTCATTCTTAAGAACGTGAAAGGTACTTATGGTTTTTAAATTTAAGTTAGAGCGTAATATGTAGAATCGGGCCCATCACTACATAGTATAAAACAAAGTCGCTTTCTCTGTCCCTATGTCCCTATGTCCCTAATGTATGCTTAAATCTTTAAAACTACGCAACGGATTTTGATGCGGTTTAACATATAGAGTGATTCAAGAGAAAGGTTTATATGTATAATACATGCATAATATACTAAAGGATAACCCACAATAACCATTTTCCCGTGCGGAGCCGGGGCGGGTCGCTATAGTTGTCATATATAAAATTAAGATGTCTAGTAGAGGGCGACTCCAAAGCGGCGCGGCGCCGCCGTGTATCTATCATCCGTAATTGTTCTCAGGATGTTGCGACACTTGCGACCCACACTCTGTTGATCAGGGAGACAGGTCTTTTGCTTCACAGCCATCAATTCCCGTAGCATGACCACTTTGACAAACTACCTATATCCCTTACCGAGCTGTCAAAATACAATGAGAAACTAGCCATATTGAAATATCCTCCAATAGGATAAGAATATTACGCACGACAAAATTATGTCTGTCACGCGTGAACAGTCATGCTAGGGGGGCAGGTACATATTTAAAATTTTGTCAAACGTTTTATTATATCATAATATCATACTAATATTATAAAGAGGAAAGATTTGTATTTGTGTCTGTGTGTATGTTTGTAATGAATAAACTCAAAAACTACTGTGCCAATTACAAAAAATCTTTCACCATTAGAAAGCTACATTCACTCTGAGTAACACAGGCTACGGTTTACCGCGGGGAAATGCCTCATTCCCACGGGAAAAATTGTTAACGCGGGCGGAGCCGCGGCGGAAAGCTAGTTTTTAATATAAATAACAATAACAATAGTAACAGAATTGGATAAGCGTTTCGTTACTATTACGAATTGTGCGTACAGCTTAGTCATATTGTTACTGTAATTTCCCTGCAGTTTAGTCTGTTTATAAACTGCCATTGTTTCTTCTTGTTTGGCTTAACCTGTTAGCAATAAGGGAAAACCTTTTATTGCATAAAATTTTCACATTTAGGTATACTTTTATTGAACATTTCTATGTAATTTCTTAGTCACACACAACTAAAATTATTTAACTGAATGATTCAATTGAAGATTTAATGCCGAATAAAGAATTTATGTAGGATAGATAAAAATTACTACGAAAAAGTCGAAAAACAACGCAGGCGTAGCCGCGGGCACATAAACGTATATTGTGAACCTCTCCCTTTAGTCGGTTAATTAGTCACAATGAGCTTTCCAGTAGTTACTGTTATATAAGCCCAAAGTGTCGACAATTTAATGTCCTATTTCATTTGGTTCACTCAATATCCGCCCAATATGAAACCAAGGCTGCCAGTGTGGCATTAGAGAGTACCTTAGTCTAAGAAAGGTGTTATAGGCAGGCTAGGCAGAACTCTTTGAACTCTTTAGGCTCTATCTAACACTCCGACCACGTGGCTGACACAAGCCTACGTCATTTTGCGCTGTTCATCCTTATCTATTACACTCATTCGACAAGGATGAACAGACAAAATGACATAGAAATGACGTAGGCTTGTGTCAGTCACGTGTCGTCGGAGTGTTAGACCTTGTTTTCTTAGACCAACGCCGGATCGGAATCGCCGTCAAGAGTAGCCCCAAACAGTTCGAACTCCGGGGTGGGAGCATTCATCTAGCGGGCATCAGCCCCTCTAACATGCCCGGTCTACGCGTGACAGACATAATTTTGTCGTGCGTATTCTCTTATCCTATTGGAGGATATTTCAACATGGCGGGCTTTTTGACAGTTAAATGTGCGACAAACTTTTGTCATAGCACTGCATGTTACGAGGGCTGTATAGTAATACTAGCTGTGTGGTATTACTTACGCCCTACGACTGAATAGTCGTCAAGTGACATCACCGCGGTCAACCCAATGCCCCAATGCCTATGCCAATGAGTTGTAAGTTGTAAGCAGTGGATCTGACGTAGGCAATTTTCCTTTTGGTTACACGTTACGCGATGTTGCACCATATTATTTTAATTTGCAGTTCATGCTTACTTTACCTAAGTAAACAACATGAGTCTAGTTCCAAGGTAAAATGGTCTTTATGAAAATGAGCTATCTGTCCGGGGCGGCCCGCCGCCGCCATTTTGTAATTGGCACTTTCGTTGTCACAACAAAGCCAGCGGATACGTTGAGTGAGATTTATTCTCACCGATCATGGTCTAAAAAAACAAGGTCTTCTATTCCGACCTTGTGACTTGACACTGACACAAGCCTACGTCATCATGATGTTCATCCTTATCGAATAACACGCATTTGGTCGGAATAGAAGACCTTGTTTTTTAGACCATGTCACCCTTTAAAATGTTCTGTGATGTCACCGATGATGTAGTTTGCATGTAACAATCTTTTTGGCGAGGTGCCAACAATATGTGTGAATGTGTGTGGTGAAACGAAGCTTATTCGATACAGCTAATTGTCTTGATTCCCAAATGACGTGTATTTCCGAATTCCGACTGGCGGCGCTTGTAGATCGGAAGACGGTGCGTGGGTTGCGCCTACGCAGAGCGCACGCCCGTACGGTCAAGTGTATATGTCACCGTAAGATTATAAATACCGTTAGATTACAATCTATCTAGCGAGATTGTAAACTATCGAAAAATTGTGAACCAAACATACTGATTACAATTTAACAGATTATTTTTCGATAGATTGTAATCTATCGAAATTAAACCGTCAAATTGTGAAATGGTATAGGATGGAACGCATCTCGCGCGCTGATTGGTTGATCGTCATATGCTCTGCGCCGCCATATTTGTTTCTTTTTTCGTTTATTATCTAATGTAAACAATCTGTATTTAAGTGAATTTCAATTAATTTCGTGTTGAAAATAACTCACTGCTTTATAATAATTTCTATGAAATTATTGTGGAAGTAAAATGAATCCATGATTAATCGAAGAATAGAAGTTTGAATGATAAATGTGTTAGTGTAAGTAAAAATATACCATAATATAATATGATGTCAAAATTACTGATTATCTATTGAATAATAGATAAATACTTGATGTCACAATTCTTAGAGTGCATTAATTTTATTCAACTGATGCCTGTGTTTTATTTCCAACTGTATGGACATAGAACGGCCTGCTGTAAGACCGACTAATCAGGAACAGCCTTTGGACAGTTGACAATTTAACGCGCGACAGATTGTGATTTAACAGTTTCATTTCGATAGATTACAATCTACCGAAAATTAATGCGTTCAATTGTAATCAGTACGTTTAGTTCACAATCTTTCGACAGTTTATAATCACGCGAGTTAAATTGTAATCTAACGGTATTCACAATTTTACGGTGACATATACACCGTCCGTAGTCAACAGAGGCGGGAAACGGGTGATTGTGATCTAATATATTTCTTAGAATAGAGTTGTCACACCCGCGGCTCGCTAGACCCTGGGCGAGCCTTCGAGTGCGTGCTTGAAAACAAGTTTTTTTTTTATTGACCTATGCTTGTGTCGAAAAGGTACGACTAATCAAGCTTCACCGGACCCTTTGTAGCTCTTCAGAAAATTGTAACTGTCCAAACTCAAACTCTATTATTTATCACTACATAGTATAAAATACAGTCGCTTTCTCTGTCCCTATGTCCCTCCCTATGTCCCTTTGTATGCTCAAATCTTTAAAACTACGCAACGGATTTTGATGCGGTTTTTTTTAATAGATAGAGTGATTCAAGAGGAAGGTTTATATGTATAATACATGCATAATATACTTAAGGATAACCCACAATAACCATTTTCCCGTGCGGAGCCGGGGCGGGTCGCTAGTTCATTATAATAATATTATATAGGTAAAAACACTTAATGACGTCATATAAGAAGCTAAAAAGCTTTGCTCAAACCAAGACCGGCTCTCGTCTCAAACGAATGTACAAGTCTTCCTAGTCCTATTTTATTGTACAAGTCTTCCTAGTCCTATTTTATTGTACAAGTCTTCCTAGTCCTATTTTATTGCTGGTGTCAGTAAAATATACATTTTGTATTGTATTGTAATGAATATAGTAAAATAAAACGAACCTGCCAGTTCTGTTCAAACGAATATTTCGCAAGATTTCAACCTATGTTCCTTAGGGAAAGTTGTTAAGTTTTATGAGTAGCACTATGTTGCTGATAAAGAACTAGTTAAAAATTTCACGGTGAATAGAGATGTCTTCATGAGGTTATACATTATAACCTTTCTATCTAACTAAGGGGTAATTATCACCAAAAGGGAAAATGACTTAACCTGCTTTTGGAACTGAAAAGAAAAATCAATCAGTGAACTTTTACTTTATTGCACCAACTCTAAAAGCGCGAAAGAAACTCGAAAAATGTAAGTAATTAAGATTTTAAAATCGGCATAGACAGGTCGTTGAACTGACAACTTAGGGGGCATCGAGTTTTAATGTGACTAAATACTTGTGAGATAATATAGATACTTATAAATAATTAGTAATAGCACAGATAATATAATACTAGTGTAATAGTACAGATTTATTTGACTAAGATGTCTACTGATTTGATACCTAAATAAAAACAAGTTTTATTTCTCAACCATTTCTCGAGAAATTACGTAAGGACCTTAGCCCAGATTAATTAATAGTTACTAACTATAGGTACCGAGTAGTAAACTATTTGGTATTCTGTGGTACTACTCTGATTATTTTGTCCCTAAGCTTCGTGCTAACAAAAAACGTCAGACAGAATTAAAAAAGCTACCCACTTTCCCCAAAAACTTATTTTTACTTTTTAGTTGATTGTTTTATAGTTTAGTCTTGCAGTTTGAATCACTTTCGGATGTCCGAAAAGATGATTCCGCGTTTTGGAAGGCTCGTAAAGCCATTGGCCCTGGCCGTTATCTACGTATGTAATCCTCGTCCAAAGGATGCGCACGATTACAAATTTATTTGCGCTTCTTGTACTCTTGTTATGATACAAAGCGGTCGTAAAGCGGCAGCAAAAACAACTTTGCATAACAAAGGTACTTTCGCCGCTTCGATAGTCTAACTTGCTTACGCACTGTTTGAAATGGCTTCGCTCTTGGCTGCAAATAAACTTGGCAATCGTGCTGTCCTTACTTGAGACGAAGATTACTTGTTATAAGAGCCATGTTTTGTGCCTCAGGCCGCTTAATAATTCTGACACCAGAGGTCAATGACCTTACAAGAGGTCGATGACCTTACAAGTAACATGAGTAAGATGACCTAACCGATGAGGCCATTGGAAATTGCTCTTCAAATATTTGTATCCTTGGCATAATAAGTTCGGCACATCACTGCTTGACTCATTTTATATTAATAGCTACTATCAAATCTTCCTCGTTGGATTTTAATTTAAAAATTTGGATTTCCGAAGTTAAGTTACAAATATCAAGGTGTTGGGAACTTTTGGGTCTTTCCTCTGTCGTGTGACAAAATTTTTGGTAATAATTTTTCGTCATCATCCTAGGAACCAGTCCGGTGAAGTTTGATTGGTCGTACCTTTATCGACACAAGCATAGGACAAATAAAACACAAAACTTCGTAGGAAAGTAGGTACCGTCGTTGCGCCCTCAGTAGCACAATCCTGTCGTAGATTTCCCTCGCCACAAAAAAACGAGGAACTGGACTTCCAAATTACTTATTGATGAAGACTCCTTACAAAGACCAGCTCGCAGCGAGGGCTGCGGCCGTCTGTGGTAGCAGCCGCCAAATTCAAACGATATATTACTTTTCTTATTTAAATAGCCAGAAACGCGGAAAGAGGCTGCCAGCACGAAAGCGGCGAGCATGTAATACGCATGCACGCCACAGTACCTACATACTCGTACATTACATCGGCTAGGATCAGAATGCGTCATCCATCTGAGTATTCCATATAAAATACACATCATTTTCGGATCGGAAACAGATTTAATTTAAATTGTCGCGTGGGTCTTGGTCTTGGATTCTATCCCCCGATGCAAAAATAAGCGTGTTATAAGTTTGACGTGTATACTGGCTATCTTTCTGCAAAAGAGTCCTCGGAAGTCCTATTACTTAAATTACTTAATGCTGAAGTCTGCAGGACGCTCAACTCCTCAACTAAATACTTCAGAGACATTGGGTTTGGGGTAGTGTTGTAAGAAACTCGAGTCTTTGAGTCCTACTTAATAGAGCTCGAGCTCTTTTTTAAAGACTCGAGTCTTATAAATGATACTTAGAACTCAAGTCCTTCCGAATTTTTAGTCTTTTGTTAAAAGTGCTCAATGACTGAGTCTTTAGGACTCAAAGACTCAATCTTTTTAAAGGACTCATGGCTGAGTACTTTTAGCCCTTAGTTTAAAGTAAATAAAATAGGAAGTAGCAAATTATTTATTTAATGGATATGAAACTATTTAACGTGTTAATTAACGCAAAACCTCTTATTACCCAGCGTTACCTATTATAATACACTAAAACAAGTCCAAGACTCAGAAGGAATCAAGAGGACTAAAAAGGACCCAAGAGGACCCAAAAGGACTCGGACTCATAAGAAAGTCCTAGCCCTGAAACCGACTTGAGTCTCGGAATGAAGACCAAAAGACTTGAGTTTTTACAACAGTAGTTTCGGGTCACTTGCCCGTGGGGGATTTAATTATTAAATGTTTCAATATTTATATCTGGTTGTTCCCAGCCTAGAATTATTCCAACGCAACTTTCCCTACGGGTTCTTCTCCACGAAAAAGCTCTCATTTTACTTGTGAATTTCTTCTCCATTTATTATCCACAACAGCGTGCTGTACTTTTGGGAAAATAAAAAATGAAATGGTTTCACCAAAATATTTATTTAATAAAATCGTTTAACGATTATCAATAAAAATAAGTTCAAAAACTAAAACCCGACTACTGATAATTCGAGCTCTAATAAAAATAAGTTCAAAAACTAAAACCCGACTACTGATAATTCGAGCTCTAAAAAGTAAGAAACAAGAAAATATTTTCATCAGGAATCATTATGCACAAATTATTCAATATTTTATCTTTCATGCAATAAAAATGTTTTACGTAGGTAAAGGGAATATTTCAATGTACTTATAACTTATTCGTAGTGATGTTCAGTCAGAGGATAGCCGTGGTCGTATGCCATTTTGATATGAAATTTATGAACGGTCTACTATTCAAATAGAATCTATTGTTTAATCAAGGAAGCCATGAAATGTATCTTCTTCTTCTTTTCGAGTCGGCAGCAAACTCAGGCTACCATGAAATGTATGAATGCTTTCATCATCATCATCATTATTTCAGCCGAAAGACGACCACTGCTGGACAAAGGCCCCAAAGACCGAATGTTAATATAATTTAAATTATAATCTATTGTTTAATTAAGGCAAAATGGCATACGACCACGGCTATCCTCTGACTGAACATCACTACGAATAAGTTATAAGTACATTGAAATATTCCCTTTACCTACGTAAAACATTTTTATTGCATGAAAGATAAAATATTGAATAATTTGTGCATAATGATTCCTGATGAAAATATTTTCTTGTTTCTTACTTTTTAGAGCTCGAATTATCAGTAGTCGGGTTTTAGTTTTTGAACTTATTTTTATTAGAGCTCGAATTATCAGTAGTCGGGTTTTAGTTTTTGAACTTATTTTTATTTAAATAATTTTGGGGTTATAATAATTACTTTTCAGGTCCGTTCTGTGCGTAGCTTAACGCTAAAAAAACGCAAATCGATGTACAGGATAGTCGTTTGGTACACAGTTTTAGGTCCAACTCGCTTCTTTAAAAGGTCATCGACCTCAAAAACAACACAGACCTCAAAGGTCACTGGCTATGAAAATACAGGTCAGGGCGTTAACCAAAGCGAGGGAGGGGGCAGTCCGCCATAAGGGGGGGTTCGGGGGGCGCAGCCCCCCGCTTCATCGAAATATTTTTCTACCCAGAAACAAATCGGTTGGTTAGGTTAGGTTAGACTGATGTCAATAACAGAGCGGAGGGAATGTATAGAGTCAGGGCGTTAACCGAAGCTGGGGACGGGGGGCGATGCCCCCTCTTCAAGGGGGGGTTCGGGGGGCGCAGCCCCCCGCTTAATCAAAATATTTTTCTACCCAGAAACAAATCGGTTGGTTAGGTTAGGTTAAACTGATGTCAATAACAGAGCGGAGGGAGCCGAGCGAGCGGAGCGAGCGTGCCGCGGCAGGGGCCGGCGACCGCCGGAAATTCAGATTTTTAGAGTCAATTTACTCAAAAAGTATTAACATTAGCCCGTTGGCTTTGTATTTTGTTGACCGGATTTGTTGATTAGTGTATAGAGTCAGGGCGTTAACCGAGGCGGGGGACGGTGGGCGAAGGCCCCTCGACAAGGGGGGGTTAATCAAAATATTTTTCTACCAGAAACAAATCGGTTGGTTAGGTTAGGTTAGACTGATGTCAATAACAGAGCGGAGGGAGTGTATAGAGTCAGGGCGTTAACCGAAGCGGGGGACGGGGGGCGAAGCCCCCTCTACAAGGGGGGGTTCGGGGGGCGCAGCCCCCCGCTTAATAAAAATATTTTTCTACCCAGAAACAAATCGGTTGGTTAGGTTAGGTTAAACTGATGTCAATAACAGAGCGGAGGGAGTGTATAGAGTCAGGACGTTAACCGAAGCGGGGGACGGTGGACGAAGGCCCCTCCATAAGGGGGGTTCGGAGGGCGCAGTCCCCCGCTTAATCAAAATATTTTTCTACCCAGAAACAAATCGGTTGGTTAGGTTAGGTTAAACTGATGTCAATAACAGAGCGGAGGGAGCCGAGCGAGCGGAGCGAGCGTGCCGCGGCAGGGGCCGGCGACCGCCGGAAATTCAGATTTTCGCCGGAAATTCAGATTTTTAGAGTCAATTTACTCAAAAAGTATTAACATTAGCCCATTGGCTTTGTATTTTGTTGACCGGATTTGTTGATTAGACAAAGGATGATAAAAAAAACCTTACGTCTCTTTAAACGGTCGCGTTATTTTGCCGTGCGGACACTTTACGGCTTATTAAATGGCGTCACTATTTTACCGTAAAACTTTTCGGTTCCCAAACAGATCGCGATGCAAAGCCGTTTGCGGCACTCTATACACTTACTTATAAAAATGCATGAAATGTTTTCTATATGTAGGTACTTATTGTACAGTAGCCAGCATAGGCGGCCGGACATGTCGACCTTGGGAGCGCCCGTATTCTTTAGCGGGTGAATTTCGTTGTGCGAATGTCCAACCGCATGTGCTGGCTTCTGTACATACCAAGTTCGGGCTCCTCCAGGTAGGAAACGGCTTAGTGAAATACATGCCAAATGTTTTGTAACGTCGGCGATTTGAAAGATATTTATATTTACTGTTTTTTTTTTTATTAAGCTAGACGACGTATATAATATATATTTGTTTTTATCGAGCACATTGTATGTGAATCTGTAATGTGAAAATTTCGTTCTGACTTTTTGACTATCTGCAAAAAGGTTAAGTCGATCGTCTTTGTTTCAGGCTCCAATTGTAGCTGACTAATAAAATGTTGACCGGGGATGTAAGATACCACCATGCAAAGTTTCATTTAAATCGGTGCAACAGTTATAAGTTAGGAGATTAACCCGTACAAACAGATGAACAAGCAGAAACAATATAAAATGGGAGTTTTAGCCAGCAGAATTGCTTTTACCACCTTCAGCATTTGGTGGTAGTACTCCGAGCTCATGTGGAGATAAGACATACCTGGCTCATATCTGAGTCAAGATTATATAATTTTTTTTCAATTTTTCGATACTCGCAAGCGAAACCGCGAGCACTAACTAATGATATTTATATATATTTGAACTGTGCCAGTTGAGCCCTCAAATTTGATACCCCACACGGTACCAATTAAAAAAAATATTTTTTTAGTTCACGACTTTATGTCCTGTAGAGGGCGCCATATTAAATTTAGTGTGACGCCACATATCATATAACCAGCGGACGATTAAGACGCATCAAATGACACCCCATTTGTTAAAATACGACTGCTAGTTTTGGAGATATGAGGGAACAGATGAACATAACCACATACATACATACATACATACATACATACATACATACATACCGGTCAAAATCATAACCCTCCTTTTTGCTGCGCCGTAGTCGGGTAAAAACTGCCGAATATCTTCAGCTAGATACACTTTTTAACAATAATTCTTAAAAATAATCCTCATTTAATATTTATGTAACATGGTTACTACTTAAATACTGGGAACAGAATACCTTACATAATTCTAAATACATAAAAAAATATTTACAAAAAGTAACATTTCGCCTTATTTTTTTAAATTTGTGGTATCAATAACTATTACACACAATGTCATATTAATTTAACGACCAGATTTCATTCACAATGAGAATCAAGCGTTTCTTTCTTACAGATATTTACTAAACATCACAATAAAAAATGGCATGGTATTTGCATTTTCAATTAAAACCTCAATCAATTTTATCAACATAAAATCAGATTGGGTAATCTACGAGTAAACTTGAAATAGACAAACTATTTATAAATCGAAGCTAAAAGTGAAAATCATTGAGCTTGGGCAGGGACTTGAACCCGCATTTTCTTGGCTATCCGGGCCGTACAGGAGCATAACCAATTATGCCACTGAGTCCCAATAAAATTCTAAACACATAAACTACTTATACAAGGATATAAAACACCTTATTCACAGCCTTACAGGATGGAATTATAATAATTTAAATTATTATTTGGAATTGTCAGAGATTCATAAAATGCTGTCATCTTTCAGGCTCAATTTTCTATACTACTTACTTATAAAATATTATACACGTTAGTAGCTTACACGTTGGCAGCTTACACATCAATACTCAACACGTTGTTGGCACAATCTTCGTATGTAACACATTTTTAGTGTACAAACAAGTTGTTGAACCAAACAAGATGGCGGCGTGCTCTGCGTGTTAACAGTCCATAATGTCCCCACAGAGGGGCTCAAGCCTACCCCGAATTAGGGTAAATAGGCCTCAGTCGACTATGCTCAGTACGGTTTGCTCTTGACACCCAACCATTGAATATATTTGCAGGTGTTTGCAGGTCTCTTCACGATGTTCTCTTTCTTCACCGTAAGAACGTTGAATAAACGTAAATATAAAATCGAAAACACATTGGTACGTGCCGAGACTTGAACCAGCGAACTTCTGAATAGAAGGCAATAGCTCTAGTCTAGCTACTGACAACGCTCTACATTACAATACCAATTACACATATTCTTTATAGACACTCTTAAGTATACGTAAACAATATTAACAATTATACGTCATGTACTTAGGGGAATACTTTGGCATAATTATAGTTTGTGACACGCCGCTGATTGAGCTTGTGATATTTTTTCACTAATGTGATTCAGGAACTTGTCACGTACAGATTACTTCGATTCTGGGGTATCTTCTTCGAAAATAGATCCAACGTCATTGTTTTCGTCGCATATCCTGTAACAAAAGGGAATATTGTTTAATATACAAATTGAATGATCACAATTTAAAAGTATTATTACTATAAGGATGGTCCGTTAGTTTATTTATTCATCATTAAATACATGTCAAAAAGAATACCTTTTTTTTCACATGTAAATTTCGACGCTCTTACGGTGAAGGGAAAATTGTGAGGAAACTTAATGGTTATATGACGTCGAACAATTCGCACTGGTTGATTAAGACCAGTTAGATTAAAGAAAGAACTTTAAACTACATGTGACAAAACGAAAACAAAATCGAAATCGTGGAGAAAACCCGTGAAAATGTGTGTTAGTGCAGTTAACAACCGCGAAAATCTAAGAATGTTTACATGTGACAATTCCACTAAATTACAAAAAAATTTTTTGGTATGTTTAGTACCACATGGTACTCGTATGTGATTATTAAATAGTCACATTTACAGACTACATGAATAAACACAGCCACGTGATGACGTGACTCAGGTTTGTGAATGGGTTTATGTTGATATTTTAAATAAGAAAGCATGATGTATCAAGAAATACGCTCATTCATTCATGACAAAAAGCAGGTTAATTACGTAACATAATGAATCAGAAAGTACCATTATTATCACACTGGAGCGATTTTAATAAAATTTAGTATGGAGTTAGCTGACACATATTTACTGTGGGAAAATGCCTCATTCCCACGGTAAAATCCGTTAACGCGGACGGAGCCGCGGGGCGGAAATAAAGACGTCACCCACCATCTAAATGGTGTCAATTAGTGGAGGGGCACTGAGGGGCTCGAGCCTACTGAAATTCAGGATTAACAGGCCTTAGTTGACCACGCTGGCTCAGTGCCGATTGGTTATCATGTGTGAACACAACCTTTAAATTTCTTCGCAGGTGTATTGGTTTCATTAGATGTTTTCATTGAAAAAACGTTCATAACTATTCTAAAATCAAAAACACAGTGTTACGTGCCGAGGTTTGAACCCGCACTTCCCGAATGGAAGGCAACGGCCCTAGCCACTAGGCCACCGACGGTCTTTGACAAGTTTAGTGAGTGGTTCAATCAATTTCCTTCTCAACATGACTTCATCGTGAACTTTAGGAGAGTTCTCGGTTGACCGCTGTCTGAGTCATGCGAAGGTAAATGTAACGTATGATATACATATATATTATACTAGCTTCCCGCCGCAGCGTTGACAGTTTTTCCCGTGGGAATGAGGCATTTTCCCGCGGTAAAAAGTAGCCTATGTTACAGAATGAATAAAGCTAGGTTAATGTAGCTTTATAGTGGTGAAAGAATTTTTGAAACCGGTTGAGTAGTTTTTGAGGTTATTCATTACAAACATACACACACACAAAAATACGAATCTTTCGTCTTTATAATATAGTATGTTATGATATACCTATACACGGATAATCAATTCCAACTGCTCTGATTGACAAATTATAAAAAAATACAAGAAGACTCTAAAACATATTATACAACCAGTTTTCCTGAGCAATAAATCGCATAATCAGCTCAAATGTGACAAAAAATTAGTACGATTTAAACGCTGTTGGTTTACAAGCCGCTTCTTTGAATACGAGTGTGCCAATAAATCTATTTATAATTACAACATGCGTCTGAGTAGCAAACGACTCTCTTCGGAGCCTAAACTTAAGCCTAAACTTTGTAAAGAATTTCCAGTCCGCAGTGATGTAATTACTACCCGTAGTGGTATTATTACTATTACTCCCGAGGCTACCTTCCGGGAGGTTACCGATTTTCTAATTATTTGTAGGTATAAACTAAGCAAAAACAAAACCAGTAACCTACGGGAAGGTGTCCTCAGGGAATGGTAACCTCGGGGAGTAACAAATTTTCAGTCCGTGGTGGTATAATTAGTTATTGAAAATATAGCAAAGACTATAATAAACATAGATACTTTTGACTGTAACTTTAAATAAATAGAAATAATAAATATATACCTACCTACGAAATAATTACAATTATTTTGACTACTATTTAATTTATTTTAAAATGATTAAAAATAAATAAATATTTACCCATCATGATCGTTATCATCACAAACAGCGCAGCCGGCGATAGTCATAAATCGTCCATCAGGACAATTATAGTCAACGATAACACCAGCCCTAGGACTCCTCTTAAGGATCCTGTGTCCAGCCACACCGTCGTCTTCAAAAACTGGCAACACGACTGTTGCGTCACTTATATCACTTTTATCAAACACAGGAGTTTCTTTAACACTTTCTGAATCAAATTTGCTTATTTCCGATTTAGTGTGTTCTTCCGTTGGAGTGCCCACTGGAAGACAGTTGCAAGTAGAGATTATTACTACAAATATTAGCGCGAGCGTAACGCGGTTAGAGTTAAAAGCCATGATGACCGTTATATTGGTTTATGAGTATTATATTAGTAGGCGCGACTGCTCGCTTCGGCTGTTCGTAACAGAATGAGTAAGAATCGTGGGCTCGCCTCCGTTTTTATAAGAAAGAACAATACATGGATATTCCCGATACAGTGTGACACTTTTTTTTTCATAATGGAGCACGCACTTGACATAGAACTTGGAAACAATACTGTTTATAATCTTTTTCATGTTTAATCCATTAACGTCCATTTTATTTTTTAGAAGTAGTTTATCGAGAAATGCGGTGGTTTTTCTTTTAAGGTAATCTACCAGCTCCCATAAAGAACACTTTCAGGGAAGAGTAGATGTTAGAAAAGCGTAAAATTTCAAAGTATTTTACCCTCGTAAAGAGGAATTGGCTTTTTTATTATTTATATCTATAATCAACACATCCATTTTCATGTAATTAATAGTGTCACCAGTTGAAGTGAAATGTGACTGGTCAACGACTAACAACCTACAAAAAAAGGCCTTAAAGGTTATGTTAAATTTTTTTGGTTAAGTACTCTATATAGGAAACCATTTTCAGAGATACTCATTCAATACTCATTCCTAACTATAGCCAACCATAGCTGTATTTGCCAAATTTTAAGTTTAAAAACTAGATTGCGATTATTTTACTGTTTTTAATCAAGTTTCGTTGACCTTTCAATGACCAATTTGGACACTTTGTAAGAGTCAAAGTCAAAAAGGTTTTATTAGAAGTAAGATTTTACAAATCACTTTTTGACGTCGAGAAGAGCCATACCTATGAATGGTACACTGAAATTGAAATATTACAAACAAAAATTTTATGATTTGGCAAAAGATCATCCCAAAGACCTGACGATTTATTTTAGTTTGAATATTTCAGTCAACTGTCCTAACAAAGATTGCTAGTTTTATGTCTGACTTTTTTTCTAAGTGCAATGAAAATCTTGTACGTCCTAGCAAAGATCCTTGCTTCCTAGTAATTAAAGATTATAAAATTACCTAGTTTTACCAAACAATGAAATTGATTCCTTAAAATCAGCTTAACTAAACAAAAAACTTGTCGGTAACTAATAAAATTTAACATACCAAATTAACATACATCACACATGAATCACGTATAATGTACCAGTGTATTTGGTGCATAGAGGTAGATTTTTTTTCATTTGGTGTCAATAAAATATCTTATCTGTAGTAAAAATTTAGCATATTTGCAGTAAAATAATTTATTTATGTGGTAAGGGATATAAATGATGAACATAAAATGATGGGTAGTTATTTATTTAATGAGCAATTAGCATTTTCACATAAACTATTATTATTTGTATTGCATTTTTGGAGCATCTCGATTTCGGAAGCCTAGTAAACAAGGTTGTTGTTTTTCAGTCGGAAGGCCAGACATTGGCACATACCAATTCCATTTCCAAATTAAATAAAATTATATTTATTTAAAGCTTTTACAGTGACGGAAAACATCGTGAAAAAAGTTCAAAGTTCAGAGTATTTATTTTTAACTTTAGGATATTTACATCACACCTGCAAGTGCATTGCGAGAAATTCAAAGTTGTGTGTGAAGTTGAACAACCCGCACTGGGCCTGCGTGGTCGCCAAAGGCCTATTCACCCTGATTCAGGGTATGGTATGGTTCGGGCCTCGAAAATAGTTTATTGCTAGACCATTACATGCCATTACTTCAAAGTGTGTTTCAGCGTGCTTTTGACTGTATCAGTTTGAACTTACATCCGGTTGGGATGCAGTGAATATTACGGGGTTGATACTCCACCGCATGTTAAAAAAAATAAAAATAACGGTCACGGATCTCGGGAATTCCGGAGGAAAAATATAATCCTGGGAAAGCCAAGCGTCGGCGACAGGTGAAAGAACTTTGAATACCATGTTCCATCCTAAGCAATTTAAAATGTCGGAGAAATATACTATCTAACCTTACGATACGTTCTTTTTCTTTTCACCGGACTTGCGGGGGAGTGGGAGACTCTACCCCAAGAATAGTCATGTACCAACGCGTCTAGGGGCGGCTCAAGGGAGCCTCGGACCACGGCCTAGCGCGTTGATACTGAAAAACATCGTGAAGGAGACGACGCCTGAGGGGCTCCATCTCTGATTATCAATTTTGATTTTGGTTATGGCCGCGCCCCCGCCGGCGGGTACGGGCATCGTTACCTGAAGGGTACGATACGTTCATAATCATCTAATTTAAGAGCCGTGCTCTTGTCAGTGGAGTCTACGCCATTCCGTTATATTTTCCGTCTTCTGTTTGAGCTCCTGATAAGACACTGCATCTCCCTTCTTTAATTTGGTCCATGTATGTTCTTCTTGGTGGTCCTTCCTTTCTGTAGGCTTCAGTCGACGCGATGTCTACTACCTATGTCTGTAGGCTTACTACGTAAGAAGCGATAAGCCCGAGAAGCTGTCAAACGCGTCATATCTACTGAACGACTATCACAAAGCAAGCTATGCTAGAGCCATAAAAAAAAACAAAAAAAAAACGACTATGGCTCTTATGTCACTATGTCGCGTTTGACAGCTTCTCGAGCTTATCGCTTCTTACGTAGTAAGCCTACTGCTTACGTTGTATACGTCACGATTAAGTCATCGTAGTAAATTACCGCGCTGAGTTTACCTACCTTTTCAATATTACAATGACAAGTACTTGACACTAGCACTAAGCTAATAGCTAGCGCTATATACCTAAGTATAAACTAAAATCTTTAGGGTAGGAGAGAAGATTACATGGGTTTAGTAATCGTTTAGTTCCTGTCTTAGAATCGGGTCGAACCTACCCTGATATCGGAGTGAATAGGCCTTAGTCGACCACGCAGGCCTAGTGCGGGTTGATCAACAACATTTTAAGTTCTTCGCAGGCGTGTGCAGCTTTCCACACGAAGTTTTCCTTCGCCGTAAGAGCGTCGAATAAACGTATGTACATAATATGAATTCGAAATCTCAAAACACATTGCAAATTGTGTATTTTATTTTATATACTTAGATTAAAATAAAAAGCTCTACGTATAAGCTCTGATTTCTTCGCCTTTTCTCCTGTAATAAATTAACATGTAAATAACATAAATACTCACATATTTTTTCATTTTTAGTTTTGGTGTGTGAATAGTTTAAATATTTTCATTTCTAGTTTCGAGCTAAAAAAATATTTCAACCTGTACGGAATTTTTTCGCTACACTTAATGTTTGTTTTATTTCAACAAAGTTGTATTTTTCGAAACGTACCTAATATTTTTATTACGATGTGTAATGTGGGGAATTAACTACAAAAATAAATGAAATACAATGGAATGGGAAATGTAACAATCAATTCAAATTATTTTATTATTGCAATAGTAACATGATTATGTTGAGTCATCTCACCGCAAAGTATTTTCCAACAGACTTAACCTTAAATGGAACTTAAAATACTTTTGAAAATATAGTTATAAAATGTACGAGTATGTATGTATTTTATTTTACAATACGTTTAAACCTATTTCAATAAGTAAATATGTCATGCATGACTTAAATGCGAACTTAAAAATTAAGCCATACCACAATGTCAAACAGCAATATTTGGGACAAATATTGTTTACATGGCCATCAAAGTTTTCAATAATCTACGTACACGTTTTAAAAAAATTACCTGTTACAACACTTTCAAAACCCAATTATCTAAATGGCTTTTAACAAACTGTTTTTATCATCATCATCATCATTAACAGCTCATAACATTCTGAACATGCAGTGAAGACGGACGTGTCTGCTGCAAATTTACTCTTTTGCATTTAATTATTTACATTAATTAATAGTGTAACTGTGTCAACGCAGCCTCAGCGTATTTACGCGTGACTCAATGTGTGTGAGTTAAGTGCTATATAATGTGTGATAGTAGCCCGTTTGGTCGGAGCTCTAAGACCCCGCGCAGCCCCACTAAACATGAGGACCCAGAGCCCCCCCCGACCCCTCCTGCTCAGCTCCCGCCTGCTGCCGCCAGGGACGCTGTTTCCACTCCAGAGATTCAAAAATGGCTGAATACTATTGAGCGCTGTCTGAGCGAAATCTGCGCCACTGCTGGAGATAGCAAGATGAACGTAGACCAAAAACTGAAAATTAGTAATACCAGCAGAAAAATTATGGCAGGTGTTTCCGAAATGGCTGTGGAATATCAATCCGTCAAACAAAAATATTTTTCATCCTGCAGTATGATTGAGACCTTAAGTGACCAGGTAGAGATCACCGCCTACTTGAAGAGCATCAAGGAATCCATCAAGACCTCTCCTAAACCTGCCACGCCCAACTTATCATTTGCCGACATGGTGAGAACTGGAGGCCAGCCTATGGTTCGCCCACCAAGCACTAGTAGTATTACGATCTATCCAGCTGACAAGGATGTAACTAGTGACGTCACTAAAAAACTTGTTCAGGGTCTAATAAAGCCAGAGTCATTAAAACTGCACATTCGCGGAATGCGAAAAACAAAAAATGGGGGCGTCATAATTAGTTCGGAAAGGAAGGATGACCTAGAAAAGCTTAAAAAATCAGAACAGCTGTTATCTACATCAGGACTCAAGATAGAAGAAACTACTAAAAAGCTTCCGAAAGTGATACTTCTGGGTGTTCCGTCTAATATCTCTGACCAAGATTTTTTCGATTGCCTATTTGAGCAAAATATTGCAGAAAATAAATTAAATATAAACAGACAACAATTTGCGAACTCAATCAAGCTAAGCCACAAATCAGGCAAAAAAGATCTCTCTACATGCAATTATATTTTAGAAGTTACACCAAATCTTAGGAACTACCTCATAAATCAGCAACGATTATTTATAAACTGGACATCTTGCCCCGTCAGAGACTATACTATTGTGACCAGATGCTACAAGTGCCAGCAATACGGGCACTCTGCAAAGTACTGCCGGGACACCGACCCTACGTGCGGCCACTGCGCCGGCTCGGGACACTCCATCAAGGAGAGATATATAACATGAAATAAAAAAATCTTCGCCACAAAACCGTTCCTCCTGAATGGGTCATAGGATTTTTAAATTTAAGTTAATATATAGAATCGGGCCCAGTGCTAGGGCCTGTTTCACGAGATGGTGTTCAGGGCGTTTCATGATATGACCGAACCATCATCGTAGGCGGCTTCCGGTGAGTTTTTCTGCTATAGGCGCGACCTTGAAACTTCCTCTAATATGTTGTGGAAAATTCGGCCATGTTTGCGATGGAAACGTGCAGGACCACAAACCTACTAACTATTCCTGTATTTTAATTAACATCGTCTCATAATGTAACTGCCTCTAAAACTAACGATTTGGAAGGGAAAAATGCGGGGAGGGTTTTGATTTGGGATTTTTTAAAGTACTTGATTTATTGTTTTGCTTTTGGGTTTTTTGTAGTATTGTTTTTATGTGTTTTTGATAGTATTTAATTTTTGTTTCCTAATTATTTAGTATATTTGAATTGATTTGATTTTGAATGTATCGTAACTTTCTTTTAATTTTCATTTATCTTTTAATATTCATCATTGCTGTCTGTTTCGTTCGCGGGAAATTCTGACGTAGATTGAGGTCGTTTAAGCCGCATACCAACGATGATTCTAATAATGTGGCAGGTGTACTGTGACGTTGCATTGTAGTAGGTATATTACCTACGAATCCAGTCTATACTAATATTACAATGCGAAATGTTTTTGTTTGTCCTTCTTTCACACTGAAACTAAGGATTGACCAGATTTTTGCACAAAGATTGATTTAGGACCAGAAGGTTGCATAGGCTACATTTTACCGCGGGAAAATATGACACTCCTACGGTAAGAGTAAAAAACCCAATCCGTATGTTGTCAAGTGTACGGGCTATTTTCCGCTACGAGGTTCCGCCGCCGCCCCAAACATATCCTTTCCGAACGTGACGACGAAATCACTGATGCAGTTAAAGCAGTCAAAGAATTTAGATTACACCTTACAGAATGCCCTTCTGGTAGTGAATACCCTTCAGGTAACAATTACCCTTCAGGTAACAACGCCCGCACCCGCCGGCGGGGGCGCGGCCAGAACCAAAATCAAAATTGAGAATCAGAGACGGAGCTTCTCAGGCGTCGTCTCCTTCACGATATTTTTCAATATCAACGCGCTAGGCCGTGGTCCGAGGCTCCCTCGAGCCGCCCCTAGACGCGTTGGTATATGACTTTTTTTTGGGGTAGAGTCTTCCACTCCCCCGCCAGTCCGGTGAAGCTTGATTTGTCGTACCTTTTCGACACAAGCATAGGTCAATTAAAAAAAAAAAAAAAAAAGTAAAAAAACAATCCGAGCATAGCCGCAAGCGGACAGCTATAATACTTCAGTTGGGGCTCTTGCTTGCTTATCGTGTGGGTTTCGAGGTGAACCAGCCTCACAAACCTTCTCAATCAACCAAACCCAAACCTGG
>OX419606.1:8698385-8777529 GCA_948473455.1 Teleiodes luculella
TAGCCGCAAGCGGATAGCTATAATAATTCAGTTAGGGCTCTAGCTTGCTTATCGTTTGGGTTTCGAGGTTAACCAGCCCCCTTTTTTTTTTTTTTTTTTTGAATTGACCTATGCTTGTGTCGAAAAGGTACGACAAATCAAGCTTCACCGGACTTGCAACCAGCCTCCCACCAAACCCAAACCTGGCTAGGACGCTAATGGCCCTAATTTTTGTATTGCACTATTACTACAGCACATTTCAAACAAAAAGCTTTATAAATCCACCAATTTAGGATATAAATTTCATTGCCCTTTTATGGTTTGGCTGACTGCCTCGATCGTTAGAAATTGTGACGTCGATTGAGGTCGTTTACGCCTCATTCTATGATGTGACTGTAACATAATGTGGCGCCTGTAAATATGACGTTTCATTGTGGTTTAATTACCCCACAGTGAAGAAATTTCCCAGGCGAGGTGCGAATAATGTTTTAATGTGTATTATACGTAATATCCTAAACTAGTTTAACCTTTTAACTGCCATGGTCTTAAATATAAGACTTATCAAATCGAGCTCACAACGCCGCCGTCTCATAAATAAGACTTATGTTTTGACTGATTGATACAGATTTTGTTTCTATGGCTGGCGGTGGGAGCAAGTTCTTAGAAAATATGCTTGGCGGTTAAAAGGTTAAGGCACAAATTACGTATAGCGGCGGCGGCGGCGCGCGGCGCGCCTAGACAGATGGCCCACTCGGAATTAAGCGCCATATTTTTATGCACACATTATCATTGCGTTTACAGGCCGCTCGGACCACGCTCTATACAAGCTCGGACCACGTGCAGTCGTCGATCTCGCGATTATTAACAAAGTATTGGTGTGCTAAAAAAATGGATAAGTGTTCTTATTACTGTTGTAGTGTATTTGGCTGTTTAAACACAGCACAAAAATGACGATACACGTTTTTCAAGGAGTCAACCAAGTTTAGGTAATAATTTCAAGGACGGCGGGACGGGAGTGGACTTTCTGGAAACTTTTTATTTTGTGGTTAAGGGCTACTCTGAACCAAGAAACCAATATTATTACACCATTCATTGCTTGGTCGCGCTTCAATATACACCGTGAAATTTAACTGGTCTTTTAACATAGTGGTGTACCTAACCTACTCACTCGATCATGAAATTTAACAACTTCCTCTAAGGAACATAGGTTGAAATCTCAAAAAGAATATAACTATTCATACCTATAAACTACAATCACTAGACCGGCTACTTTTTATGACAAGTTGAATTTTAATTTTAAATATTAATAACGATTTTTAATTTCAGGTACATAGAGCGAGAACAGTGCATTTGCATCCTTACACCTACTTTAAGCAGATACGAGTAGGTAAGTAAGTACCTACGTACTGTGGAGTTTGCATAATCGAATTTGCAACTCCTTTGATTTGAGACTGACTCTAATGCCGTATATCTACTAAAACTATTTATTTTTAAATACTGAATTGTCTCTCAGATAGATATATAGTCCGGTTCATTTTCGACCAAAAGTGCTCTAGAACTTGAGTTTCATCTGTCACTCCTGTAAATGGCAACGATTCCTACTACTACTACTACTCTCTCTCTCTAATCTTTGGATTTTCCTAATGTAACGATTGTAGGCTGAAGATTTGAGAAACTGATTAAAACAGTTTAAAATAGATATTACATGTGTTTACTAATTTATGAAGACTTCCGTTGGACCCAACGAGCTCTGAAGCTCATTATAGTACCTACTTACGTTTCTAAGTATAATTTTACTATCATATGATACGAGGCACAATTGACCTCAATAATGTCAACTTACACATGTGGTTCTTCACATAGAATTGAGCCAATTTATATATCAAAGCGTCTAGGGGCAGTTTAAGAGAACCTTGGGCCTCGGACTAGCAAGTTGATACGAAAACATCATGAAGGCGACGACGACGACGTTGCCTGCTCTGTCACTATCTATAACTAAAAAATGAATGAATGAATGAATTGGGCCACGCCCCCGCCAAGGGTGCGGGCATTGATACCTGGAGCCCGTTTCACAAAGCAACAAGTAACAAGTTACAATTCTATAAGTACAAGTTCAAAAATTTAATAATTTACAAGTACAAGTGTTTCACAAACATCGTTTTGGAAAATCACTATAGTCAAATGACTATAGAGTCAGATTACAAGGAACCAATTCTCGATTTTACAAGTGTAGTTCCTAAAAAATAAAATAACATAATACAAAATATTCGTTAAATCATTCACTCATGTAAATGCCAAACTAGCGAGCCTTTGGTACATACTATGGTTTGTTAGGTAACAATTATACTACTAGCAATTAAATGAAAAGCAACTATATGAGTTTTTATATTAAAAACAAATCACTTCGAACACTTTGGAACTTTGCAAGGCACAAGGATGGAAAGGAAGGAGCATAAAATTCTACTACTAAAAGAATTTTTTTAAAAGAGATGTGCTTTTCGTGGCTTTTTCTCCAACATTAACCAAACAAGATAAAAATGCCACTTGAACTGAAGTTCATAATATTGCCCTAGCAATAAGTCTTGTACCAGCCGGGAAAAATTTATCTAATACCCGCGACGTCTTTTGGCAAAATATGAAAGAGTCCTCCATGGTAACCAGGTACATGCTTTTGTTTCTATGTTCTTATTGTGTACATACCGATAAAAGGTTGAACTTAACTTTTAACTGTAAATAGCTACTAAACTGCTCTGTTTTACTATTGAAACCTTTTGGTCATAGTATTGTAATTGTAACTGAATTTCCGCACTACTTAAATATAATATCCTGGGTAATTAGATAGTTTTCTATCAGTGGGTAAAAACAATTAACTTGATCTGTAATAGTAATCAAATCCTTACATAAATTAAAATCATAATTCCTCTAGTGTATGTTGCTGACTATACCTACAAAACATATTATAATACATAAATAACTTTTATTAAACTTCACAAAATACTACTAAGCAGAATATGCTTCAGCTACTTTTGAGTTTGAATGTTATTAAACTTTACAAGTCTACCTAGCTTCAGAGTTAGGTAGACTTGTAGAAAATTTTACAGATAAAAAGTTAATAAGTTTGAGTTATTTTGTGAAACACTTGTTCGATTTAACGAAATTTTACAATAAAAACAAAAAAAAAGTCTATTGATTGTAAATTTGTACTTGTAGGCAAAAAATTACAATTGTTAAAAAGTTGCGTTGAGAAACACTTGTAACTACAAATGTTGCCGCTTTTGGTCAGTGTTGCTATTTAATTTTACAAGGAATTGTAACTTGTAGCTTCGTGAAACGGGCCCCTGAAGGGTAATTATTACGACAAGGGTATTTGCTAGCAGAAGGGCGTTTTCGTAAGGTGTAACATGAACTTTTTGGCCGCTAAAACCGTATCTATGATTTCCGTGATCTATGAGAACCGTATCGGTGATTTCGTCATCTGCCAAATAACGTAATCAATCTTTTAAAATGAGCTGAACTTACCTACTAAAATTTATAATTTCCACTTCTAAAAGGCTTCGGTGGCCGGTTAGGGCCGTTTTATGTTACATTCAGAAGGCCATTTCCATTTTATAAGGGTTCAAGTCTCGGCCTGTACCAATATGTACTTCAGGCTTAAAGAATATGTACTCCTAGAATAAGGCAGATTAAGTTAGTCGTAATAAGTTGCATGCCCACTATCAGTATACAGTGTAATGTGGAGAAAGTATCATATAATATAGTTTCGGTTGTCGAATTGATATGCAGTCTATTTACCCAACGCTCCAACTACTGCGAAGGGAAAAAATATCATGAAGAAACATGCACATACCTGCGAAGAAATGCAAGAGTTGTGTGTGAAATCGACCAACCCGCACTAGGCGCGCGCCAGCGTGATCGACTAAGGCCTGTTCACCCTGATTAGGGTAAGGTAGTGATCTTTGGTTGGTCATATATGAGTTGTTAGGTGTTATATATTTAATTTCTTATTTTATGTATATCGTGTTCTTCTTTTGTTTTATGTTTTATTTCCATTTTACGTTTTTTTTATATTGTCTTTATTTTTATCTATGTGCTGAGTTTGTTTTTCTATTATTTTTCTTATTGTTTGTTGTGTTGTATTGCGTTCTGTCAAATAAATAATGTCTCTATGTCTAATAATCCAATTCTAAGGCAAAAACTAAATCCATGTAACGATGTAACCCTACTACCTTCTAAAGGATTTATTTACTACGATGATATAATCGTGACGCTTACTACGTAAGCCAACGTAAATAGTAGTGTTAGTGACGCTACTATGACCCGCTAGTTCCCTCTACCACGACGGGAAATAGTAATAGCGAAGGATTGTGACACACTCATGAAAATTACCTTACGAGCTGGAGTCATCCAGAGTGCAAAGTCGAACTGGGTACGTCATCAAATCACCGAGTTACCGCGTGCTGTTCTTCTTATAGCGCGTCGGAGACCAACTGGCTAAGGCCGTTGACTTCCATTCGAAAGTTCGTGGGTTCGAACCTCGGCGCGTACCAATGTGTTTTCAATGCGGCGACTACCCGTCGCTTACGACAATGGGGTCAGTTTTCTTTGCAGGAGACTGTACGTTATTCGACGCTCTTACGGTGAAGGAAAACATCGTGAGGAAACCTGCACACACTTGCGAAGTAATTCAAGTTTATTCAAGGGTTGTGTGATGTTGACTAACCCGCACTGGGCCAGCGTGGTCGACTAAGGCCTATTCACCCTGATTTCAGGGTAGACTCGAGCCCCTCGGTGGGGACATTTATGAGCTGTTAATGATGATTCTTCTTATAACTAGTTTTTCGCCCCACGGCTCCGCCCGCGTTAACCGTTTTTCCCGTGGGAATGAGGTATTTTCCCGCGGTAAAAGCTAGCCTATATTCTTCCGCAAGGTCTATTCTATCTTTGTGCCAACTCCGCCCGCTTTAGCATTTTTTCCCGTGTGAATGAGAAATTTTCCCGCGGTAAATCGTAGCCTATGTTTTATCCCAAGGTCTATTCTATCTTTGTGCCAAGTTTTACCAAAATCGGTTCAGTAGTTTTGGAGCCCATTCAAATATTAAGAATTTTTAGGTTTTTTTTTTACACATTTGTTACAGTATTGAAGTTTTAGTAAGGATCCCAAATCTTTTTGAGAATAAAATATAGCCTATGTTACTCAGGGTGAATGTAGCTTTCCAATAGTGAAAGAATTTTTGAAAGCGGATCAGTAATTATTGAGTATATTCATTATAAACATACACACACACACAAATACAAATCTTTCCTCTTTATAGTATTAGTATAGATATAGATGAATAGTATAGATAGATAGATAACTTTTTTGTTGAAGATCGTGCAGAAAACCTTAATGTATGACTCATAGGATCTGTGACAAATGAGCTGTATTTCTCAATATTTCTCATCCGATTCTCGTGAAATGTTGTGAGCGGGGTCGATAATTGTTATTTGTCTTGTCAATGGCCGATTCACCCATGGGAGACAGATTGACTCGCACGGTCTACAGTAGGCCTACTATATGTAAGTAGCGACAGGCTCGAGAAGCTGTTAAACGCGACATAGTGACATTAGAGCCATAGTAGTTCTGTCAATATAGAATAGAAAAGAATAGAATAATTTATTTTAAAAACACATATTTTACAAAAATACTTAAAGACTAAACATAACAATTGGACTAAAATAAATTACGTGCCCAAGCTAGGGTAATTCCCTGTGTTATGGGCAAAATAAAGGACTTAATAAAACAAAACCAAAATAATAATTTATGTTAAACAAGATTCAAATAAATAAAATTAATACAAACAAAGTTTATCCTATAAAGTAATAATAACGAATTTAATGTGCCTTTGTCGTATTATCCTATATATATTTGTGTCGCGTTTGACAGCTTCTCGAGTCTGTCGCTACTTACATAGTAGGCCTACAGTTCAGGTGAATAGGCCTTAGTCGACCAAGCTGGCTCTCTGCGGGTTGGTCAATTTCACTCACAATTTTTTACTTGCTGGTATGTGCATTTTTTCTCATTATGTTTGATGAAACAATGAATAAAAATATATAAAAAACTTGATATGTTCTATATCGCTTCTTACATAAGCTTGATCCGTCGTACTTTTTCGACTAAAGCACAGGTCAATTAAAAAAAAAAAAAACGATTCCTACATATTCCCCTAAATCAGTTCTTAGCATTTTTATTTCTATTCTACTTTCTTTCTACAGATTTTCGACTTCTACAATTTTATTATACAGATGCAAAAGTAACTGCGAGTCTGTTTGTTACAATTTCACGCCAAAACCAGTGAACTGATTTAGAAAAAACTTAGTACAGATATAAAATAGATCTTAGGTAAGGACACAGGCTACCTTTTACCGCGGGTAAATACCTCATTCCCAAGGGAAAAACTGTTAGCAAGTTTTAACTGGACAGGTCAATGACCTGCCAACCAAAAAAAAAAAAAAGAATACTTGGTAGTAGTAGTAAGTAATTAATCATAATTAATCAGAGAAGTGGGAATAAAGCGAAGCGCGGATTTTCCATCCTTTTTGTTATCAATGTTATGTATGTCAGTCAGACCGCTACATGGAAAACCTATTTATACAATAATTCAAAATAAAACGTTGTTTGTCAGAACCACCTTGCAAAAAATCGAAATAACGATTCTCAGAAGAAATTCCGATCTTATGATAGGTAAGGACGTAGTACATACTATATTTCTTCTGTCCGCTTTTCAAGTCCGGTGAAGCTTGATCGTTTCGAAAGAAGCAAAGGTCATTAAAAAAGCTTAAAAAAAGATCTTGTCGCCCGCTGTTATTCCTTAAATTTTAAATAGAAGTAGCGTCACAGATTACATAGATTTTCTTAAATAAGTACATAACTACTTATCATGAAATTATTATTTTTCTACAATTCATTGTATTTATAAATAAATAATAAATGAAAATAATTAATTTCAAGCTCACGCCAATATTTTGCAAATAAGTTATTACATATTACAATTAGAATAATGATAAATTAAAGAATACCATACTTGTAACAAGTTTCCATACCTATAAAAATGGAAGAAGAAAATAGAAGATGATAATTTGACTTGATTTATTATGAATTAAATGATCCGAAAATGCGTTTTTTGATACAAGAGTTAAATACACATAGATTGAAAACTATAATAAAATCTAAAAATGTATATACCTACTTGTACGATTTATGAGAAATATCGAATCTAAAATACAAAATTAAAGGGGCCAACTAAAATAAATAAATTATTACGAAAAAAATTATATTATTCCAAATGAAAATCACAACCGCAGTTAATGAGGAAGGAAGTCGAAATAATTATTACAACTGGTGCTAATTGAATAATATATTTTTTTCATTATACAATAAAAAAAAATGCGGTTAGTAACATTTATGAATGAACGTAAGGTTGTGGCACTTGTGACGTACCTATACGTGGTATAACTATGAGAATAATAAAATAACTATGTACGAGTAGGTACTATAGCATCGACCTACGCCGATGCTATGAAAAATACTAAATAATAACACCAGAAAGTTGATTTGAACTTAATTACTATATTAAATCAACAACGTAACTTCACCACACTTTACAAACTCTAAAACCATACAAAACTTCGAGGATAGGGCTTCTTGGAGCCTATTTTACCAGCTCCAGGCCAGAATCGTGATAGAACTGACTGAATCTATCAAAATCAGTTTAATTTTTAAATAATTCAAATTTAGAACAACGCGGCCAGTACCAAAGGCCAAAGAGATGGCATGACCGATGCCACATCATCCCTCTCCCTCTTCAAAAAAAATTATTTTGGTCAGTAACGACCAAAATATTTTTTAAAACATCCCCATCAAAAAATACAAAGTTCAAACTAACAACCTACCTAAGGGGGACAAGTATCAAAACAGAGAATTAAATAAAAAAGAATAGATAGGGACTCAGAACTTCTAAAGTCTAGCAATTAGGAATAATATCCTATTTGCTTTTGCAAGGGAAAAACCCCCGTTGAAAAAACCGCTTACAACAAAGCCCACATCCATTAAACCTAACACGCGAATAGCTAAAATTACCTAAATACAAACCTAATCCCTCATAACGAAATTAAATTCAGTAACTTCATCAATAGCTTCAATAAATTATTTTAAAGTTAAATTGTTAATTAAAAATTCAAATATAATTTTAAACACCCTGAATAAGAAAAATATTTTTGAGAAAAAGTAATCAACCTGTATGTAACAGCAATTGAATAATTATTCAAAAGAAAACCTAAATTGAAATAGGTGTTCAAAATTAGAAGCAGTAACCATGAAAAATGAAGATCTGAAATTTACAGAAAATATAAAAGAATTTATATAAAGTTGGACAAACTCAAAAATATTAAAGTTAGTTAATGGAACGTAACCCAGCAAAGAACTAATATTTATGAAAAACAAAATATGAATTCAACCTTGAAAATGAAGCCCATAAGGTACCTCCATACATATAGCCACCTATGTGCCATGCATGTTTCCAAAAAAGAAGAACATATTCTATATCACACAAATACCTATCTCTTCTTCTGCATACATAATGCCCACTAACTAAAATAAATCACCTCACTGCCTACCTTTCACAGGAAACCTTTTTTTTAAAATACTAGCTAAGTTTTTTTAAGTGACAGAGTATGAACTATGTTTTAGAATTATTTAAATTTTAGAGTGAAAAATGATAATATTTTTTAACAATGATTTTAAATATTTCAGCTGCCATCTCGGTCTTGAATATCAGGCTGCAGCAGCCATCTCATTAAGTTGTTTTTTTTAAAAATAAGAATATGACTAATTAATATATTTTAAAATTATCCTCATATTACATGAAAAGAAAAACAATATTACAACACACATAAAGATAAAATATGGAACAATATTACCTAAAAAGATTCCAACATAATAAAACAAGCATAAAAAAAGAAAAAAGAAATTTACTTCTCCGACTACCAAACCAAACCAAAAAAAGGGGAAAAAATAAATCATCATCATCGTACATAAAACTTTTTTAATCTGTTTACGTGTACCACATATGTACGAGTACTTCGACCAACTTTCCGAATAACGTAGTTATTTACACCAGACCTTCTTACAACCACATAAGGCCCTTTAAAAAGTCTACAAAGTTTAAGAACGGAAAGGACCAACAACGTCTACTCCCACCTTCTCCATCAAATTAGAAACCGAAATAGGTAAAAGAGGAGCAATTCTATTACCACCCTTCCTTTCCTGGCAGGGAAGACAAGAACGAACGTAGTTTTCGATTTCCCTGTCAGCATTACACATAAAATACCTCGAACGAAAACGATAAAGAGTTTTAGAAAAACCCAAGTGACCTCCTGTCCACGCATCATCGTGCAACCCTTTTAAAACATCACAAAACATACTTCTAGGTAAAACAAGTACGTCCTTAAGAACACCATGTCTTAAAACACGTTTAAATAACAAATCGTTTCTTACGAAAAAACCTCTAAATGAACCATGTAAATGCAAACGGTTAATTGTTTGCAAACAAAAATCATCACTTGACTGCGCCTCGCGAAACGACACAGCTTCGATCCTAAATATCTCTAATCCGTCATCCTTGAAGTCAGGTTCCTTCACCAAAACAACTGGGGAAGCATAGGAATTATTAGATTCCTCAAACACCCTCAAGCGGAGCATCTCCTCCACCTGCTTATCTACGACCTCTTTTTGTACCGGAGAGACCCTACAAGGTCGAGAAGAAATCGGCTTTTCATCCAAAGTCTCGATATCTACATCCACAATATCGCACCGACCTAATTGAGAAGTTTCCCTATGCGTGACCGACAGATCAGAACCCAAAACAAATTCCTGATCCTGTTTAATCGCAAATTCACAAACATTATCTGAACCTAAAAAATAAACATTATCTTCATGTCGTAAAATCGGAGAGTGTGCATCGACCTTTATTTGTTCCGAGCAAACGTCATCTTTGAAAAAGGAGGTGCAAAAGTCAACTTGACGATTGTTCGAAGATAAAACAAAAGTGGATACGTCAGATAAAAAATCAATACGGTTGCTACCCAACATCAATTTTGCTGAGCCAAAATCGATAATTCCGTCGTACCGACTAAGAAAATCTTGACCAAGAATTATAGGACAAGCTAAATACTGAATAACAACCAACTCGCAAGCAAAAATAACACTACCTATATTTAAATTACACGTTGTCGCGCCTACAGTTGATAACTTTTGGCCATTCACGCCCTTTAAAAAAAAATTTTTGTCCACATCTAGGGACAATTTAATTTTTTCCAATACATTGAAATCTATACAGGAAACACTCGCGCCTGTATCAATGAGGGTCGGAAAAATAAATCCCTTACATTCAACATTAATAAAAGGTTTTTGTTTCTTATCAAGAACACTATCATTATAATTAGGGAAAATAGGAATAAAGTTTTCTGTTTGCGTAAACGAACTTCTCACTGTCATATTTTCCTCGGCTATCATCTGCACAGACTGATCTGGTCTTGATCTCAGATCATAGTGGTTAGATTGTGGTGTTGGGCGGTCACCGGTACCCAAGAACGATGGACTAACCTGAGGGGTACCCGCTGGGCGTACCCCTCCTGAATTCCCAGGAACAGGCGAAGCAAAGACTGCTCTAGGAGTCATCCAAGGCGACTGACGCCTAGTATCCATAAGGGGCTGCTGATGTACATCACAGCCAGCATATGTTGAAGGATGAGCAAACGTTTCGAGGCTGCATGGCATCCTTGCAGGCACGATGTTGCGTTCTTCGTTTACATTGTAAATATCCATTAACTGAATGATAGTTTTTTTGAGATTCAGTTTACTATCGAATATTGATGCTGATAGCTTATGCTTAATGAAGCCATAGCATGACATTAAGAACTGCCTGATGAAGATAGTCTCATCATCTATTTTAGCTTTTGCCGCTAATTCATTTAAACGATAATAATATGTTAAAATATCCTCAGATTTGCCTTGTTTCGCCATGTAGAAAAATTGTTGGTAATTGATTGTATTGGGAAATTCTTCTTTCAATAGCTTTTCCAAATCTTCATATTTGGATACTGTACTTTCGATTGTGTTGTAGAATATTAATGCTGGACCTGCTAGATAATTTTCTAACAGCACAAATTTTTCTTCGTCTGTTATTTTTTTCAAGATACATATTTTCTTGAATTTTTTTAAAAAGACATCTATGTCTTGGGTTGCGCCATTGAATTTTATGTCAGAATCCGCCATTTTTACAATCGGATTTTTTTTCACTATTTGGTAAAAATCACTTCACTTCACTATATGGTAGAGTAACACACTTTACGGCGAAGGTACTGTTAACAGAAAACCGAACGGCGCCAGTCCACCAAATATAGCATCGACCTACGCCGATGCTATGAAAAATACTAAATAATAACACCAGAAAGTTGATTTGAACTTAATTACTATATTAAATCAACAACGTAACTTCACCACACTTTACAAACTCTAAAACCATACAAAACTTCGAGGATAGGGCTTCTTGGAGCCTATTTTACCAGCTCCAGGCCAGAATCGTGATAGAACTGACTGAATCTATCAAAATCAGTTTAATTTTTAAATAATTCAAATTTAGAACAACGCGGCCAGTACCAAAGGCCAAAGAGATGGCATGACCGATGCCACAGTACATTATGTATATATTTTCCTTATTTCTGTTACCATACAGATGAAAATGTAAAATAAATAAATATCTTAACACTTTGACTGTCCATGCATTACATGTAATGCACTGATGATCTTGCTTGATACGTCCATGCATTACATGTAATGCACTGATGATCTTGCTTGATACGTCCATGTATTACATATAATGCACTGATGATCTTGCTTGATACGTCCGTGCATTACATATAATGCACTAGTGTAGTTGTCATTCTATAAATAATAACCAAAAAACAATGACTACCATAGATCAACTTATCGCTACGTTGGACATTTCGTGATAGGGAAGAAAATATGCTTTGGACAGTTAAAGTGTTAAAACTTCTCACTCAGAGCCATCTGATCCAAATTTTTAATCTGTGCCCAAACTAGGCATAGCCTGTCTGTAGTGTAGGTACTACCTATGCCTTTGGGTGGCCTAGTACCACTACTACGAGTTACTGTGTATTGTGGCATCTCTCTTACTATGGGTCTGACCACAAGTACGTTATTTTTAATCTATTTCGAGATATTTATTTTCATGGTTAGAGTCAGTTGGAATTTGACGTCTTCCTGCTCCAGATTACACCTGGGCAGGATAGCTCGTTCGTAATATAGGGAAGCCAGGATAAGTTTCTTTAAATGTGTTCTGAGTGAGTCAATAAAGTGCATGAAAATCAATAATTGTGTTGTGATTTGGAAGAAGCAGCGCAACCCGCGATATAGTATTCATAGGTTTTTATGGTAACAAAGAAAAAGGTTTTGCGTGAATGATTAACAAACATTCATACACCCTCACAAACTTTCACGTTTATAATATTAGTAGGATTTCACCAACTTTGGAAGTTCGAAAAACCAAATTTCAAGCCAAATAAAATATTTGTTTTTATAAAACACCAGTAGGCTTACTACGTAAGAAGCAACAAGTTTGAGAAGCTGTCAAACGCGACATAGTGACATTAGAGCCATAGTCGTTCTGACAATATGTCGTGTTTGACAGCTTTTATGTAGTAAAGCTTGCAGATAGATGTAAGATGAACTGATAACTCTACTCACTGGGCTCGATTAAACATTTTACGCTCTAACTTTAATTTAAAAATCATACGTCCCTTTCACATTCTTAAGAGCGAAAAGGGACAGGTGATTGTCAACTTAAATTTAGAGACGTCAAACATCGATTTTACGCATAGTTCGCACTAGTTTAGCGTATGCGAAAACATCCCACTTAAATTAAGCTGAATTTGACAGCTGCGCTGCTTATAAAGATTTTTTTATTTGCAAGAATACAAATATTTAAAGGTCTTACAATAGTAATACATGTTGTAGCATTGTACTCTGCCAAACAAATCGGCGTGCAAATTCTGATGAATTTTTTCATCAATTAATATTTAAACAATATTTAATAGTTTGTCTATTTTACACAGTTAAAACATAGAGCGAACTTATTTTAAATATCATTCATTCAAAATTAAATCAATTCATCTCCCATTCTTTTCGACTTAATAAGAGTGATTAACAACTTAAATTTAGAGATTGCGCTCCATTTTAGATAAGGCCCAATTCCGGCGTGGCTGTTAAAATTGAGCACACTCTCACATGAGCGAGGAGTGATCTCCGTGACCTTGCCTTGCGCAATCGCAGTACTTAATATTTAAAGAATCCGATGTTACCGCAGTCGCATACGCACGTCATGGTTAATTCTACGAACCTCCGAATCGATGATTCAATAAAGTACCGCTGTGGAACGAACGAGACAGCGTCGGTGGCCAAGTGGCTAGGACCGTTGACTTCCATTCAGAAGTTCGCGGGTTCAAACCTGGGCACGAACCAATGTGTTTTCGATTTTAGAATTCATATGTACGTTTATTCGACGCTCGTACGGTGAAGGAAAACATCGTGAGGAAACCTGCACACACCTGCGAAGTAATTCAAATGTTGTGTTTGAAGTTGACCAACCCGCACTAGGCCAGCGTGGTCGACTAAAGCCTATTCAACCTGGCAGGCTCGAGCCCCTTGGTGGGGACAGATATGAGCTGTTAACGTGGAATAAACGAAAGCTAGTGAGGATCTAGACAGCCAAATTGCAGTTTAGATGCAATTTGAATGCAGTGTTAATAGAAATATATACCATACGTCAAACCCGTGAACGTGGTGCTGCTTGGGGGGACTGGTCTGCTCTAGTCGATTGCCGATTGTTTTATTGTTTATATAGTTTAGTTTTTCTACTTTGACTGGTTGCCTTCCTTTAATTTCATATTTCGTCTGCACTCTTTGTTATATTAATCAAATTGTATAAAATAATAATTACCTATGTAAAAATATTTTGAAAAGATGCAACGCCTGTGGAGTTTCTTCCGGCGGGTTCTTCTCCACAGAAGACAGCCAAATTGTGAACCCGCCTCGACGTCAAAAAATGATTTGTGAAATCTTACTTTGAATAAACACTATTTGACTTTGACTTTGACTTTGACTTTGAAAGAAAGAAAATACTTTTATTTGGTATCATACAACCTCATACATGTCCGCACCGAGGGCTCGAACGTACTGAAATCAGGGTGAAATGCCTTAGTTGACCACGCTAGCCCAGTGCGGGTTGTTCAACTTCACACACAACTTTCGAATTACTTCGCAGGCGTGTGCAGGTCTCCTCACAATGTTATCCTTTTCTTTATTCGAAAATCGAAAAACATTAGTACGTGCCAATGCTTCAATCCCGCGAACTGCCGAATGGAAGTCAACGGTCCAATCCATTTGGCCAACGGGGACGGTCTTCTTTCAATCAATCAATCAAATCTTTATTTGCTGTAAATGTGGTAGGTATTATAAGTTGTTACAATAATTTTAAATCGTATCACACATTTAACCAAAGTTCAAATGGTGTGCAAATTTATAAGGTACAAAGTAAAATAACTTAGAATAATAATAAATTAATGAAAAATAACAATAAATTAGTATAAATAATGACATTCTGAGCAATATTGTAAGTGTTGATTAAATTACATTTTTAAATAATCTTCAACTTTATAAAAACATTTCTCCGCTAACAATGTGTACAAGGCGCTTTTGAATTTTCCTAAAGGAAGAGTCATGATTTGCTAGTCAACATGCAGTATAATAGCTCGATAGCTATTATATTACACACCGATGTGTGCAGTTACAAATTACGGGTCGGTGACCTTTAGACATGTGCAAAACAGTACGTTATAATGCCATAAAGATAAGCATAACTTAAGTAGTTTTAAGAATGTTGGTTAGAGCAAACCAACTTTGCATTAAGTGTCATAAAATAAAATACATTATTATTACATTATTAAATAAAATACATTATTATTAAATTTTTACATTATTTTTACACGCTTTATATTAGCTTCACTTGTAAGTAACTATGTATGTAAGAAAATCTTGGAATCTTAATTTGACCCACTTCCCGGTCTTCGATTAGGATGAAATTTTGCACACGCTCTGAGTTCTGATGACAATACATGACTAGCTAAGAAACGTCATTACAAATCCAATATGGCGGCCTCCCCATTATTGTATCTAAAAAAATCTTGGAATCTTAATTTGACCCACTTCCCGGTCTTCGATAAGGATGAAATTTTGCACACGCTCTGAGTTATGATGACAATACATGACTAGCTAAGAAACGTCATTACAAATCCAATATGGCGGCCTTCCCATTATTGTATCTAAAAAAATCTTTGAATCTTAATTTGACCCACTTCCCGGTCTTCGATTAGGATGAAATTTTGCACACGCTCTGAGTTATGATGACAATACATGACTAGCTAAGAAACGTCATTACAAATCTAATATGGCGGTCTCCCTAAGATGGCGAACTGGCTGTTTGAAATCCACCCCCATGATATGGGTATCAAATGAAAGGGTTTGTTGTCAGAAATACGAAAAAAAAAGTCACGTGACTTAAATCCAATATGGCGGACGTCCAAGGTGGCGGACAGGAAGCGTGTTTTTTAGTTTTTTAAACTATGTATTATTATTCATTTTAAATACATCAATTTAGGCGATTCTGAAGTTTAGTGCAAACGGGCATAATCATGACAAATATTGTTAGGAATTAGTACCTATACTTCACACCTCTATACTTCGAAATGGTATTTGATTTAGAGAAAAATTACATACCCAATTGCCTTTATTATCTATACAAATCTAAACGAATACTAATTATTATAAAGAGGAAAAGTTTGATTGTTTCATCATCATCATCATTTCAGCCAGTAGACGTCCACTGCTGGACAAAGGCTGATTGTTTGTTTGCATCGAATAGGCTCCGAAACTACTGAACCGATTTCAAAAATTCTTTCACCATTAGAAAGCTACATTCACCCTGAGTGACATAGGCTACCTTTTACCGCGGGAAAATGCCTCATTCCCACGGGAAAACTGTTAACGCGGGCGGAGCCGGGGCTGAAAGCTAGTAAATATAATAATGATAGGCCGTTGGTTGACCGTTGGCATACAATGGCACGTTTAGGGTATAGGTCGCTTATTTCATCAGACCACTTGAGTCCAATGATCTTGATGTATTACACTCCCAGAGACGAAATCACAAAGGCGATAATGTACAAATTGCAAGGTCAAAGACTATTTTTATTTACAACTAGGAGTCCGCCCACGGCTCAGTGGTGGATTTACCAATCAATAGGTGAGTAGGCTGAAGCCTAGGGCGGCAGATTTTAGGGGGCGGCAAATTAGGAGTAATATTTTTTTTGTTTATAGATATTGAATAGGGTCGAGTATATTTTCAATACTACTGTTGCTATGCTACCTACCTTTCAGCTGGTTTCGCCCAGTGTCAAAATAATCTAAAGGCATTTGAAAATTGCAATTCCGAAGGAGCCGGTCCCTATGCTTAAATTAACCTAAGATACCTAGTACTATTATTTATTCTGTGCCTAAGAACTGATATTGGTAGATCGGGTGGGGAGGCAAAATTTTAATAGCCTACTAGCGGCAAATGTGTACCTAAGTCCGCCACTGCCACGGCTGCGCTTTTTTTTATTTCCCATGGTAAAAAGTATCTAAAATGTTGACCGGGGATATAAGGTACCATCATGCAAAATTTCATTTAAATCGATCCAAGCAACGGTTCCAGTGATTAGCGTGTACAAACAGACAGACAGACGGTAATTCTTTTTTAAAACTTGTATTTTTATGTTCGCCGTTAAAATCTCTAAATTTAAGTTGTTGGTCTCTTTCATTCATTTGGAAATCGAAAAGGATGGGAGATGAATGAAATTTAAAAAAAGCATCGCAGCTGTGAAATTCAGCTTAATTTAAGCGGGATGTTTTCGCATGTCTGCTAAACTAGCGCGAACTACGCGTTAAATCGATGTTTGACGTCTCTAAATTTAAGTTGACAATCACCTGTCCCTTTTCGTGAAACGTGAAAGGGACATATGGTTTTTAAAATTAAGTTACAAAGTAATATGTAGAATCGGGTACATTACGGGTATTATTACGGGTTTTCGGGTATTATTTTATTATTATTATTATGTCATAGATTATTTACGACTAGGTATATACTTAGATCATTGCGCAGCAAAGTACCATAACTAAACGCATTTGGCCAATAAACGCATTGTATTTTACTGAATGCCAATAGATAGTAGCCGAGATCAACGGCTTTACGTGTCTTTTGACAGGCTTTTAAAAATCATTATAATTGTAATAAACTTTAAAGAATATATATTTGTAAAAATATTTTAAAATGATGCAACGCCTGTTAAGTTTCTTCCGGCGAGATTTTCTCCACGGAAGACAGCTAAACTTTTGAACTCGCAAAAAAAACTTAAGTGATTTCAATACTATAAAGTAAAAAAAAAACTTATTATTGCAAAAATATGACGATCATAGGATCTCCGTAATATTACCAATTAATTAAATACGCACTCGTGCCGTGCATGTGGTAACAACGTCAAACCACAGTAACAATGTATCAAATGGATGAAGTTATGACTAAACCGAATAATTAGAATAAGGTAGGCAACCTAAAAAACGTTACTCATAACATAAGTAGACATCGGATTCCATTTTTATAGCGATATTGCATATTTTGGTATTTTTTCATTGATAATGAATATTTCAGTAGGTAGTTATTATATTATCTAATTGTTGGAATATTATCTATAAAGAGCCCTCCTCTACTCCCCATTTGGTTGCTTGCAAGGTCCTAGAAAAAACAAAACCATACAACTATCGCCCGCTTTATAAATGACTAGCGACCCGCCCCGGCTCCGCACGGGAAAATGGTTACTGTGGGTTATTCTTGAGTATATTATGCATGTATTATAGATATAAACCTTCCTCTTGAATCACTCAATCTATTAAAAAAAACCGCATCAAAATCCGTTGCGTAGTTTTAAAGATTTAAGCGTACAAAGGGAGGGACATAGGGAGGGAATAGGGACAGAGAAAGCGACTTTGTTTTATACTAAGTATGTAGTGATTCCATCAGATCACTATTTCCCGATTCGTCTATGGACGAGAAAATATGTGTTTTTGTTTCTGACGGTGCGCCTTGTATGGTAATAATAAATAATAATAATAATAAATAAATATGTGGGACATATATATTTCACACACGGCCATCTGACCCCAAACTAGACAGAGCCGGGCAGGGCTGGGCTGGCTATGGGTGTCAGGCAGCTGATATACATACATAATTATATAAATTTATACAACATCCAGACACAAGGCAAACACAAGTGCTCATCACACGAATGTTTTGCCCTGGGCGGGATTCGAACCCGCGACCTTGTGCTTCGTAGGCAGACGTACTACCAACTAGGCTACGAGGCCGTCAAATGGTGAAAGCTGGTCAAGCTCTAAGAGTATACTACCCAAAATGGCTAAATAAATAAAATAAACGTAAATTGTAATAATAATAAAAAATAATAATAATAATAATAATAAAATAATAAAAAAATATATTAATAATAATAAAATAATGAAATAATTGTATTGTTTAATTATATAATTGTAATTGTTGTTGTTGTTATTTGAATTTGAATTTTAAATGGTTATTAATTGTGCATATTTTGTGCATGTTTCGCACTTTTTTAGTGCATATTTGCATGCATATTTTGGCATTTTAATAGTGCATATAATCCGATCTCTACCTTAAGAGACCCCAACACGCGTCGACGCCATGCGTCGCACATACGCAAGGCGGGTGAAACAAAAGATGGACGCGGATGATTGTATGCGCGACGCACGACGCGGCGACGACGCTCGAAAAAAGTGTGGGGGGTGTCTAAAACCACAGGTGCGAACTACGTAAAGTGTCTACGAATTACAATCAGTTTACCTCATCAGTCATCACTCATGCGGTCGTTTTATAAATTGCGACATGAATTATCATATTGATAGCAACAAGGCATACTTGTCTTTATTTTATTTACTTTTTTAGGGTTCCGTACCTCAAAAGGAAAAAACGGAACCCTTATAGGATCACTTTGTTGTCCGTCTGTCCGTCCGTCTGTCAAGACCCTTTTTCTCAGGAACGCGTGGAGGTATGAAGCTGAAATTTATATCAATTACTCAGGTCTACTGTCCCTTGAAGCTGTGAAAAAATCAAACTTCTAAGCCAACGCAATCAAAAGATACAGCCGTTTATGCCGCAAATTTTCGACACTTGCAAGGGAATCAAAACCTACAGGGTGCTTCCCGTGAACTCAAAATCTTGAAATTTGGTCAACGTCTTATAGCATAGATAAAGGAAAAATTACGAAAACCATAAATTTTTAGTTACATCACATAATATATTTTTTTTTAATAATTTTAACCTTACTACCCATTTCCTCATAAACGCGTAGAGGTATTAAATTGAAATTCATACCAAATACTCAGGTCTATAATACCTTTAAGCTGTAACAAAATCAAACTTCTATGTCAACGCAATCAAAAGAAACAGCAATTTAAGCTGCATATTTTGAAACTCGCAAGTACTCGCAAGGGAATCAAAACCTAAAGGGTACTTCCAGTCGACCTAGAATCTTGAAATTTGGCATGAAGCAACGTTTTATAGCACACATAAAGGAAAAATTCCGAAAACCTTAAATTTTTAGTTACATTACAAAATATATATTTTTTAATAAATATAAACTTATTACTTTTTTCCTCATGAACGCGTAGAGCTATCAAGTTGAAATACTTACTTAAAAAAAATGTTGCCATTGGAACAAAAAAACTTTGTTACTGGAGAGCCGTCAAAGGTAAATAGTTAAAAAGACATTGTTTTTATTGTTAACCAATATTTTTGCTGATCATAAAAAACTGTCATTTTAACAAAATATTGTAGATGACGAGACAATTTGAATCTGTCGCTTAGGCAAAGCCATTCTGTAGTTTGGACAGAGGTATTTTGTCGCTTAGACTAAGCCGCTCTGCAGTTGAGACAAAGCCATTTTGTCGTTTACGCAAGGCCACTTTGTTGCTTAGGTAAAGCCACTTTGTCGTTAAAGCTAAGCCACTTTGTCACTTAGGCAATGCCACTTTGTTGCTTAGGCAATGCCACTTTGTTGCTTAGGCAATGCCACTTTGTCGCTTAGGCAAAACCACTTTGTCGTATGTACAATAGAGAATGAGGCCGATCAACCGATCAAGCCAAAAACCAGAGGTATTGCTGTTAAATCTTAACCGCTTTTTCTCAGAAACATGTATCGTAATGTAGGTTTTGACACATGTTTCTGAGAAAAAGTGGTTCAGATTTAACAGCAGTACCTCTGGTTTTTGGCTTGATCGGTTGATCGACCTCATCCTCTATTGTACATACGACAAAGTGGTTTTGCCTAAGCGACAAAGTGACTTCGGCTTGATCGACCCTAGTATGAAATAAATTAAAATACAAAAATAGCAATCACGTCAAGAATTATTTATTATTTCTTAATTAAGAACTTAAAAACTAATACGATACGAATACAAAAAAACCGTTTTTCAAACCGCATGACATTTAAATAATGACATTCGTTACTTCCCAATACGCACTCGGTCTGCCGATCGGTCGGTCAAATTTGAGAGGATGCCCTGTCGCGGGTCCCTTATCAATTATAGCTGGTGATGTGATAATTGGTTTCTGAAATAAAGAGTGAGAATAAATACAGATACATGTTAGACCATAGATATTTACCTACATTATGATACAGGCCTATTTCATGTAGTACCTACAGAGTTGTATAAGTATTTATCTATTTATATCCGCTACCTAGCTCTCATAATACAAGCGTTGCTTAGTTTGTCGTAAAAACCGACTAAGGGATAAATCCAGGGAATGGGCAGCAGCGTTCTCTGTGAATAACTACAACACCTTACACTGCGCTCGCCATTCCGCCTGCCAAGCGTGGTATTCTTCTTCGTGTATGGCAAATACCCCTCTTTTTTACTTTATTTCAATTAGACATAAAGGTACAGGTAGGTACTTACCGATCAGAGACGGCCCCAAATGCTCCAGGCCGTTGTTCTTGAGAAAATTCTCTAGATCCTCCATTTTAGATTAAATGCAGATATCTGAAAGAAAGCACGCGCGACCTTTCACAATGGCGACTCGGCTTAGACTGATGGACAGATGGACGCTAACGGGTTGCGAGATTTACAAAGCAGCCTGCGCGTGCGGCAATGGTACAATTGTCATTTTATTTTGGCAACATTGTTGCGGTGATAACCTGTATTTTGTTACTTTTCAACTTTGGCCTACTAACAATATAGTCTAGTCATAGCAACAAAAGTTACTTTGGTAGATTATACTTTGCCGCGACATCACTTTTTATATTTGTTCTGTTGGCAAAGCACTGTTGACACCCCGTTCAAACTTTTTAATATAGTTACTGTACTTAAGTATGTTTTGTCGATTTAAATAAATAAAAAATAACAATAAAATATTTGTCAATGCCACTATTTACCTATTTTTGCAAGGACAAAGCATTTAAGTGTAGCAACAATAAAAATCTAACAAAGCTTTTATTAACACTTTGTTAGCCGTTTTTTTTTTGAGAGTACTTAGTTACTTAAACGATAAAGAGATCTTTATCTTAAATTTATGCTCCTCCATCTTTCCCCATTGTAATGTTATGAATTTCATTTTGCAATAAGATTACCATAGTTATGACTCGATTGTCGTAATGAACGAACTTTGTAAACCTTGCAGGTTTGTACGGAACCCTCGGTGCGCGAGTCCGACTCGCACTTGGCCGGTTTTTTTTTGCTAATATCAAAGATTTTGAGCAACTTTCCCAAAAGAAACTTATTTATGTGAGGAAACAATCTTTGGAAAAGTTGATACGATATCATAGAGTAGGTACTTAGAATACCTACACTACATAATTCCGAATTATTTTCTTACAAATTTAAAAATCACGATTATTGAAATTCCGATTTCGATTATTGAGTATAATTCCGAATTTAAAATTTTTGAATAGTGAAAATGACGAATAATTAATTAACGAATTTTCAACAACCGATTAATTACAATTAAAATTTGAATCCATACTAAAATTTTAATAATGTAACCCAAGGTGTAAAAAAAAAGCTAAAATATTCCAAATAATTGAATAGGCTCCGAAACTAAGGAACTGCTTTTGGTGAAACTTGGCACAAAGATAGAATAGACCTTGGGAAAGAACATAGGCTACGATTTACCGCGGGAAAATTTCTCATTCCCACGGGGAAAACCTATTAACGCGAGCGGAGCCGCGGCGGGAAGCTAGTATAAATAAGTATAAAGATATTTTGATGTTCGTGGGAACTTTTGCCTTATTATTTATACCTACGCAAACCGAATTCCTTGTGATGACACGGGTTCCAAAGAATTTGACAAATTAACGCATATACACAGACAACACCACACTTGGTCGAAGCTTTTTATTACAAAGCGATAAAAAATCTAAAATACTTACTTATTTTTAAAAATTATTGCCAAAGGTATTTAATGAAAACAAGCTGTTAAGAGAAGAGCCGAAACTAAGTAGGTATATATTGAAGGTTAAACTGGCTTCGGCCTTTTATTATACATTGAAGCATTATTGAGTGATAGGAGACTTGGCTTCGGCCTTACTCAACTCTATGACAAAGAGGACAAAATGGGGAGGCAGTATGGGCCAAGTTTCCCTTCGCCTGTCCAGAATGGACGAAAAAGAACAAAAAAAAATTAAGCGGTCGCTGCTCGACGACGCAGACCAGACGACGGAGACCCGCTATTTAGTCTGTGTTTAGTTAATGTAAGTACTTAATATTGGTAGGTACATAATATTGTAGGTAAAAACTGTTGGAGGGCTATATCGCCAATAAACTTAACAGTTTGGCGATTACTATTTCTATTAGTTATTAAGAACCTACTTACCATTTATGCAATAAATGAAAAAAGAAAAAAAAACGATTGATCGTGAAACGCCATTTTATTTAAATTTTTCTAACTCTACAGAATAGGCATCTGTGACAAAAATTATTATTGAAATGTACTAAAATTATTAAGACAGGTCTTTGTGACAAAACTTTGTGAGACGTTCCCCCATTTTGTAAGGACATTCTAGAGTTAAGTGATTGACCTGATTGTTAAAAAATAAGTTAATTCTCGGCTATTATCTTCGGATGTAGTCGTTACAGGATTCATGTTATAAACTTATATGTATTAACAACAAGTAGCTCAATAATTCCGACACCATTTGAGAGATGAGTCAACCTTGAAAAATCACAATAAACAAGCAATAGGTATGATACTTATGACCGTAAATTGTAAAGATGCGTCACGATATTGAAATCTTCAAATAAAACCTTCTGATATTTTGTAAAAACACTGTATTTTTCCGTGGTGACCTTTTTACTAGCTTTCCGCCGCGTTAACAGTTTTTCCCGTAGGAATGAGGCATTTTCTCGCGGTAAAAGGTAGCCTATGTTACTCAGGGTGAATGTAGCTTTCTAATGGTGACAGAATTTTTGAAACCGCCACAGTAGTTTTTGAGTTTATTCATTACAAACATACACACAAAAATACAAATCTTTCCTCTTTATAATATTAGTATGATGAAGGATCTAACTGTCTGTTTGTTATTTATAGACTTCTCCTAGATTAGAGTCAGATAATCGTGTATGTAATTCGAGCACTACTATAAACATAGCGACATTTTGTCTTTTCAAACGTCACATCACACAAAAGTTAATAATTTACTGGCTAGCCAAGGACGTTAGAAATTAGTAATAAATACAGGTTTCCTCACGATGATGTTTTCTTACACTGTAAGAGCGTCGAATAAACGTACGTAATGAATTCGAAAATGGAAAACCAATACCTAGATACGTGACGAGACTTGAATCTGCTAGCTAGCAGTTAAGGATACAAAGCCGTTTTCTCAGGATATTGTTTGCATAATGTTTAATCATTACACAAAAACCTCGGTCGGAAATCCTCTTCAATTAGTATGTCAGTATTGTGTTTATGGTGTAATATCAACCACACTGATACGTCACATTTCGCGGGCGCCTATCTCGTAATATCACAGAATACCAAATAGCAGTCCCTAGTAATATCGAGATCTTGCACTATTTTTAGAGCAGCAACACATTCCGTGACCGTTAACTTTTAATACTTTGAATATAATACTCATAATAATTAAAATACAGTCTGACCAAAAAGATTGTAAATGAGGCGCTATTTTCCTCTTATAAGGCTCATTTTTGAAATTAAATGCGCTCATGGACAATTATTTTAAAAAAAGTTCCTTTTTTCCGCCCTGTAATTCTCAGAAAATCGAGATCGCGCAAATACCGAGATCTTGCAAGATTAGACCTCTTATATCATGCAAATACCGATATTGATGATTTTGCTGCAAGATTGCACTCCCGCCTACTCATTAGTATGCTGCCGATACATACGAATACGACCACAGTGATGTCATGACCTGTTTCGGGACTAAACGTAACTACCTAGGTGACGTAACTAAAGCAAAGCTTTTTATTACTTTCTTGACAGACGCAATGAATGAATTACCAGTTGATTCTACTTCAGTTTAAGACATAGACATAAATAATTTGACAAAACAATACACAACTAAACAGAACAGTAAATAAAGAGAAACAATGGTTAAAATTTTAGAGTATAGGTAAATAAACATAGAGCACGCGCACCGCTCCGCTGCCTTTATGCCAAGCCATGGTCCAAGAAAACAAGGTCTTGCAATTAGACCACGTGACTGACACGAGCCTACGTCATTTTGCGCTGTTCATCCTTGTCTATTACACGCATTCGACAAGGATAAATAGGCAAAATAACGTAGAAATCACGTAGCCTCGTGTCAATCACGTGGTCTAATTGCAAGACCTTGTTTTCTTGGACCATGTGCCAACCGTAAGCAGATGTTTATGGGCGGCGAAATCTATAACATTTTTCTGTTTGAATTTGTTCCTCGAGTCATGTTTGCAACTTATCACTACACATTTCACAATAACGCTCAACTGTTTTATACTTATGATAAACTACTACTTACTTCAAATTATAAATACTAGATACCAACACTAATCACTAACATAGTATAAAACAAAGTCGCTTTCTCTGTCCCTATGTCCCTATCTATGTATGCTTAAATCTTTAAAACTACACAACGGATATTGATGCGGTTTTTTTAATAGATAGAGTGATTCAAGAGAAAGGTTTATATGTATAATACATGTATAATATACTTAAAGATAACCCACAATAAACATTTTCCCGTGCGGAGCCGGGGCGGGTCGCTAGTCTATTTTAAATCGAAGCGAAACACTCACTCTCGTGTCTAACTTCACCGGACATGGCTGGCCTGCTTTGTCACTTACCGACCCAGAAGATGATATCATGAATGCGGTTAAAGCAATCAAAGAGGTCACACTTGATAGAATGCCCTTCTGGTAGAAAAAAACCCTTCTAGTAATAATTACCTTTCAGGTAAACACTCATCACAGGTTGGGTCGCAGCCTAAATCAATATACTTAGTTCAAAGTCAAACTCAAAATATTTTTACATTATATGCTCCCACAGAACACTTAATGACGTCCCCGTAGCCTAGTTGGTAGTATGTACGTCTGCATTCGAAGCACAGGGTCGCGGGTTCGAATCCCGCCCAGGGCAAACATTCGTGTGATGAGCACTTGTGTTTGCCTTGTGTCTGGTTGTTGTATATTTATATATGTATGTACCTATATCAGCTGTCTGGTCTGACACCCATAGTAGAGGCTCTGCCTATCTGTCTTAAACAAAATCTGTCGTAAACCGAATAATGACCTAGTTTGGGGTCAGATGGCCGTGGTGTATGAGATGTCCCACATATTTATTTATTTATATAAGAAGTTAAAAAGCTTTGCTCTCAAACCAAGACCGGCTCTTCGTAAGTTATAGGCACAGAGCCCCTCGGGCGAGGACGTCTTCGTAATGATGTTTTAAGAACCAACGCGCTAGGTCGTGGTCCAAGCACAGAATACCAAATAGTAGTCCCTACAGAAGCTGCACTAGGCGACATAATTCATATAAATTGCAACCTTAGCTTCGTTATAATAAAGTGCAATTTAGATCGCACGGCGCTAGGCGAAAAGAAGTAGTTGCTGCATCTCTCTCTCTCGCGTATTGCGCCACTCTACTAACACGTTTAGGGAATGGGGAATTGGTCCGCACGCGGTCCGAGACCGCTCGGCCGGGCGGTAGGTAGTTATAGCGCGCAAGTACATGGAGTGACGGAGGCCTGGTCCAAGGCTCTTTCTTCTGGCCCCTAGATGCTTTGGAATATCTACATAGAACCTACCGCTCCCCCGCAAGTCCGGCGAAGCTTGGATACGTTGATTTTATGACACAAGCAATAAGAACAGTAAGTTATTTCCATAACAACTGGCCGAATCGGTGTGAAAAAAAACTACAACGGCATGTTTGTATGAAGATAACTTACTGGTTTTTCTGTGATAAATAATGTACCGCCAAAATGTCTGGCAAGGTCACGTGCTCACGCCGCCTTCTACTACGGTATGCCAAATTATGTATTTTGTTATAATTTTCCTATATAGTTTTATCGTATCGTTTGAAAAAAGTGTGCGCATTGTACACAGGCGTCAATTCAATGATCTTTTGTCCGGATTAATATGAAACAAACGTTATCGGCTACTAACATTCACTATTTGGCATGGAATAGAAAAACCAATGATAAATAGGAAAATCAAAGCGTACTTTATAGGTCAAAGGTATATTATGATGATGATGTTATACGCCTACACGGGAACAGTTGTAAAACGGCTGTTGCACAGGTAAAGAACCCAAGTTGAGTCATATTTATAACATTAGATCGAATTAATTCGATCAAATATGCAAATAGGCGTGGTGCTAACTGTCGAGTTTCGACGCTGCTGTGGGAAGTCCAATTCAGTGTAACACGTAATTAAGTTATAAATTATATCTATTTAGTGTAACAAGTACCTACTTATATACACGGTGTATTTATTTATTTATTTGAAAAGGCTAGTCATAGTACATACCTATATACTTTTATACAGTGTGCTTGCAATAATTTTGCCAATATGCACCACACGGGTTTTTTTTGTGTTTAAGACATCTCCGCCAATGTAAACTAATTTTCAAAAAAGTTTTTATGAAGATTTGTTTACTATCCAATTTTCTTTGGGAAAGTTGGGTCATAATGCATTATCTATGCATTGATTGAGCATGTCTTTTCAGTATTTGCTTAGTCGTCAGTTACACCTTGTATACACGAAGTTTAACTGGTTGTTTATCCGCAACATAGCACTCTTGAAACTGAACAACTTTCAACACACCTAATACCTACTCATGAAACTGAACAACTTTCCCCAAGAAACAAAGGTTGAAATCTCAAAATTACCACTATGTTGCGGGTACCTAAACAACCAAAAATTTCACGGCGTATAGGTATTTTAAATTATTAAATGCTTTTTGGTTCCGAGAATTATTTTGTTTTTCTTTCACATGATGACTAAAATAATTAACACATAATGACTCGTATAGCTTTTTGTATGGCGTCACATCTGGTCTAGACGGCATGTCTACATAACTCGATTCTTGTTAAGCTAAGCTTGTGCATATTATTTAATTTGTTTTATCAACGAACAACAAATTAATTTTAAACGTGCAATTATAAAGGTTTTTTGTATATTGATACAACTGATGATTCAGTGCTAATATTTTTTCATGGCGCTAGTTGTTTTGTGCCGGTGGCAGCGTTAAGTTTTGAAGTTGGTAGAGTAAGGTTCCACTTATGTTTATCGATTCTTCGAGCTATGTCGGTGACTTTGGTTCGCCTGCGGATCTCGTCATTCCTAATTCGATCGCGGAAAGAAACTCCAAGTATAGCCCTCAAATACCAAGTTATTTCTATTCTATTCCTTATCCTCATCATCGTAAGCTAGAAAAGGACAAAAAAAAACCATTCCTCCCGCGTAGTCAAAATTAGTCAAACTGATTTGACTACGAGGAATTTTAACTTACCTTGACATTTGTAAACCATTCGGAAGTCTAGATATTTACATTTTGAAAACTAAAAACCCACGCGATTGTTATTAAACACTAGGTGTCCGCACCGCGGCTCCGCCCGCGTTAAGAATTTTTTCCCGTGGGAATGAGGCATTTCTTTAAATTTCTCTCCGTAAGAACCATCCTTGGACTTCAAAGAACATTTAAAAAAAGAATTGATAAAATTGGTCCAGGCGTTGTTGAGTTATGCGATTACCAACACATTTTTATATGTACCTATTATAGAATTAGGTTGAGAATGGTTAACAATCGTATTTTCCTCCGTTCGTGGGGTTCCCTATTCGACTTGAAACTAAACAACCTTAGAGTATAAATAGAAAAATTTCTGGGTAAAACAACTATGTCTTATAAAACTAATGGTCAAATAAATTGGTTCATAGCATAGGTTCATAGATAATTGGCGGGGATATTTATTAAATCACTAGCTGTTTAATCGTTCGTTAAATTAGAATTCGTAGAATAGTTTATTAATCTACAATATACTATTAGTAATAAGGAAGGAAGAGCGGAGCCTCCCAACACGAGCATAATATTTGCTTAAAGGGAGACTCTATCCCCTTTATGATAATGTACATTATTAATTCAAATAAACTATTCTGTATTTGTTTGTATTTTTGTCCGCCCGCGGCTACGCCCGCCTTGTTCTTCGACTTTTCCGTGCACAGTTTCCCGTAGGAATGAGATATTTTCCCGCGGTAAAAAGTATCTAAGATATTGACTGGAGATATAAGGTACCACCATGCAAAATTTTATTTCAATTGGTCCAGTAGTTTCGCAGATTAGCCCGAACAATGTACTGAGCAGTATGTAAGTTACTATAGTTTTTTAATAATTCCAAAGGAAATCTTTAATTTCCCGGGATGAAAAGTACCTATCTAAGATGTTGACCGGGGATATAAGGTACCACTATACGAAAATTCATTTAAATCGGTCCAGTAGTTTAGAAGATTAGCCGGTACAAACAGACAAACAGACAAGCAGAGAAACAAAAAAAATAAAAACAATCTGGATATGTTCTATATCACTTCTTACATCCCCCTGACTCGGTTTTTAGCGTTTTTTTTTCTGTGTACAGATTTTCGACTTCTTACAGTTTTATTATATAGATTTATTTTTCGGAAAACTATCAGTGAACAAAATCTGAATAACAGCATAACTAAAAAATTAATAACTAATAACAGGTTTCCACAGGTAGACTACAAAATTTAAAACATATCGAGAAGCTAAAAGGTAATCGCGTCCCCACAAACACTAGGTAGCAATTTAGTGGTAGGTATAAATCAGTAACAACTTCTTAGATAAAAGTTTCCTACAACATGCAAACCATTACAAAAAAAAAAAAAAAACAAGAACCAAATCACTACATAGTATAAAATAAAGTCGCTTTCTCTGTCCCTATGTCCCTATATCCCTCCCTTTGTACGCTTAAATCTTTAAAACTACGCAACGGATTTTGATGCGGTTTTTTTTAATAGATAGAGTGATTCAAGAGGAAGGTTTATATGTATAATACATGCATAATATACTGAAGGATAACCCACAATAACCATTTCCCGTGCGGAGCCGGGGCGGGTCGCTAGTTAATTATAAAACAAACACAAATAATAGCCTAGTTATTCCCTGAAAAAGGTTCCACCACCAATCCTTTTCGATTCCCATATGAATGAAAGAGACCTTAGCGGCCACGCTGGAATTGAACTCATTCTACCAACTTGGCCACCAAAGTAGATATCTAAAAAAATCTTCTCCTTAATCATTGCCCTTTTCATCATCATCATCATCATTTCAGCCGAAAGACGTCCACTGCTAGACAAAGGCCTCCCCCAAAGATCTCCACGACGATCGGTCCTGCGCTGCCCGCATCCAGCGGCTTCCCGCGACCCTCACCAGATCGTCGGTCCACCTTGTGGGGGCCTGTCTACGCTACGTCTTCTGGCGCGCGGTCGCCATTCAAGAATGCCCTTTTACAGAGTTCTAATTATTTAGAGTTATTTTGAATCAAATTACATTCAGATTCAATATCTTTTTTTCGTCAAGACATTCATTAATCAAATTGGGTTTAGAGCTAATTAATTACGTACGACGCATTAGATGAACAAGAGATTAGGTCATGCAGCGTGAAGCCGCGTCATGCGGTGTCGGCTTGAGCGAGTCGCGTGCGCCGACATAGCGCCCTGCGCGCGCGCCGCTAACGATCATTTAATGGTCGAGTCGAGAACGGCGCCAATCCACTTGATCTCTCATTCACAATAAATACGATCCACTACACATGGAGTTATCAAAATCATAAAGTTTTTATTCGACGTCAAATTTTACAAATAATTTTACGACGTCAATAGGCTATTTGACTGGTTTTTAAAATATTTTTTTTATTATTCAGTAGAGTTTGTGGATCCCAGTAATAGTTGTATTTTTTAATTCTGGTACATATTTCCTGAAAAATATCAAAATAAAAATTCAATATTTAAGTAGCGCGCCAAAACGCTACTATGACAATATGGCGTCGCAGTGGCATCGGTGACGTCACTAGCCAGTACTACTACTACAAGTTGCTTGTAGAAAACGATGTTTACTGGCTAGTGACATATGTCCTATACCCGGCGTTTTGAGTCACGTGACAAACGCCAAAAAAAATACATTTTTATTTACGGATTTTTACATAAATTAATTATTATTTTCAACTTCCCATAGTAAAAATCCATTTTTAAACTTACATTACATACTGATTACAGTAATTAACACTTTATTTTTCGCATTGTCAAATAGCCTATTAAAAACGGGATATTTACCGTGGTATTTGTTTTGTGTGAGTGCCCGATATTTCGATATCCCGTTTTTAATCTTAATAGTTATGAAAACAACCGTGAAAGTTTTAATAATGCTTTGCTTAAACTAAGGCTGGCTCTTGTCTCACACTAATCATACTATCATACTCATACTGATAATTATAAAGAGGAAATAATTGTATTTTTGTGTGTGTTTGTAATAAATAAATTCATTAACTACTGAACCGATTTCACCATTAGAAAGCTACATTCACCCTGGGTAACATACGCTACCTTTTATCGCGGGAAAATGCTTCATTCTCACGGGAAAAACTGTTAACGAGGGCGGAGCCGCGGCGGAAATCTAGTGAAGAATAAACTTAAAAGAGGCGATGCGATATTAATTTGAACAGAACTGGCAGATTCGCACAAAGTGTGCGCTACTGTGGAGAAGAATCCGCCGAAGCAACTACACAGGACCGCATCTTCATCATCACTACATAGTATAAAACAAAGTCGCTTTCTCTGTCCCTATGTCCCTATGTCCCTCCCTTTGTACGCTTAAATCTTTAAAACTACGCAACGGATTTTGATACTGTTTTTTTTAATAGATAGAGGGATTCAAGAGGAAGGTTTATATGTATAATACATGCATAATATACTTAAGAATAATCCACAATAACCATTTTCCCGTGCGGAGCCGGGGCGGGTCGCTAGTCATAGTATAAAACAAAGTCGCTTTTTCTGTCCCTATGTCCCTATGTATGCTTAAATCTTTAAAACTACGCAACGGATTTTGATGCGGTTTTTTTTAATAGATAGAGTGATTCAAGATGCATAATATGATTAATACATGCATAATATACTTAAGGATAACCCACAATAACCATTTTCCCGTGCGGAGCCGGGGCGGGTCGCTAGTTTATTATAATTATAACTAATAATACTCAACATTTAACATTCCTTGTATCATGCTGAAGCGTCTAATTAAAAACACAGGCTCTTTTATCACACATAGCTCACAGAATATTGAATAGTAGATTTTCAGCGTTATTTCAATGAAGCTTTTCTCTGGCACAGACTGTACGTACGGTATTCCCCGACCTTGTAAAAATAGCTGTCTGACGTAACGCATTCGCAAGGTTCGGTTCGGTCATTCACGCGATGAATCACGCGCATACTTTACTTTATTTTCTGTCTGTGCCGCTTCATAAACATCTTGTTGCGCAATACTTTCGGGTGAAAGTTCTTTTTTGTGACCCTGTGTGACCTTGCTTGCTTATCACGTGGGTTTCTAGGTTATAGACACGTGCAAAACAGTAAGTTAAAATGCCATATCACATTACTCATTACTTCCTAAAGGTGATATCACCCCGTACCATTACCTACACATCATCACCCTAAACATTACCCGAAATGTTGAATGAAATGTATTACTTTGTACGAAGAAATACTCTGTCTGTAGTATTCCGTATCATAGCAGCACACATTACTTTATTATAAAATTTTAATATAACATACCCGCGCGCGACCGAGACATTAGCATTAATCGAGATAGATAGGTAGTTTTGTTTTTATTTTTTACTAACTTGATGTGTATTGGTGTAAGTACTGTACGAACCGGCCCTAATGGTGGAAGCAAGGAAAACAACGTAGGAATTTAAATAGAGCACTATAATATTAGTAACTTATTAACGAAAATCTGTACAAAGCTTTGGGAATAGAAAAATGGCGTCCGGCTCGTAGCGCGGGCTACGGCCATCTCTCTTACATCAACGAAATTCAAATATCCAAGTCCGGTGAAGCTTGATTGGTCGTACCTTTCCGACACAAGCAGAGGTCAATTCAAAAAAAAAAAGGCATTCAAATAGATATTACATTTCACAATAATAAAGCCTCAAACGCGAAAAGAGGCTGCCAGCACGAAAACGGCGTGCATGTAGGACGCATGCACGCCACAGTACCTACTCTGGTTCCAATACTCGCATGTGTGATATTGCATTACCTTTTAGGGTAATTGATATTACTTTTGTGATGTCATACGCATTACCTACACATGTCTATTACTAACATTATAAACCCTGGTCAAAGGGAGCCGGAATAACTTTTTAGGAAGCACTGTGTCCGCTAACTCCAGTAGAAGACAGGGAGCTTCTATGGTCTGCAAAGAGGCCGGTGCCGTGGCTTTTGTCAAACTAGCCGAGAGCTTGCCTCCGGCACAAAATAAATAATAGTACTAGCTCCGGGTCACAACCTGCAGTGGCCGACGTGAAAGGCATTAAAAACCGCTTGCGTACTGTGGCATATGCTGGTTCGTGTGGCATGCATATGTCCGTCATGCTTCCTGCTTTCGTGCTGGCACTGGCAGCCAATCTTTTCGCGTTTGAGGCCTTATAATTGTGAAAACCAACCCGCACTGGGCCAGCGTGGTCGACTAAGGCCTATTCACCCTGATTTCAAGGAGGCTCGAGCCCCTCGGTGGGGACATTATATGAGCTGTTAACAAGTAAGACCACGGGGCGGAAAACTAGTAGTCCCATAAAGTTCCCATTGGAACCGGAAGTAGTCCCGCCGGCGGATATGACGCAGAGGCTCATATCCGTCCGAAGGCCGGTGAAACGGAAACGGAACTAGATGACGTCGAAAACGGATCGAAGGCTGTTCAGTGACGCAGATGAGAACTTTCCTTATGCTATTCCAATCATGCACTACAATGTAATGTACAGCCAGGAGCATGCAAAGCTAAACACTTAGTACTTTGAACCGTACTTATGTCCATTGAATAAGAAACGAAAATGCGGTGCGCGTGTTAGCTTAATTTGCACTTTACCGTAATATACTTACTACATTACTGTTACTTACTACAGTCTCTAAAATATAAACTCTCTAAACTAATCTAAAACATTGTTTTTGTTTGTTGAATAATTTAAAAAGGGCGTTTTTTTGGAAAAATCACACAAGAGAGCATATTTATCAGGTTGTTTGTATGTTAAGATGTTTCTTCCTTTTTGCTTTAATAAATTATTGAGCGGAAAATAAACAATATTTTTTATTTCGCCCTGAAGTTAAAAGATAAATTAATATCTTTGAAATCTTTGATTTGGGTACAATTTTGATCTAGGTTTCTTTTTTAGTCTTGAACAGTGAACCTAGTCATAGTAAGTAGGAACATTAAGCTAATTTGCTAAACATCTGCTTGCTGCAGCTTGGAAGAGGTGGGTTTTACCCAACGGGAAAAACCGGAGGAAAGCGATCCGTCCAGTACTTTAATAAGGGCCATCTCGCATGATTCTTCTCAAGGCTATTACTATGTCATTATCTCTATTACTCATGCAGTCATGAGGCTGCGACCAAGGAATTTGTCTTTACTAATATTATAAGAGGAAAGATTTTATTTTTTGTTTGTTTGAATAGGCACCGAAACTAATGAACCGATTTTAATCTTCTTATCACTCGATAAGAAGATTAAAATCGGTTCGAGGTTAACCTACCTCAGAAACCCTGGTGTCGCAATGAGGAAGTGTCCTAAAAAAATCTAATTAGTCCGTCAGTTAGATTACAAAAAAATAATGTACACGTATTTTTTTTTTCGTCTGGCAAACGAAAAATGCCGACGATACAGCACTTTGAAATTTCCAGTAACGACACGCCGCCATACAAATTGTACGAAACAAGTGACGTCATAGTACCTACCCTTCTCATACATTTTGATTCGGTAAATCTTCGTCAAATTGAAAAAAAAAATATATGTGTTAAATTTTTTTCGATAATCTAACAAAGGGATTAATTAGAATCGATTACTTTTTTCCGAGGACACTTCCCTATTAAACCGATTTTAATTAAACTTGGTATGAAGATATAATAGACGTTGGGAAGTAACATAGGCTACCTTTTACCGCGGGAAAAACTGGTAAAGCGGGCGGAGCTGCGAGACGGAAAGCTAGTAAACTGGATGAAGCTTGATACTTCGATTTTGTCACAATCCGGCTCGAAGGACCAAAGTAATATGTGCAGGTCGCAAGTAAAACACATATTATGTACCTAACTACTAAAGAAAGAACTATATTTCGTATTACAGTGGTTCAAATACAAAATTAACTTTATGGCCAACCAATCGCGAAGGTGGTTAACGTACCTACATCTTTCAATAAAATGATGACACATAAACGTCAAAGCAAATTCTTATGTTCGTCTCGTACAGAAGCTATTAAAAAAAGGTCGATTAAAATAAGATTCACTGTTTTATAGGCTGAGTCACACAAAGCCTAAGCAAATAAATAAATACTTAAATAAAAATATATACTTAGGTACAAACGTGTAGTTGAAAAAAAGTAGCAAACCAGCTTTTAGTTACAATGACGCACTCAAAATAAAATAAACAGTATTGAAGATACTGGGTTGTAACGAGATGCATTGCAACCTCATTTCCAACTCCATTTTCCATTTCTTTCTTGTCTAAATTCAAACATTCAATTTTGGAATTCCTTCGTCATTATACGTCATCCCGGTCCATTTCCTTTCATTTCTTCCCTTGACTCTTGGTTGACGGCAGTGTTGTTTAATTATGTACATGGATTTCCCAAATTGCCCCTAGATAATAATTATATAACTCTCAATTAAAAAGGTCAGAGGTATCAATAAAAAGGATCAATTGATCTTGAATTATGATTTAATAAATGCTAACATTTTAATGAACAACATTTTCCTCCTACGGAATTTTGAAACATTAAACTTAAATATCGATGATTGATTACGTATGTAACTGTATAGGTACATATAAAACCGTAGTATTTTACCACATAGTACTATCAAAAACGGTTTCGATATAAACATTCTTTGTTAAAGGTGTAATCACACCAACTTAGTCATACAAATAGTTTGAGTCATTTCCTAGAAGCTATTTTTTTACTAATAATTTGACTAATTAGTCTGACATTTAACCACGACGATACCACAACAATATAAGGCACATATGAGTTATTAGGATTATTCTAAACTGCTACGATGCGACGTTTCATCATCACTATCACTACATAGTATAAAATAAAGTCGCTTTCTCTGTTCCTATGTCCCTATGTCCCTATGTCCCTCCCTTTGTACGCTTAAATCTTTAAAACTACGCAACGGATTTTGATGCGGTTTTTTTTAATAGATAGAGTGATTCAAGAGGAAGGTTTATATGTATAATACATGCATAATATACTGAAGGATAACCCACAATAACTATTTTTCCGTGCGGAGCCGGGGCGGGTCGCTAGTTATACGTAAAAAAATAATATTCAAAATTATTTATTCATTATAGTCTACCTTAGAACATTTTATGACGTGATATCAGAAGTTAATAAGCTTTGCTCAAACCAAGACAGGCTCTCGTTTCAAACAATGTACAAGTCTAAGCAATGATAAAAAGATAATTTAAAAAATATTTAAAACCGCCTTCAAGGTCCTAACCTACTAAAAAGTTAAAAATAAAATATAAATCTAGCTGAAAGCATAGAAATTTAATATGGCTATTAATATTCCTTATTTACATAAATTGTAACATCATATAAACATATGTAGACATTGTTATACTCTTCACCTTGGAGTCGGTGCCATTTAAGGCTAGCTATTTAATCGGAACCACATCTGATCTCAAAAGTTTAGATCGTTTAATTTAAAATATTAAAGGACGCGGTCAGAGTACTAGGTACTGAGCCTACAATAGATGACTGCTAGCAGTAGAAGTCTTTTGGTCGAAATGATGGTGATGGATGATATTAGCTGGCAGTTTAAAGTCGATTAAAAAAAGAATTTTGGAAATCGGTTCACAATTGGCGGAGATATATTATAACAAACACAAAAAAAAAAAAAACATACGCGTCGAATTGAGAACCTCCTCCTTTTTTGAAGTCGGTTTAAAAAGAGATCAACCAATCAAAAGAGGCGATGCGATATCAGTTTGAACATAACTGGCAGGTTCGCGCAATGTGTGCGCTGCGTACTAACGGTATACTTTTATTATTACTAACTAGCGGATTCGAACCCGAAACCTCCGTAATTAGAGGCGACAGATTTACCACTCGACCACGGAGACAATACAATACAATACAAAATTCTTTATTGCACGCAAATAAGAAATGTACAATTATAAAACTTACAAACTAAAGCGTTAGCATGCGTTAGGCAACAGGCGGCCTTATTGCTTAGAGCAATTTCTTCCAGGCAACCCAGCTTAGGAAGAAACATTCAATATTAGACGCGGGAAGGTGCATAGCATAAAGAAGATATATGAATTATATATATACATACATATATATCAATATAATAAAATGATATTAAAATATGTGTGATGTAGTAAATGTATAAAAGAGTTGGAATATAATTTAGAGGAGCAGGATGGGATATCAAGGGATAAGCCGAAAGAAGAACGCAGGGTACGAGAGAGTGTAGAAGCGCGGAAAACAAATCTTTCCTTCAGGTAAGGAGGGGACAAGGGATTAAAAAGAATGGAATAAAGGAAAGAAAGAATATGGAGTTCCCGTCTTTGGCGAATGGTCAACCACTTTAGTTTAGCCCTAAATGAGGAAACATGGTCATATTTTCTGAGACCAAATATAATGCCGGAGACAGTTATACATTAACTAGCTTTCCGCCGCGGCTCCGCCCGCGTTAACAGTATTTCCCGTGGGAATGAGGCATTTTTCCGCGGTAAAAAGTAGCCTATGTATTAATCAGCTAATTCCATAGTAAGTTTATTTAAAATCGCTTTAGCCGTTTAGACGCCAAGAAGTAACAAACATACACACTAACTTTCGTATTTATAATATTAGTGTGAAGTGTGATTAATGTGATACAAATTGTTGACCTAAATCAAATGATATGACCTGTGAGGTAGGCCGAAAATCCCATTTGGGTATGTTTAAAAAAACAATTTCATATTTTTACATCTACATTTTTACCAAAACATTATAATAAAAATATCTTCAACTGTATAAAGAAATTAGAGGCCATTAATTACTGGCATATACCTAACTAGTTGGTTTGCCAAAAATTTTATTAATGCAAAGCAAAGTAAAATCGTATCGTAATTTTATACTTGCCAATGACTTCTATAACGAATAAATTTTGTAATAAAAAGTAATACCTACTACGTAGTTGATTATTTATTTTATTTAAGACTTTCTAGCTTTTCACCCGGCGGCGGCGGGTCCATCCGTACTTTTCCGTGCAGTTTCCCGTATAAATGAGATATATTTTCCCGTGGTAAAAAGTATCTAAGATGTTGAACGGAGATATAGGGTACCACCATGCCAAATTTAATTTAAATTGATCCAACAGTTTCGGAAATTAGCCCGTACAAAGAGACAGAAACGAAAAAAAAAGGCCGGATTTGTTCTATTTTTCTCCTTACCCTGACTTAGTTTTTAACATTTTTTTTCTATGTACGAACATTTTAACCTCAACAGTTTATTTATATTATAGAAAGACGAAGAAGAAATTTTTTTCTCATTACGTTGTAGTGGCGTCAATGCACATACTTAAAAAATCTTTTATTTTTTTCTTAAGACAGGAATTGAGCATACCCAGATTACTAACTACGCTAGTTTAATTTATTAACCTTTGGCCACCGATCAAACCACACAGGTCCTTTGGGTTTTTTTTCGATGAATCAATCAATAGTAATACATTACAAGTAAAGTGACATGGAAAAATATATTATCAGTTTTTCCTACTAACTTCACCGTTCATTGAACTCAAATAAAAAACAAGGAAAGGATTTTTAAATTAGGTATGCAGTGAGGCTTATTCTCGCAGTTACGCTTTCATAATAAAAAGGGCTATACTATAAAAATGATATAAAACATCAAAAAACTTACTTTTTGTAAAAAATAAAAAATATCCGCATGGTCGTTCAACGGCCCTATAGCCACTTGGCCATTCACGTTCGCTGTTGTTTTTTGTATTATAATAAACAATTAGCTTCCCGCCGCGACTCCGCCCGCGTTAATAGTTTTTCCCGTGGGAATGAGTAATTTTCACGTGGTAAAAGTTAGCTTATGTTCATCCGCGAGGCCTATTCTATCTATGTGCCAACTCCGCCCGCTTTAACTATTTTTCCCGTGGGAATGAGAAATTTTCCCGTGGTAAATCGTAGCCTATGATCTTTCCTAAGATCTATTCTATCTTTGTGCAAAGTTTCACCAATATCGGTTCAGTAGTTTTGGAGCGTATTCAATTATTAGGAATATTTTAGGTACTTTTTTTTTACACCTTGGGTTACATTATTGAAGTTTTAGTAGGGACACAGGTAGGGATACCAAATTTTTTTGAAAATAAAATATAGCCTACGTTACTTAGGGTGAATGTAGCTTCTCAACAGTGAAAGATTTTTTGAAATCGGTTCAGTAGTCTCGGAGCCTATTCGATGCAAACAAACAATCAAACTTTTCCTCTTTATAATATTAGTATATAGCTTTCCGCCGCGGCTACGCCCACGTTAAAAGATAGCTTATGTTACTCAGGGTGAATGTAGCTTTCTAATGGTGAAAGAATTTTTGAAACCGGTTCAGTAGTTTTTGAGTTTATTCAGTACAAACATACACACACACAAAAATACAAATCTTTCCTTTTTATAATATTAGTACCTACTATGATCTAACGTGTAAGGATAATGCAGTTAGTTGAAGTTAACGTAGGTAGTGTTTTCCTATGCGTTTAATAGTCATAAACACGCGACAATCACGTTAGTATAATTTGTCACAATTAATTGCACACTAGGTATTCATAACAGTGTAACAATTATCGGATTTTCCTCTATATGTATATTTCCCATATCATATGATGCATCGGAAATCATGTTATCTGTCTCTCTCTCAATATCTATATAATAAAACTGTAGATCGAAAAACTGTACACAAAAAAAGCTAAAAATCGAGTCAGGGGAATGTGAGAAGTATTTTTTCAAATATTTTTGTTTCTCTGTTTGTCTGTTTGCACGGGGTAATCTCCGAAACTGTTAGACCGATTTAAATGAAATTTTGTATGGTGGTACCTTATATTCCCTGTTAACATCTTAGATAGTTTTTACCGCGGGAAAATATCTCATTCCTACGGGAAACTGCACTGAAAAGGCGTAGCCGCGGGCGGACAGCTAGTTACTATAATATTTTGTTCGCATTTTCATTTCACTGTTTTGTTGTAGCTTTAGGTTGTGCACGGTTTACCCGCCTGTAGTCATGTTTTTTTTTTATATATTTTTTAGTACAGTTTAAGATTTTTTCTTGGAAAAAAGTAAGTCTGTTGTGATGTTCTTTTTCTGACTGTATTTAATATCATCATTTACAATAAGTGGTTAAAATAATTAATATATATTAATATTAAATAGAAAATATTTGATTGTTTGTATCAATTTTTTCTTAGAACCATGTTGTTTCATCATCAGTCATCACGCTTAAACTAATAAACGGATTTGGATGAAATCTCAAATGAAAGATAATTTTAACCCTAAACTCTGGTATAACATATGGGCTAGAATTATTCTAGTACGACAGCGCCGCCCGGGATTCAAACCCGAAGCCTTCGTAATTTATAGCGAGTGTTTTACCACTCGGTTAAAGAATACCTTTATTTTACTCTCATACGAAATATCCTCCTAGATTGCAGAGTAGCCAGAATCACGACCAAACTGACTTTGGATGCCGGTCACGTAAACTTCATCTAGGATATAACATCATATCCCGACTTTCCTCGGCTTATGTCCCCACATCCCTAAATCCCTAAACTACATACGTAAGACTTTCTGCACTTTAAAGCCCTGTCTTTTTGTGTGCTGAAATTCTGAAATACCTTTGGTCGGAAACTTTGTTCTCATTTAAATGACAATTTCATTGACATACTTTTCCTGAAAAGATGAGTCTTGCCTTGAGGATGCTATAATAATAATTGATTTATCATCATAACTTCGACCGAAAGACGTTAATTGCTGGCCTGCTGCCTCCCCCTGTGATCTCCACAATGATCGGTCCTGCGCTGCCCGCATCCAGCGGCTTCCCGCGACCCTCACCAGATCGTTGGTTCACCTCGTGGGGGGCCTGCCCACGCTACGTCTTCCGGCTCGCAGTCGCCATTCAAAAACCTTTTTGCCCCAACGGCCGTCGTCGGTTCTACGGGCCATGTGCCCAGCCCATTGCCACTTAAGTTTAGCGATTCTTCGGGCTATTTTGGTGACTCTAGTTCGCCTGCGGATCTCATCATTCCGATTCGATCACGCAAAGAAACTTCAAGCATAGCCTCTTTGGGTGACTTTAAGCCTTCTTGTGAGAACCATTCTAAGCGACCACGTCTCGGATCCGTAAGTCATCACTGGCTATTTAGATATTAAGCTCAACGAAAAGCTAATAAGAAAAGATGCAACGCCTGTGGAGTTTCTTCCGGAGAGTTCTTCTCCACAGAAGACAGCCAAATCGTGAACTCTCCTCGACGTCAAAAAATGATTTGTGAAATCTTACTTTGAATAAACACTATTTGACTTTGACTTTGACTTTGAGCTCGCCCCTGTTTATTTGTTTACAATAGATAGAAAATTCTAAGGTCTCTCATAATCATCATTTCAGTCTATATACTGTGGACTTTGCATTAGTGCGTTTGCGAACTCCTTTTGTATGTAACTGGCGCTTATGCCGCTATTCTAGAAAAATGATATTATTTTGATTTAGGAATTGTCTCGCATTTTAAAAAAAGATAATTTGTCATAACAATTATAGGAAAGGTCGTGAAAAGACCTGAACTGGATTTGAAGAAGTAAAAATATAGAGTCTTGAAGAGTTCCTGGTGGTTTCATTATTGAGGGACAACCCTGGAACGTACTTCATTTGGTGGAACAAAGGAATTGTTCACCGGTCCTCTGGAAAGATAAGTCTTTACAAAATCTTTTAAAATAGGCTTTTCTTTTTGCAAGAAAATAGCGAGTTGCTCCCACAACCACTGCAGCTAGAAAAAGAGGAAAAGAAGAAGAAGACGAAGAAGAAGTGTGTTGGCGAATCTTCGTCATCGTTTTTGTGTACATATAGATGCAGAAGGAGAGCGGACATTTGGCCACGTAATATATATGTGCAAATAGTAATATTACGAAAGTTTCAGAATCGACGTTCGATACGATCTAAGGACTAATCAAAAGTGTGATAAAACAAGCTGATTGAGCTGATCTGCCTGTCAGTTGAGGAAGTTTAAAGGATTGGAAGTTTTTTACTGGATTTTATGTGGAGCAGGCAAAGCCCTGTTCCACAAAGCTAAGTGGTCGTTATATTTAAAAAGAATAAGTGATTTATATTGGAGATGTCTCTGTCGATGCTTTCTCGTCTCGAGATGGATGTCGTTGGGCGTGAGGATGTGAACGACGGACTGTTCTCATGCGCGTTATGGAAGTCATGGGCAACGCAGAAAATGAACCATATTACGAGTCTCGGTTTGAAGTTGTCAAGGCCCTATAAAGGTCCTTATCGTGTCCTTCGTAGATTACCTAATAATAATTTACCTTTTACGTAAACTAAATGGTGGTTCAAGACATGATATTTTGATTCACCATAATACTTTAAAACCTTTTAAGCTAAGATTGTAATATATAATAGGTTTAATTTTTCCTAACTTTTAATTAATGACATTTTGCATTTATGACATTTTGCATTTTTGTCATTTCACGTTTTTGTCTTATTGTGTGTTAAACATTTTAATTTTTCCCTTATTATTATATAATTGTTATTATGTCATGAGTTAACGGTTTGACATTTAATTATTTTTACAAACTGCCATTAATAGAAGTTTTGTTCTATTTGGGTGAGTTATGGTCATATGTTTGGTTTTATATGTTCACATTTATCTCCAAGTTTGTATGGGTAGTTTTTTGGCATGTACTCACTTATGGACATATGTATCCGGTGAGGTAACATTCGTTGTGTTACACTGTTGTGATGATTAGTTTTTCATGTTTGATACGAGTTAGTGTGGGCATAAAGACTTAAACATTTACTGGCTATTTATCTTACCTTGATTGAAACTTTTTATGCAGATTTGATTGTTTTCAGATATAAATAAAATTAAATAATTTAAATAAATAATTTTAATACCATCCATGATGACAGCGTCGAAGAATTTAAAAATTTTATACGATTAATAAATCAATGGGGTTGTTTTATTAATTTTATTTGGGGGATAGAGCTTAGTGTAGGGTTGTTGACACCTTGTTGTTTTTTTTCAATGATGTCTTAACAACAAATAGCTTAGGGTTTTTCTTTAAAAAAAAAACGATTAGTATGTTGCTGACGTTCCGGGATGCTGTACTTTGATGCGGTGTACGCGTCAATTCGTCGAGATTTACCTTAATTGTATAATTAAGATCTAAGATTCGCGCGTTCCCTGATTTATGTTAACTTAACTTAGGTTGAAATATTTAAGTGTTAGTTAGGATGCGTGCGCCCTGTGTTTGATTGTTCGTTTGTCGTTGTTGGGCGTTGTTGCTTGCGTGTCCTGGTTTGGAATATTAATTATTATTAATATTTTTAAAGCATATTAAATTAATTCTTGGACGCTGGTTACAACTTCTGATTTGACAGGTTGACTGTTACTCATTTTGTGACGCTGTTAGGATTAGAGTCTATTGGCTTATAGCCACGATGTTTGGTAGTCCAACCTGATCAATGATGCGACTGTCTTTTGGGACAGGTTTTGGCATTCGTTTCTTGTGCAATGGTCTGGTTTGTTTGCTTGCATTGCACCAGGAAGCTGTTAGCAACAGACTTTGTTGACAGGTTGTTATGTTAAGTGTTTATTTTGCCCTGTCCACTTTTAGGTCATGAGTTTAGGGTTGTCAACTGTGTTAAGCGAGACAATTCTTGTGACCGCGGGGGATGTGGAGTTTGCATTAGTGCGTTTGCGAACTCCTTTTGTATGTAACTGGCGCTTATGCCGCTATTCTAGAAAAATTATATTATTTTGATTTAGGAATTGTCTCGCATTTAAAAAAAAGATAATTTGTCATAACAATTATAGGAAAGGTCGTGAAAAGACCTGAACTGGATTTGAAGAAGTAAAAATATAGAGTCTTGAAGAGTTCCTGGTGGTATCATTATTGAGGGACAACCCTGGAACGAGCTCCATTATACCTACGTCCACTGCTGGACAAAGGCCTCCCCCTGTGATCTCCACAATGATCGATCCTGCGCTGCCCGCATCCAGCGGCTTCCCGCGACCCTCACCAGATATTCAGTCCACCCTGCCCACGCTACGTCTCTAAGCTCCTCACGCTAAAGTCTCTATTAAAAGTTAGTCACTACATAGTATAAAACAAATCACTATATAGTATAGTTTTCTCTGTCTCTATGTCCCAATGTATGCTTAGGTAAATCTTTAAAACTACGCAACGGATTTTGATGCGGTTTCTTTAAATAGATAGAGTGATTCAAGCGGAAGGTTTATATGTATAATACATTCATAATATACTTAGGAATAACCCACAATAACCATTTTCCTGTGCAAAGCCGGGGCGGGTCGCTAGTTATATTTATTTATAGGTAGAATTTGTCCCTCAAAAGAGTAAAAAAGCCTTTAGCTGTGATTTAGCTACTCCACTCCGTTTACACGTTATGGAAATGTTTGAGATTCGTATTAGCAATGCAAATAATTACATGGCGAAGGATCTGTGCCAAATGTAACTTGGTGCAGATCACTACTGGTGCTTGCCAACTCCTTGTAAAATCAGAATAATATTATCCGTAAGATTATAGTTTCCAAGACAAGCCATAAGGCCTAGAACAGTCCACACTGCACTTTGGCTTTGACTTCCATAGCACCCATGGTCCCCTATAGGTACCAATAATATAAAGAGGAATTTAAAATGGGATCTTTACCGTGGTATTTGTTTGTGGGAGTGCCTGATATTTCGATGCAGCAAAAATATCGAATATATTGAACTAGCGACCCGCCCCGGCTCCGCACGGGAAAATGGTTATTGTGGGTTATCCTTCAGTATATTATGCATGTATTATACATATAAACCTTCCTCTTGAATCACTCTATCTATTAAAAAAAACCGCATCAAAATCCGTTGCGTAGTTTTAAAGATTTAAGCGTACAAAGGGACATAGGGACATAGGGACATAGGGACGGAGAAAGCGACTTTATTTTATACTATGTAGTGATATCGGGCACTCACAAAACAAATACCACGGTAAATATCCCGTTTTAAATCTTAATAGTTATGAAAACAACCGTGAAAGTTTCAAAACGGAATAAGATTTGGTTGGTTTTTATTTGCATTGAATAGGCAGGCTCCAAAACTATACTGAACCAATTGTAATTAAACTTGGTACAAAGATAGAATAGACCTTTGAGAAAGACATAGGCTACCTTTTACCGCGGGAAAATTCCTCATTTCCACGGGAAAAACTGTTAAAGTTAAAGTACATGCGGAAACTGACTTAAAACTATGCTAAATTTGACAGCTAACATTTTAGAACATCATTCATTCAAAACTCAATCCGTTCATCTCCTGTCCTCATCATCGGTAGGTACGAAAAAGACGGACGAATTCTAAACTTTAAATAAATGAATATGTTGAGGCATCTCACACATGGCCATCTGTCTCCAAACTAGGTAGAGCCACAAAATAAATAATAGGTATAGACCCTGTTTTGTGGGTGTCAGACAGCTGATATAGGTACATACTCGTGGTAAAAAAAAAAAACATATACTTAAATGTACAACATCCAGACACAAGGCAAACACAAGTGCTTATCACACGAATGTTTGCCCTGGGCGGGATTCAAAGTTCGAAACCGCGACCCTGTGCTTCGAAGGCAGACGTACTACCAACTATGGCTATGACGCCGTCAAGTTTGTGACTTAGGAGAATCTCCAATAATATTGTCCAAATAAGTAAACTTGTTATCACAATTTTGAAAAAACGATACCTTTTAATGACTTCATAGTAAAGCTTACTTTATAGTCTATTCTCTTTAGGCAGCTGAAGTAGAGTAAAGGTTTATTCAATGGTATGGTACAAGGAGTATTTAGGAGTATTTGGGGTTTAGAGAACTTTGAGCGCGCCCGTCGTCTTGAAGAACTTGACTATAAACGCCAGTTTCGGAAAACTCGACCCAAGCCCAACTACAACTACACATACAATTCGAGCGGGTCTTTTTACTGTGCTACTTGCAATAGGATTTTTAAAACCAAGTTTGGTTTTGCTAGTCATGCTCGCGCTCATGCAAGAGCCCAGTCTAACATTGTCTAAGGGTGTCGCCGTCGACGGATACGTCTGGGAGGACATCATCATCATCACAAGGAGTATTTTGAGGGGCGACGGCGACGCTTGTTATTGTTTTAAACAAACAAGGCTATTACTAAAACCAGACCTATAACTCAATGATGACGGTTAATAATTACGGTCCCCGACTCCTAAACCCATCATTATGTTAAACAGTTTGTTGGTCATCAAAAGCGGAATCCCGGATATTCTCAGTGTCCAAAAGGAAAATTCTAGAAAATTCCCACAATCGATTTACCATTTATAACTGTCTAACCCCGCCTTATTATGAGTCAAGGGAAAAAACGGTTGAACCTCTTGTCAGGTTAGATTCTTACTTGTAGAGTCAAAACTGCAGTTTGGGAAAAATCAAAGCGAATACGAGTTGGTATGTGACGTATTAATTGCGTCACATGATTTGAATTGGCGAGGCATAAGTAAGAATGCGTTTGATTGAGATCTATAAACTAGCTTTCCGCCCGCGTTAGCAGTTTTTCCCGTGGGAATGAGGCATTTTCCCGTGGTAAAACATTCACACACGCACACACACAAAATTATAAATCTTTCATCTTTATAATATTAGTATGATTGGATGTCTATTTATTTTTAAGGATATTTTTCTTTTGATATATTTTTATTTTTTGATAACAGTGACATGACGGCGCAAAAAGTGAAAGGAAATGTCAAGTTAGTGGATCTAATTAAGGGGCTACCCGAGGCTAAGTGGCGCCACCATCAGTTAAAAATTAATTACTCGCAAAGTATTCTTTTTTTCTAAAATCCGGACGTTCATTTTGAAGTTGGCGTGCTATAGGATATATAGGGGCCATAAACTGTATTTATTATAGTCCGCTGTAGTTACAGATAGAAAAGTTGCTAAAAACGGCCACTTTTGGCAAATTTTCTATCTGTAACTACAGCGGACTATAATAAATACAGTTTATGGCCCCTATATATCCTATAGCACGCCAACTTCAAAATGACCGTCCGGATTTTAGAAAAAAAATATACTTCGCGAATAATTAATTTTTAACAGAGGGCGGCGCCACTTAGCCTCGTGTAGCCCCTTAAGTTCCCTATTTAAAAAACAAATAGGTATCTGCTATCTACCTACTACCAGTAGGTACCTAGGTACTGCCCACATGCAAAAATAGTTAGTTCGGTATACCTACCTACCGAACTAATTAGGCCTAAATAATTAAGCGCGTCCTTTACGTTTGTGCGCTGTTTTGATTAGTAGCTTTTAGCTTTGACGCCTGAAATTTGGTTAGCTGGGAACTTGGGAAAGCGCTGTGGATATTGCTTTGTTGGATTTAACAGGCGAATTTAAACACCAGCGCTTTTTACGTAAAGTTAAACCTAAGCTGAGTGACACCTGTCTGCACTAACCTTGTCTTAGGCTTTTCGTAGTTAAGAAAGACTAAAGCTTAAAAAAGGATTGGTTTTCACTCACAGTCTAATTTGGCTCATAAAGGTAGGCAGAAACTAAGCAGTTTAGAAAAAGTTTAAAGGAAGTAACTGAAAAAATACTGCTTTTTTTGCTAGTAAGCAAACAAAACTTTTACTAAATCTCACCTAAGTACTTTAGGCATCAACTTAAGCGATTCTTAAGTTTAGTGCAATCCGGTGTGAGTGTATCTACAATCAAACAAAGTTTTCATTATAATCAAAGATTAATTAGTAAACAATTTATTAGCATCAACATTTTTTTATTTGTGGCTGCGTAAAAGCTACATAATAAAATTGTACCGTGACCTTTTTTTTTATTTTGAATACGCACCTATCTTTTCATTGTACGAATCTACAATACTTCCAAAATATATGAAAATTGGGTCATGGACGGGGATCAAAGTGTTCCATCATACTATCATACTATTATTATAAAGAGGAAAGATTTGTATTTTTGTATGTATGTTTGTAACGAATAAATTAAAAATTAAAAAAAAAATTAAAAATTGTTTATTGTTTAGCAATACATTACATAACAATATTCTAGGGCTAGGGCCTACCTAGTAAGCATTTAATATACCTGTGGCAGGAGGCCCTGCACTTCCATAACAACAAAAAGCTACATGACAATTTGCTAACTCCAATCGTAGTGTAAAGTTACATAAATATTTTTAAAAGGAATAAAGACGAAAAAGTTGTTTGGGTGTGTATGTGTATGTGTGTGTGTGTGTGGTGTGTGTGTGGGTGGGGGTAAACTCCAAAACTACTGAACTAATTTCAAAAATTCTTTCAGCATTAGAAAGCTATATTCACCCTGAGTAACATAGGCCACCTTTTACCACGGGAAATTGCCTCAATCCCACGGGAAAACCTGTTAGTGCGGGCGGAATGCTAGTTTTGTATGAAAACGTACAGGTGCAAAATCCTCTTAGTTAAAATTTTCTACTTCTTATTTGCGGGTAGATGACAGACCACTTTCTTAAATGTTTGCGGCTTAGAACTTAGCCACTGTAGCTGCATTGTGTACGGCATCTATTAGGTCCTGCTGAGAACATGTGGCAGGGCAGACATGACAGGTCACCAAGTGGGCCATTTATTTATTCATTTTATTTTATTTTTAAGTACAATTACATCATATATATAATATAATTTAGATAAACAATCTATTCGGTAGTTTAAGCTTATATATATGACAATTAGAGTGTAATAACAATCACCAAAAATCGAGCTAAATGCTCTAAGGGTCCACCACCAGCCCCCGCAATATTGTTACAAAATTGTTACCTGATTTGGTACAATTTCTATGGAAACAAACAAAAGATAGGTAACTGACGAATTACATTGGAGTTCCAAAGCAATCTGGAAACAATACCCGAGAGGTGGTGGCTACCCCGCCTAACCACTACTTAAATAGAAATCTCAGGACAACAATACCCGAGAGGTGGTGGCTACCCCGCCTAACCACTACTTAAATAGAAATCTCAGGACAACAATACCCGAGAGGTGGTGGCTACCCCGCCTAACCACAACCTAAATAGAAATCTCAGGATTGTACTGGGCCATGGATTGTACTGCTCAGCTCTACACATACACTCCAGGTTCGGGTCGCTGCAGAGCCCATTGAATAATCAGAGACGGAGCCCCTCAGGCGTCGTCTCCTTCACGATGTTTTTCCGTACCAACGCGCTAGGCCGTGGTCCGAGGCTCGCTCGAGCCGCCCCTAGACGCGTTGGTACATGACTACTTTGGGGTAGAGTCTTCCGCTCCCCCGCAAATCCGGTGAAGCTTGATCCGTCGTACTTTTTCGACTCAAGCATAGGCTATAAGCATTCAAAAAAAAGAAAGAAAAAAAGCTGGAGAGTCCCCATCGCAACATTCCTTGCTCAGGCCAACCTGGGTCCAAAATCTACTTCCAGATTGGCCATGGAAGTCGGTGTCCGGCCGGGAGACTCTCAGAGAATGGGACAAAAAGGTCGGGAAGCGGTGTATTAGCACGCCACATGTTGCATTTCGCTTGAGAATGTTCGGCTTTTAAAATAAAATTACCTAATATCTATACATTCGTATCTATAACTGGTGGATAATGAATGAATGAAATATTCTTTATTGTACGCAAACACAGTTACATAACACCATCGAGAGGAACAAAATCAGAATTTATAACCAGAGACGGAGCCCCTCAAGCGTCGTCATGACTTTTTTTGGGGTAGAGTCTTCCGCTCCCCCGCAAGTCCGGTGAAGCTTGATTGGTCGTACCTTTTCGACACAAGAATAGGTCAATTAAAAAAAAACGAGAGGAAATGTAAGTACCATTGGCCTTATTACTTGGATAATCAGCTTTACAAACTCTGATGACAGAGCTATTGAACTTCACTGAACTTGAAGCACAGCCTAAGGTTCTAAAGAAAAACGAATTAAATTTTCCCCATCGTCTAACAGTGAATCCCATTAGTAAAACGTTCGAGAACCCCTGCCTTAAACATTCCAATTTAAATCGCTTTACATTCCTGCTGTAGAAAAAACGCCATACCTCAGTCGTAGGACGACGTTATCGGAATCCTAATGCCTTTAGATTATTATGCCGTTCCGTCCTCACAAACAGTAGCCCTCAAACACGCACCCGTACAAGTCGTGTGATTAACAATCGGTCGAGATTATCTGTAGTTTAAACACCTGAACACCTTTCCCTGTGATTTAAATTTGTGGTTTTGTAGTCACTGAAAAGTGGTCAATTTCGCAACGCAAAAAACCGTATTGGATGAAAATTCCAATTTATTCTGGTGTTGAGTGATGCGAGTGAATAAAGAGTTTCGTTTTGCCTGATCAACTGGCCAGACTAAGCGAGAGAAAAAACTAAGTACCGTCTTACACTGGAACATTTTTTTAATAACTAATTATGATGAATATCGTATGATGGAACAGAACAATGAAAACGTTTAAATTCTTGTTTGTTATGATCGTATTTTGCAAAATTTCTGCAGCTGCAGATGAATTCAAGCTTACCGGACTATTCTTCGGTTGTGACAGAGATGTTACTTTCGAGTACCACAGATCTCTCCAAGATTTCTCCACAAAATTGTACAAGCAAGTTGCGAAAGAAAACAATGATCATTTTGTCATGTCACAGTACTCAGTATGGCTGGCGTTGTCCGGAATAGCGGAGGGATCCAGTGAAAACCAGAAATCACTCAAAATATTAAACTTGCCTGAAGACAAATGTTTGCGCGAGAAATACTATGAAATTGCAACGAGTCTGGAATCTGCTGGCCTTGGTAATAATGGGAGTGATGTTACAATAAGCAGAAAGCGGGTTTTAGTTATAGATGATAGCGCTACATTAAACAAAACATGGGTAATATCTGCTCGTGCCTCTGGGCTTATTGAAACACAAAATGTTGATCTACAGAACGCAACTGCAACTGACATTCTTAAAGATATCATAAAAGGAAAACTGGCAAATTTGAATCTTAATGGAAATTCTGTAATCCTAGATGCTTTAGATTATGAAGCTCTTTGGACAACTGCGTTTAACAATGCGACCGTCGAGAATGCAGATTTTTTTGACGACATCGGTACTAAAATAGGAACAGTGGAAATGATGAAGATTAAGAAAAGAGTAAAATTAGCACATCTTCCTTTGTTGAACGCAAAACTTTTAGAACTACCAGTGGGAACCAATGGGAGATACAGAATGTTATTCATAGTGAATCTCGGGAGAAACCCCATAAGAAGAACTGTGGAACATTTCCCTAATTCCCTAATTGTGGACAGCATGCCTCTTCTGATAGAAAGCGTGATACCGCTAGAAGTTTCTATACCAAAGTTTAAAGTGACTTCCGAATTAGACCTGAGAAAAGCGTTGGAAAACCTAGGTTTAGATCACATCTGGATGAAAACCAGCTACAGCAAGTGAGTACCCATACAGTTTTAAAATAAAAAGTAGGACAAGTATTTTAAAACAGTGCCGAAATTAAAAGTGTATATTTAAACTGGGAAAAACGCCAACGTATAAATTTAGAACGTAGAGACATGTCTGTCCTGTCAACAAAACAAAAATATACCTAAGGAACTTGCAATTATTATTGTGAAATAAAACTATATTCTATAACATTGTCCTTCAATTCTTAAGACTTGTACTCTGTCAAGGCCTATATTTCTTTTATATCTTTTTACCTGCTTTGTGTGTCTTATAAACCCTTTATTTTCACCATTGCTTTCAGATACATATCATCGCCTCCACCTCAGTTATATACGATGATCCAACGGGTAACTGTGTCCATAGACAAATATGGCCTTACTCCTCCCCCCGCATCGTCTTTACCCGCCCTTAGCGACTTGGCCACTGGGCTGGCTGGAGCAGTAGGAAGAGGTTTTATTGCAAACAGACCATTTATATATGGACTAGTTGACAGTCAAACTAGAACTTGGTTATTTGCCGGAGCGTTTTCTGACCCGGCTCGCACTTAGTAATAATCTAAAAGTTTGTTTTGGTTGTTAGTACGAGTCCCCGAAACGATCATTTTTATGTCAATATTTACGTCAATCCAGGGCTTGAAACCGGTATTTTGAAGAACGAAAATTTGTTATAATAGATTTTTGTTGAATAACACGCATTCTACAAGGATGAACAGCAAAATGACGTAGGCTTGTGTCAAGTCACGCGGTCCGAATGGACGACCTTGTTTTTTTAGACGTATAGTTTTTTACTTTGTAACTAATTTCCCTTACGGACGGTTGGTTCCACCGCTAGGTTCCACTAGTGGGTCCATCTGGATTTTCAAGTACTCTCAGGCCTATGTTTTAGGCATACAAAAAGGATATTTTTTTTGTTGATGCAACAGCATTCTAGTGGTCGGGTCAGATTAAAAAAAAACTATTTAATACGGTTGTAAAATAGTATTTATTAAGTCCATGTTTAATATGAATAACTGACTACATGAATAAAAATATACGTTTGGTTAAATCATTTTAAGGTTGACTTATCCTTTTCAGTGTGCTGTGCACTTGTATTTCCCAGTTTTAATAATGAAACTTTTTTTTTACAATCAACATATTCAGAAACATTTCTATTGATCATCTACCTACAGTTTCCACGACTTTATGTCTGTATATTGTCTGTATCATACAGGCAGCGCAGGACCGATCGTCGTCGTGGAGACCTTTGTCCAGCAGTGGACGTCTACAGGCTGAGATGATGAGTTTTCTTAAGAACTTCTTTTCATATTATGGTTTTTTTATTACGAGTATAAATGAATGTTTAGAGAAAAATATGTATACATAGAGCACGCGCATCGCTCCGCTGGCTTTATGTCAAGCGTAAGCAGATTTTAGCAGATTTTGTATGGGCGGTGAAATCAATAACATTTTTCTTTTTGGATTTGTTCCTCGAGTCATGTTTGCAACTTATCACTGCACATTTCAAAATGTTCTCCTATTAAATTACTTATTTTCACCGGGAAAAACAATCAGCTCCGATGACGATTTGATACTAAACGAACGCGCTAAAGATATTCGGACTGTTCATAGACGTACTCTATCCCTCCCAGAATTTTTTCTATTTATACTCTAAGAAATGAATGATAGTGTTATGTCTAAGTCATAGGGGCCCCATTATGCTAATAATGGCCCAGGGCCTCCAATAGTTTAAAGACGGCCCTGTCTGTAGGTATATTTTGAGAAGTACATTTTAAATGAGTACGTTTTAATCTTACAATTTTATCAAACTCCGAGTAAATAATGTTATTATTAACATCGAAAGCTAAGTAACCAATTGACTTATTTTTATACACCAGTTCGATTTTACGATCGTCACCTATGGCGTATATTCCATCGTCAGCGGAGAAATACAAGTTTTCCTCATTATCCAATGCAAACCCAAACACGCGATATTTACCCAAAGATATTGTCCTACCTTCTTTCTTGATGTAACATAGAAGTTGTTTATCAACTGTGGCCACCCAGATATTGTCATACTTATCGACAATAATACTCTGTGCTTTTTTTCCAGACATTTCCACTTCATTAATTTTTCTGAACTTTCCGCTTTTGTAATAGGTGGGCAAAGATGAATTAGACGATACGTAGTACAAAGCACCGCCTTTGATGAACATTTGTTTGATATGACCTTCATATAATTTATTTTGAAATTTAAATTTATTAGTTTTGCGGTTGTATGTGTACAGTGCGTCTATTGACCCGAATGCGCCGAACGTGCCGAAGTATACGATGTGGTTTTCTTGGTCTATGGCTGCGCTTATGGTTCCCGGAAATTTAGAAAGAGAAGTAAATTTTCCGCTGTCAAGATCTATATAAACTGGATAATAAGGTGTAGTGTAGTCGTCTGGATCTTGTAAGTCTTCGACAATGATGAAATACAGCGTGTTGCTTCTGTGGTCGATGGATAAATCTTTGGGTGCAATGATATTGTTATTCAATACTTCTTCTTTGTATTTTATTCCTCTTATTATTGTTCCTTTACAAGATTGTACTTTATAATTGGCTGAAACCATGTGAAGTAAGAGCAAGCCGATAAAATAATTCATTCTTCGTGTTGAAAATATTGTCTTTTTTTTGTTTTTTTATGCCACTTAATTATTGCAAAAAGGCTGAGTTATTATAACTACAACAACTGTTACAGAATGCCAACTGTTTTTAATGAAGGTTTTTTAATTCTAGTTTAACAGTTCGTTTAGTATTAATTGAAAAGCTATTAAAACACACTATATTAAAAAATAATGTGTATTAAAAAAAACATAATTACCTCATGAACAATTGAGTAGCTAAACGAAATTAAATGTATTCATTTATTTATTTAAGATGTAGAAGAAAAATACATTTTCTCCATATAAATAATTTTATTTAAGACTTGTTTACTTATTTTATTTATCTCAATAGTAATTATTGAGCAAACCCTTCCGTGGCGTAACAATACTATATTATTATTATTATACATTCTTTTAACATTCATAAATTTAATTTAACAATAATATTTTTATTACTATTATCACTTATGGAACACATTTGTATATAGGTACTAACACTATTTAGAGATCAAAATATATTTAAATGCTTTGCAAGACTAAAAAGTACCTAATTTGTTTATTTCAAACGATATATCAATATTATAACTTTATAATATTTTTATTTTAATAAATAACACTATAAATATTGTAAAAAAAAAAATAACAATGAAGGTTTAAAATAAGAAATTTTCCTTCCAATTTTAATTTTGGATTAAAACTTGAGGTATTTTAAGTGCATAATAAATATATAACAAAGCAGTAAGCCCTTAACCTAAGTCATGATTAATTTAAAACATTATTTTGTTTTTATTATTCATAAAGTTTTTTAGTAAATAACAATAACTTTAAGAGCTGTCTTGCGTCACAAGATAGAAAGAGAGGAAACTTCTAGGTATGTAATCTGAACTTCTGAAGTGCACTTTATTCTGTTGAAGTAAAAGTCGATATTTAAACGGTATTGCAGAAAGTATCTTCTATGACTACCAATATGCTGGGACTTAAATTTAAAAAATGTGAATTCTAATTAATTTTTGGTCATTCAACCCTACTTTCTATAAATTGTGAATATGGTTATAACGGCAAAAACAAGTTTGTAATACAACTATATGTCTGCGGTTAATGTTATCCGGTTACTTTGACATTATCTGAACGGGCGTGTATTTCATCCGCATATAAAGTTTGTAATTACAATTTTTCATTTTAATCGTAGATAAAATTATTCCCACGCTAATATCCTATTAAGTACATATTATTATTCATTATTATTATCACAATTAGTTTCATACTCACTGAGATTCGTTAGAAGTTTATAACGGGAACAGGCTGTACATGACTACATCTGAAAAAAAGCAAAAAACAATAAAAATAATCACTACATAGTATAAAACAAAGTCGCTTTTTCTGTCCCTATGTCCCTCCCTTTGTACGCTTAAATCTTTAAAACTACGCAACGGATTTTGACGCGGTTTTTTTAAATAGATAGAGTGATTCAAGAGGAAGGTTTATATGTATAATACATGCATAATATGCTTAAGGATAACCCACAATAACCATTTTCCCGTGCGGAGCCGGGGCGGGTCGCTAGTAATAATAATAAAACTTTCACGGTTGTTTTCATAACATATTAAGATTTAAAACGGGATATTTACCGTGGTTTTTTTTTGTGTGAGTGCCCGATATTTCAATGCACTTGCATGCATCATGACCACAGGACGACACGTTATAAATCTTAATAGTTAAGGTCAACTTTCACTATATCAGTTGTCTGACACCCATAGTACAGGCTTTGCCTAGTTTGAGGTCAGAAGGCCGTGTGTGAGATGTCCCACATATTGTTAAAAAAACAAGAAACCCGACTGCGTGATTCTTTTTATAATTTCAAATTTATATGTGTATCGTTAATTTTTGCTACTGTACTTTAAGCTTTTTATATAGAAACATGACTATATAAGTTACGTATTTAAAAAAAAAAACACTTTTTGTAGACTAAATAATTTGACAGAGCTTGCCAAAGAAATTATAAAACATTTTTTTGTGTTTTATACACCCAAAAACATCTTTTAAGACCAGCATGATTAATTAATTACAGACAAAAAACTGAATAAAAGATTGCAATAGAATTTTTAAACCATTTTTTTTTTTATTTACAAAACAAATAGAAATTGTAATGTTGACTAATTTAAAAGTCAGTCGATGAGGTTACAAACCCCTCAGGCGTCGTCTCCTCACGATGTTTTTCAGTATCGTTGCGCTAGGCCGTGGTCCGAGGCTCCCTCGAGCCGCCTCTAGACGCGTTGGTACATGACTACTCTGGGGTAGAGTCTTCCGCTCCCCCGCAAGTCCGGTGAAGCTTGATCCGTCGTATTTTTTCGACACAAGCATAGGTCAATAAAAAAAAGAAGTTACAAAGCCACACGGAAAAATCTATCTTACCTTCGCTCGCCACTATTTCATCTATAGTACTGTTGTAGGTAATATTCCTTATCATCTGCTCGGCAAACACGTCCTGAAAATAAAAAGAAGAAAACAGTTTGTCAGCTTGAATCGCAAGCGGGGCGGCTTTTATTAAGGCTTTTATGGCCCCACCGAGGGGCTCGAGCCTACCCTGATAAGGCGAACAGACCTTAATCAACCACCCTGGCCCAGTGCGGGTTGGTCAACTTCAAACACAACCTTTGAATTACTTCGCAAGTGTGGGCAGGTTTCCTGACGATGTTTTTCTTCGCCCTAAGAGCGTCGACTACTCGTACAGAAGAAATTATATCGTCTCAATATAAACCAAAAGTAATAGGTAATATTAACTTAAACAATTACAATATATGTTAACAATATATATTTCATATGAAATAATGTGCCTGATTGTTTGTGTGTGTTTGTGTGTGTGTGTGTGTGTGTGTGTGTGTGTGAGCAGCCCTAGCCACTTGACCACCGACGCTCTTCAAGAACCCCTCACGCGCGGTTCGGCAGATTCGGGATTCGGCAGAAACTCAATTGGGCAGAGTCGTGATACGGCAGAAATGGTACAGTCAAACAACGATTTTAATTCTAGGTTTATAAAGTAACTAGCGGACACGGCGAACTTCGTGCCGCCACAGAATCAATAAATGTTGGTTGATTTATTAGCCGACTTCAAATTTTATACTTCTGTTAGGCAACCTTCTGATAATTCACTGCTTAGCCGACGGATCAGGGATCACAGTTGTTGCTATTGACTACCCCGGTAATATGGTATGAAGGACGGGATTCCCATATGAATGAAAGAGACCAACAACTTTATAGAGATTTTAGCAGCCACGGCACAATTGAGCCCAATATAAAATATCGTAACAATATACATATATTTCATATGAAATAATGTGCCTGTTTGTGTATGTGTGTGTGTTCGTGTTTGTATGAGTGTGTGTGTTTGTGTATGTGTGCGTGTTTGTGCATGTGTGTGTGTAACACAGCGCTCACCATGACAGTAAACTTCATGGAGTAGTCGCGCCATATGACGCCGTACATCCTGGGCGCGATGGAGAACCAGTACGAGTCCGGTCATTGCATTACCTTTTAGGGTAATATTACTGCACCATACGCATTACCTACCAGGGACCGAAACCGGTTTTGAAATCCCTGTTAATATCGTTCAAAAAACAGATATAAATCCGTTCCCCAATTAACCGGCAATAGATGTAACTTAATGAAACAAACCAAAAATTTGCGGTCACATATTCTGGTTACCCGGTTTTTGATAAAGAACGGAATGAAACCGGTTTCAATCGGTTTTGTAATTATTAAAGTAATTGTTTTTGCGGCAGGCGAAGGCCAGGGCTGCCGGTTGCTTCGCATATTATGTTCCCCCAGGACTAAACCTACCCTTAGTGATCTTAGTTAGAGCTATAGTCGAATAGGGTTTGAACTAGCGTGATTTAACAAGTGTATGAAAAACCGGTTCCGATCCCTGTTACCAACACATGTCTAAATCAGCACTCACCATGACAGTGAACTCCATGGAGTAGTCGCGCCATGTGACGCCGTACATCCTGGGCGCGATGGAGAACCAGTACGAGTCCGGGCCGAGGTTCACAACTAGCAGCGAGTACGAGAACACAAGGTCACCCTTCATCGGGAAGCGTGGCTTCACCCACAGCGTCACGTCTTTCGTTAGCTAAACATAAAAACCACTTATTTATGACGGCCTCATAGCCTAGTTGGTAGTACGTCTGCCTACGAAGCACAAAGTCGCGGGTTCGAATCCCGCCCAGGGCAAACATTCGTGTGATGAGCACTTGTGTTTGCCTTGTGTCTGGATGTTGTATACTTATATATGACAGACAGACACACACGTCAAACTTATAACACCCCTCTTTACAGTCTGTTGAATAAATGTGTTTACATGGGAGATTATTGGGAACTTTTAAAACTCGTTACAGTATAGATTATTTAAGTAATTTAGTGGTACTTAAACTTACTATACTGTAAATTAATGACAGTGCTGCCAAGAACGAGTTTTAAGAGTTCCCAATAATTTCCCATGTAAACACATTTATTCTATACTACACTATAAAATAAATATTCTTTCTCAATTATTTAGACTCAAAACTAACATTACCTACCTAACCTACTAATATTATAAAGAAGACAAATTGTATTGTTTGTTTGCATTGGATAGGTTCCGAAACTATGAAACGATTTTAATTAAACTTGGTACAAAGATAGAATAGACCTTGGGAAAGGACTTAGGCTACGCGGGAAAATTGTTAACAGAAAAAAAAAAATATTATTACATATGCTTGTGCAGAGTGTGTAGCTATGCGTGCACCCACCTTGTGCAGTGTGTAGCTATGCCTGCACCCACCTTGTGCAGTGTGTGGCTATGTGTGCACCCACGTTGTGCGGAGTGTGTGGCTATGTGTGCACCCACCTTATGCAGTGTGTAGCTATGCCTGCACCCACCTTGTGCAGTGTGTGGCTATGTGTGCACCCACGTTGTGCGGAGTGTGTGGCTATGTGTGCACCCACCTTGTGCAGTGTGTAGCTATACGTGCACCCACCTTGTGCAGTGTGTAGCTATGCCTGCACCCACCTTGTGTAGTGTGTGTCTATGCGTGCACCCACCTTGTGTAGTGTGTGGCTATGCGTGTGTAGTGTGTGTCTATGCGTGCACCCACCTTGTGTAGTGTGTGTCTATGCGTGCACCCACCTTGTGTAGTGTGTGGCTATGCGTGCACCCACCTTGTGTAGTGTGTGGCTATGCGTGCACCCACCTTGTGTAGTGTGTGGCTATGCGTGCACCCACCTTGTGTAGTGTGTGGCTATGCGTGCACCCACCTTGTGTAGTGTGTGGCTATGCGTGCACCCACCTTGTGTAGTGTGTTGACTATTTGAAATTTCTAAGTATGGAGCGGCCATGATGCTTTAATTAATGATGTAGCTATGAAGCTTTTAGGGTCTTCATGATGTAGCTGTAATGCTTTTATAGCTATGATGACCTAAAAATGTAACCATGATGACTTTAGGGTCCTAATGATGTAGCTGAAATGCCTTTTAGATCCTAAAAGAGCAATAGACGCTTACCATGTGTGGAGTGTGTATAATGGTTGGAGTGTGTGGCTATGTCTGCTATGCGTGCACCCACCTTGTGTAGTGTGTGGCTATGCGTGCACCCACCTTGTGTAGTGTGTTGACTATTTGAAATTTCTAAGTATGGAGCGGCCATAATGCTTTAATTAATGATGTAGCTATGAAGCTTTTAGGGTCTTCATGATGTAGCTGTAATGCTTTTATAGCTATGATGACCTAAAAATGTAACCATGATGACTTTAGGGTCCTAATGATGTAGCTGAAATGCCTTTTAGATCCTAAAAGAGCAATAGACGCTTACCATGTGTGGAGTGTGTATAATGGTTGGAGTGTGTGGCTATGTCTGCTATGCGTGCACCCACCTTGTGTAGTGTGTGGCTATGCGTGCACCCACCTTGTGTAGTGTGTTGACTATTTGAAATTTCTAAGTATGGAGCGGCCATGATGCTTTAATTAATGATGTAGCTATGAAGCTTTTAGGGTCTTCATGATGTAGCTGTAATGCTTTTATAGCTATGATGACCTAAAAATGTAACCATGATGACTTTAGGGTCCTAATGATGTAGCTGAAATGCCTTTTAGATCCTAAAAGAGCAATAGACGCTTACCATGTGTGGAGTGTGTATAATGGTTGGAGTGTGTGGCTATGTCTGCTATGCGTGCACCCACCTTGTGTAGTGTGTGGCTATGCGTGCACCCACCTTGTGTAGTGTGTTGACTATTTGAAATTTCTAAGTATGGAGCGGCCATAATGCTTTAATTAATGATGTAGCTATGAAGCTTTTAGGGTCTTCATGATGTAGCTGTAATGCTTTTATAGCTATGATGACCTAAAAATGTAACCATGATGACTTTAGGGTCCTAATGATGTAGCTGAAATGCCTTTTAGATCCTAAAAGAGCAATAGACGCTTACCATGTGTGGAGTGTGTATAATGGTTGGAGTGTGTGGCTATGTCTGCTATGCGTGCACCCACCTTGTGTAGTGTGTGGCTATGCGTGCACCCACCTTGTGTAGTGTGTTGACTATTTGAAATTTCTAAGTATGGAGCGGCCATGATGCTTTAATTAATGATGTAGCTATGAAGCTTTTAGGGTCTTCATGATGTAGCTGTAATGCTTTTATAGCTATGATGACCTAAAAATGTAACCATGATGACTTTAGGGTCCTAATGATGTAGCTGAAATGCCTTTTAGATCCTAAAAGAGCAATAGACGCTTACCATGTGTGGAGTGTGTATAATGGTTGGAGTGTGTGGCTATGTCTGCTATGCGTGCACCCACCTTGTGTAGTGTGTGGCTATGCGTGCACCCACCTTGTGTAGTATGTGTCTATGCGTGCACCCACCTTGTGCGGCGTGGCCATGGCCCCCATGGGGTCCTGCGCGGTCGCCAGCACGTGCGGGTTGGTGAGCAGGGCGCGCTGCTCCTCGCTGACGAAGCGCAGGTCGCAGCTGACCAATAGCGGCGCCGAGAGCATCGCCCACACTGTCATGTGAATGCGGCTCTGGCCGGGGGTCAGGTCGTTCGTGCCTATTATCAGCTGGAACAACGTCAATGTGCCCGATTTTAAATATTACGCTCTAACTTATATTTAAAAATCATATGGATTGCTGTACAAAAGTCCAAAAAAATCCACAGGAACTCTCGGAAAGGTGTTTAAAAATTATATTTAAACAAAGTAGTTTCGGAGGTCATAAAATCAAAAATACCACTCGATACCGCGTTTTAGAACCAACCGATACCGCGTTTAAGATTCAGCTGTCGATCGAATATACAATGATTGAATCGGTATGATCGTTTGGTTGGCGCTTTAACAATTGCCAACCTACATTTAGAGACGTCAAACATCGATTTTACGCGTAATTTAGCAGGAATTTAAAAACATCTCGACTAAATTAACCTGAATTTGACAGCTGCGCTGCTTATTTTAAATAGCATACATTCAAAATTAAATTAATACATCTCCCATCTTTTCGATTCCCATAATGAATGAAAGAGACCAACAACTTCAATTTAAAGATTTTAGCGGCCACGGCAGAATTGAGCCCAATGAGTCTATTTATTTAGTAACTGACTTGTGTCATTTAATTGTTTTATTTTATTAAGGGAAAACACATTGGTACGTGCCGAGGTTTGAACCCGCGAACTTCTGAATGGAAGTCAACGGGTTTAGCCACTTTTCCATCGACGCTCTTGTGAATCCCTTAGTAGTAACTAGCGACCCGCCCCGGCTCCGCACGGGAAAATGGTTATTGTGGGTTATCTTTAAGTATATTATGCATGTATTATACATATAAACCTTCCTCTTGAATCCCTCTATCTATTGAAAAAAACCGCATCAAAATCCGTTGCGTAGTTTTAAAGATTTAAGCATACAAAGGGACATAGATGGGGACATAGGGACAGAGAAACGACTTTGTTTTATACTATGTAGTGATAGTGATTTATTTGCGTATTTACCTTCCAGTTTGACTTCAACAAAGTGGTTCCGACTTGCAACGTGTACCGAGACTTCCACGATGCTAAGCTAAGTGCTAGGTGCCCCCTATGCTAAGTGGCGCCGCCGTCCTTAGGAAATAGTAACTCGGGATATATTCATTACTATAGATCTACCAGAATCTGATCGCAATAAAAAAGTTATAAAAATAGCGATTTTCATATGGAAACAAAAAAAATGACATCTATCAACTGAAAATTCGAGAAATTGTTTTTTGTTTGGCTTCAAACCTTTAAAAAATTGTGAAAATGTCGAAGAAGCCTTGCTAGCGTCAATTTATTGGGTAAGCTCAAAACCGTTGACTAAGTATGTATTTTCAGTATTTGCTAAGTCGCTACTTACAAAATGTATACGTAGTATATAAACGTACCATATCTGGGTCGTGCCAGTGCCCCGGCCCGTGGGTCCGCTTGAACTGTATCGCGTTATCCTCAAAGTACCTGCAAAATAAACACTTTCCTAGACCACAGAATACTAAATAGTAGTCCCTAGAGAAGGTTCCCTTCAAGTCAAAAAGCTACAAATCACTTTTCGACGTAGACCTTGGGAAAGAACATCAAATAGAAAAATTTCTGTGAGGGATAGAGTACGCCTATCGAGTATGAATCGTAAGCACAGATATGAACAGTCCGAATATCTCCAGCGCGTTAGTTTAGTTTAGTATCAAATGGTTATCGGAGCTGATTATTTTTCCCGGTTAAAATAAGTATTTAATAGGAGAACATTTTAAAATGTGCAGTGAAAGGTTGCAAACATGACTCGAGGAACAAATCAAAAAAGAAAAATGTTATTGATTTCGCCGCCCATACAAAATCTGCCAAAATTTGCTTACGCATGACATAAAGGCAGCGGAGCGATGCGCGTGCTCTATGTATATTTATTCTCTAAGATCAAACCTTTCCTCTTTATAATATTACTATAGACAAACATACAAACACACAAAAGTACAAATCTTGCCATTTAATAATATTAGTATGATAGTTTTTTTTTTTTTTTTTTTAATTGACCTATGTATGTGTCGAAAAGGTACGACGGATCAAGCTTCACCGGACTTGCAGGGGAGTGGAAGACTCTACCCCAAAAAAAGTCATATACCAACGCGTCTAGGGGCGGCTGGAGGGAGCCTCGGACCACGGCCTAGCGCGTTGATATTGAAAAATATCGTGACGGAGACGACGCCTGAGGGGCTCCGTCTCTGATTTTCAAGTTTGATTTTGGTTCTGGCCGCGCCCCCGCGGAACCGCGTAGTGGGGTGATAGTATATTATATCGTTACGTTACCTTATGATCCACACAACATTTCCCCAGTTGATGAAAATGTCGTGGAAGTCTCGGTACACGTTGCAAGTGGGAACCACTTTGTTGAAGTCAAACTGGAAGGTAAATACGCAAATAAATCACTATCACTACATAGTATAAAACAAAGTCGTTTCTCTGTCCCTATGTCCCCATCTATGTCCCTTTGTATGCTTAAATCTTTAAAACTACGCAACGGATTTTGATGCGGTTTCTTTTAATAGATAGAGTGATTCAAAAGGAAGGTTTATATGTATAATACATGCATAATATACTTAAAGATAACCCACAAAAACCATTTTCCCGTGCGGAGCCGGGGCGGGTCGATAGTTACTACTAAGGGATTCACAAGAGCGTCGATGGAAAAGTGGCTAGGCCCGTTGACTTCCATTCAGAAGTTCGCGGGTTCAAACCTCGGCACGTACCAATGTGTTTTCGATTTTCGAATTCATATGTACGTTTATTCGACGCTCTTACGGTGAAGGAAAACATCGTGAGGAAACCTGCACACACCTGCGAAGAAATTCAAAGGTTGTGTGTGAAATTGACCAACCCGCACTGGGCCACCGTGGGCTATTCAGTATTCACCATAATATCAGGGTAGGCTCGAGCCCCTCGGTGGTGGACGTATATGAGCTGTTAACGAAAGGATTCACATTATTATAACGTACTAGCCTTAGAGTATAAATAGAAAAAAATCTGGGAGGGATAGAGTACGCCTAATCGAGTATGAACCGTAAGCACGGATATGAACAGTCCGAATATTTTCAGCGCGTTTGTTTAGTATCAAATGGTTATCGGGGCTGATTATTTTTCGTGGTGAAAATAAGAAATTTAATAGGAGAACATTTTGAAATGTGCAGTGATAAGTTGCAAACATGACTTGAGGAACAAATCAAAAAAGAAAAATGTTATTGATTTCACCGCATATACAAAATCTGCCAAAATTTGCTTACGCTTGACATAAAGGCAGCGGAGCGATGCGCGTGCTCTATGTATATTTATTCTCTAAGGTACTAGCTTTCAAAGACGGAATGGACGCACTTATGCGTAAGAATGAGATACAAATACACCGCGCTCACTCTTGCGCATAACTGCGTCCCTTTCGTCTTTTGTCTTCTGTCGCCAGTGGAATAGGTGCCTTAACATGTTACCGTGTTAAAAACACGAAAACACGGAGCTGTGGACCCGGCTTTACGTCTCTATAGTGTTCAATGCTCTTTTGAGAAGAAAACCTTCTTTTGACGCCAAATAGATGGCGCGCATTTCGGGTAATGTCAATCGCGAGCCAATCAAAATCCAATCAAGGAGGTTGAAAAAAACCGACAACACTTGTTGTGTGAACTTGTGTGCGAGTTCGTTTTCGACATTATGCGCTTTTGACATTCTGCTCTTTTGACCTAATGCCAGGGGGGATTCACTGTGAAGAATAGGTATGACCGGCCGAAATGCCGGCCGGGCCGGCAAAAGGCAGGGCTAGCTATATCAGTCCACGAACACTCGCCGCGCGCGCGTGACGTGTCTTTATTACGCCGCCGCCGCCGCGCCGCCGCTCCGATCGATCGCTCAAATTATGACTTCAAAAAAATCAGTTTTTGGACGAAGCGACAGATGCTGCTGTTTATATTTATATGGATGCAAAAATAGAAGAAAAAAAAACTGGATCGGACGTGTCTTTTTTTTTAATTCCGAAGAACAATGAAAGGTAATATTTTGTATTAGCCATTGTTATATTTTTCATTAAATAGTCTGCAATACATCTATACCTCCTAGTAGGTGAACATTGAAAATAAATACGTACATAATATAAGTAGGTAAGTATTTTAATGTAGGTTCATTAAAGAGCAAGCTAAGCTGAACATTAGACTTTACGTCGTTCTTATGTCTGTTGAATAAGGGAGAGAATCGCGTGTTTACTTGACCGTAAAGAGAGGAATTATTATTAATACATTGAGCGAATGGTATTAATAAGGATGAAAGAATTAAGTACCTAACCAATAAACTAACTCAGTTATTATTATTTGTTTATAAGTAGGAACTTATTTATTACTGGTTTCGATGGCTATTATTCTTATTGTACAGTCAAGAGCACGCTGAGCTGACTATTCCGGACTTTGCACCGTAGTTGTTCTAATGTCCGTTAAGTACTTAATTACCTAACGAAAAGAGACGCGATGCGCGTGTTCAGCTTGGCCTGCTATTGGCGGTACTACCTACCTAAGTACAATACCTACCTACCGTACCGTACTTACCTATCTATCTAACTTTTTTTATCATATTTTTTTCTGACAAACCTACAGTAACATTATGTCGTATTTTCACAAACTACAGTACCTACCGACGAGTAAATATAGCGTATGCAAACATTAAATAGTAGTAGCATTGGTTTATTTGAATTTGTTTTGTTCGAGCAAAAGGTAGGTACCTTATAGGTTAATAAATCAGATGTTTTATTTTCTCAAAGACGACAGCCCTAAAGGTGTTTGTAGAGTGGCGCGATACGCGAGAGAAAGAGATGCAGCAACATCGTCTTTTCGGCTAGCGCCGTGCGATCTAAATTGCACTTTATTGTAACGGAGGTAGGCTTGCTATTTATTTGAATCATGTCGCCTAGTGCATCTTCTGTAGGGACTACTATTTGGTATTCTGTGCTAATGCTCCGAAACGGGTGCGCGGACTTAGTTTCTATGTACGCTAGAACAATAGTCATTCAATGGTTGGTACCACAGAACATTTAAAAGAGGTTAGAAAGGCGCTGTGGGCGGGGCCGGCGCGCCAAGGATATGAGCAACGCTCATACTTCCACCCAAAGACGCGATCGCGCTGTTTTACTCACACATAGCTATAAAAATGTACATCGGTATGCGTGCATGCGTATGATTCGTTTCATTTGAAATCGCGTGATTGAGCGGCGCTATGATTGGCTGGATTTGAAATTGCAAATATGTGCGTACACTTCATCTTTATTGAAGTACAGATGTAGTGGAGGTGAAAGGTGGGGTGGAATCGGCGACACCGGATTTTATACGGACGGCGCATTATCGCCATTCTAACCTATTTTAAATGTTCTGTGGTTGGTACATATGTGTAAGTCAGTACTCACATCATGTTTGTGTATGAACTTCTTGTAGTAAGGCCAACTGCACGCGTATATCATGGGTCGACCGGTCTTATTCAGGAGGCGACCCAGATCCACGTACGCTGAAATCGATTATTTTTATCTCAAAGTTAGTCACTTATGGGGCCTACAGGTGCTAAATGGCGCCCCCACATTTCAAAAAATAATAACTCGAAATTTAATCAAAATTTCAAAAATCTAAAGCGGCTAATATCTAGACGGTGTTTTGTGGGATATATTGAAGCCATTAACTTTATTTATTATATCTCGCTAGTAGTTATTGATGGAAAAATTGCATAAAACGGCCACTTTTAGCAATAGTTCCATCAATAACTACTAGCGAGATATAATAAATAAAGTTAATGGCTTCAATAATAATAATAATAATAAAAATCTTTATTTGTAACTTTACAATGATACAATAATATTGTAACCCTGAAGCTTGTGTTAATTAAAAACTGTGTTACAAGCTTCAGTGTCTTCCCAATATATCCTACAAAACACCGTCCAGATATTCGCCGTTTTAGATTTTCTAAATTTTGATTATTTTTCGAGTTATTATTTTTTTTAATGTGGGGGCGCCACTTAGCACCTGTAGTCGCCTTAAGACTCATGTCATGACTTCAAGAGCTGTCGTTCTCGCCAATCAGATCTACCATCGAATATGGCCTCGATCGATGGTACGAAGCCAGCACAAGCGGTTGGATTAGAACTACGTAATTGGGTATGCTTAATAAAAAAAAGTAACTATTTTTTTTCTATTTTTATCTGAAAGTAAACATAATTCTAAGGAACTAATTTCATTATTTTAATTTTTAGTTCACTGGTTATTTTTATTTTGCCACTTTAAAAATTTGCTCTTGTGACGTCACTGGGTCACATACTGTTCATTTTAAACGATAAGCACTTTCTAGGTTCACGAAATGAGGGTCTAGCTCATAGTAGAGGCAAACAAAACAATTCTATGAGAAGAATAGGGGATTACTCAATGAATAATAAAATATTTAGATATTATTCTTAAATCTTATAAAAGCTAACTTCAACTTCACACGGGTCAAATGAAAGTCATTAGGTTTTTTGGACATTTAAACTCAATCAATGCGTATTTTGCATATTTTGAGAGAAAAATATGAAAATAAGATATCTAATCACTAAATCTCCAAATGGTTTTCGTATTTCTACCTCTCACAAAAAATTAAGCATACCCAATTCACCCCTGTTTCGTAACAGCTCATATTACGTCCCCACCGAGGGGCTCGAGCCTACCCTGAAATCAGGGTGAATAGGCCTTAGTCGACCACGCTGGCCCAGTGCGGGTTGGTCAACTTCACACACAACCTTTGAATTTTTTTCGCAAGGAGTATGCAGGTTTCCACACGATGTTTTCCTTCACCGCAAGAGCGTCGAATAAACGTACATATGAATTCGAAAATCGAAAACACATTGGTACGTGCCGAGGCTTGAACCTGCGAACTTCCGAATGGAAGTCAACAGTCCTAGCCACTTGGCCATTGACGCTCTAAATTCACCCCTACCGCTACGGAATACGGGCGCTCTCAAGGTCAACATGTCCAGCCGCATGTGCTGGCTACTGTATAATGGATTAGTTTAGTCGACGTCGATCAATACTTTCTACCAGACAAGTCGATTTACTTCGATCATCAGTCGTTGATCGTCATCTTATAACGCCTTTATAAGATGACCCTACAAATGTTTGCTGTTATTTACCGACAGATGGCGCAGTTAGTTTTGCACACTCTGTGAATTACTGGGCTCGTGAATTTGTCATCCTTCTACCCTAAAAACAGGGTGAATAGGCCTTAGTCGAGCACGCTGACACTGCGGGTTGGTCAAGTTTACACGCAACTTTTGATTCACGTCGAAATAATGAACTTGTAAATTGAAAACCCACAAAAGATTAGTTAGATTTTCAAATACGAGTACCTACATAATTATGTACGTTTATTTGACGCTCTTGCGGTGAAGGAAAACATCGTGAGGAAACCTGTACTCACCTGCTTAGTAATTCAAAGGCAGTGTGTGAAGTTGACCAACCCGCACTGGGCCAGCATGGTCGACTAAGGCCTATTGTCCGGGTAGGGTCGAGCCCCTCGGTTTGGACATCACTACATAGTATAAAACAAAGTCGGTTTCTCTGTCCCTATGTCCCTATGTATGCTTAAATCTTTAAAACTACGCAACGGATTTTGATGCGTTTTTAATAGATAGAGTGATTCAAGAGGAAGGTTTATATGTATAATGATCCAAGTTTTACATAACAATAAAACTTGTATTATTGAGCAGAGACGATGCACAGCATCTGTGAGAGTGCGCCACCTACTTCCGATTCGATTTCCACCAATTAGAGGCCATTTCCTGTGAATATTGGTTGCTAATTTGACTTTGTGTCACCAGAGGACGGCTCGTTCGACCTTACCTCATAAGTCTCTCACCAGGAGCCCTTGAAGGGATGCTGTGCATCGTCTCTGCTCAATAATACAAGTTTTATTGTTATGTAAAACTTGGATCATTATCGGCATGTGACGATGCACAGCATCTGTGAGAGACGTGTTTATATCTCCTGGTGACTAAACGACGCTATGTGATGAGGAATTATGCTTGTGCTGAAGTTCTCTGCAAAATAACTCTTAAACAAATTTATTAGAAAATAATCGGATCATTTGCATGTGCATCATTTGCATATGCTTGTGCTGAAGTTCTCTGCAAAATAACTCTTAAACAAATTTATTAGAAAATAATCGGATCATTTGCAAAATTAGGAGACCCATTTCTTAGAATCATCCTTGCTATGATATTATAGAATGAAAGTTCTTCCTCTCATGATTACTATTCGTGAAAGAAAGGTAGACTATGACGTTGTGTAGTTATTTCATCCGCGAGGTGCGAATAAAAATTTGCAAAATTAATCACAATATAGAGAGGTATGGTTAATAGCTGCGAGAAGCTATTGAGGGTAGAAAAAAAAATTACATTTAGCTATTTATGACTGCATACTCAGTTCTAAAACATTATCTAACCAAGGTAAAATATTTTACTAATCACGACTAATCATTAAACAGAATCGCCGTCAAGGGTTGCCCCTCAGTTTAGTACCTAATATAATGTGCCCACTTGAAACGTTATTCGAATTCCCATAACTCAACCGCAACGGCAAATTATTAAATGTTTCCAAATGAATATTTTAAGATCGAGTATGATCACCACTGCACCCAGAAATTTAGAGGCATTCACTCATAGGGTATATTGAAACTAAGGTGAAAACAACACATATCACACACACACACACGACCTAGTACATACTAGCTCGTTATACAAGCGTTTTAACTCGACAACCCTCTAAAGAATTCATACTATACAATATGCATTCATGTACCTACATATAATATCAGCAAACGAATATTACGCATATTGAATTTTACGGACGAACGAGGTTGCGCCCAACAAATTCCAGTTATAAAACAATGTGGATGACGCGAAAGAAGTGTGTCTCTGCCCACCCCTCGGGGAAAGACACGCGACTGTATGTATATATGTATGTATAACAGCTGCAAACTTACTAAAGTATGACAAAGAACGGTAATTTATTTTCGCGAATAACATTAGGTAACTTGTAAGTATGTATGAGAATTTTATTAAGGTAAATTATAACATTACTTGGTAAGATGAGGGTAAATAGACAATTGGTTGTTGGTTTGCTTAATTACTTAGCAGATATACCTTGAATTCATATTCTTAACAACAACAGTTTCAACCGAATTATAATTTACCGTTCCAAGACTAGAAGGTATCCGGTAGTTATAGCTGTATTTTCGGTAGGCTGACTACCATATTATGGGTTCTTAGACTGCGCCCTCCCCTTCTTTTTCTTGCGAAGAAAGAATCTATGAGAGTGGTCTAGGCACCAAAGGAAATTTTAATTTAAACTTGGTTACCTTTCAGTTGTAATTTTAGAATTGTTTACTACCAGTGACACACGGGTGAGGTGTGATGCCATTTGTTTTGAGCTGCGGTATCTGGGCTCCGACTTTCATTTCCGCCAAAGCTGTTGACTGTAGAAAGACCTGAAAGTACTATTTATATCTACATTATTAAAACACTGGCAAGTGATGTTACTACGCATACCCGAAGGCCTGTAAGTATCCCAGCTGCCGGCCATACTACTGCTGGAACATTGCCTCGAGTCACCACACTTGGGTCAATGTTGGTTACCGCGCATCACATGCCACACAATAATAAATGCATCCTTGACGAACTAAATTGTTAAGTAAAATCAAGCTACGAGGCGTAGTATAATCTGTTGCGATTAATAAAGTACCTACTAAATTGTAATGTAAGCAGATTGCATAGTGTTTTGGAGACAAGCACTGAATGGATGTTATTCTCTGAAACATTACCTTACATCAATAACAGTTCGACGTTCTTTTCTTCTGTGTCGGTAGTGTAATCGAGCGTCACGATACGCTCTATAAAAATCCTTGCTTGAAGGTGAAACTAGGACCCCTATTAGAAGCGTAGTGCTGGCTATCACAGAAGCGGAGACATTACCTGACGTCACTAATGGTTATTATACCAGAGAAGACTGGTGCGATTCGCACGCAGGCAGACCACAGAAATCCTTGGTTGAAGATATGTCAGACGCCGCTGTTGTTGTAGAGTGTTGAAGGCAAGCACTTGCTAAAGGTTAATGAAGGTTATATTCCCCGAAATAAAAAATGGCATGTCCTTGGGTACAGGCGAGCAAAACTGCCATGTTAAGCTTGAAAAGCAGACAAAAGAAAATTTATGTGGGATTAAGACGCCACTAGGTTGTACAGGATTGAAGTGAGCCAAGCTCTAGCTGAAGTTCGGTGGGATACGTTCCCTTAAGTCAAATGCGATTATCCTATAGTATAGACGAGGCTGCCGCGTAACGCTAGGAGGCAGCCGACGTAAATCTTTGGTTGAAGATGTAAAAAATAGGACGCCGCTATATTGCAGTGTTGATAAGAAGCAAGCACTGGTGGGGGTTCATGACAGACATCTGACGTCATATTTAGACATCACTAATTGGCATACGCTGCCAGATAATCCTGAAAACTGCCCGATACGCTCGAAGACAGCCCCCGAACAGGAAATTGCGTAGTGTTGCTGAGAGGCAAGCACTAGCCGAGGGTTAATGATAGACACATCCCCTGACGTCATTTCAAGACAGACATCAGGTTGGCCTACGCAGCCAGACGGAACTATCACTGTTGTACCGATACGCTCGGAAACAGCCCCCATGTATCAATTATTTCATGATAATAACGGATTCACTCAACTTGATTAAACTTGCGGTTTGACAAACTTCACTTCTCTCTGCATATAACGCCAAATGTACATTTTTATTTCACATGTGTATCTCACGACTCTGAATTACATTCCTGTTTACGTTACATGTGTAACGCAACATGTGGTAAATAAATAATTTTCTTTCTTTGTTAATCGCCTTGTGTTGAAGTGCAATGTATCCAGCCAATCCGAGAGACGGCCGATAGTTTGCTTTGCTGTCGTCGCTTGTGAAAATATCTCTAGACGTCAGGCGGTAGATACAGTTCGGGCACGGTCGATCATCTACTCGAATGGAGGGTAGTACAGATTTTGTGCTAAGTAAAAATTTAAATTCACCAACACGCCATATACGGAAACAAAACATAGTGAATCACCACGACCAGCTAGAACTGTCTGAACACTGTCTAGAATTTAACCAATACAGATCTTCCTGAGTGTGGTGAGATGAGACCACATTATTTACATACATTACACACATTTATAGACCACATACATTACACAGAAAAAGGGAGCAGCTTGTATTAGATTTATTGAAAAATATATTCCATCGAAATATTATTACAATGCATTCCGTGCTTCGGAAGGCATGTAAAACCGTCTACTATCTGCGGATGTGGCCAATATAGGAGCCGTGTCGGAAGCCAAGTCGGCCCAACAATTCCGACACCATGGTTTCTGAGATAGGTTGACCTTTACTCGATAAGAAGAATGCATAATAGAGGATACAGTTACTTTAATAAAGAGGCTTAACGATATTCACGTGACGGGTTGTAAAAGCTCAATAAATTAAAAATTTAAGCCTTACTCAAGTCTTTCTATGAAGAAATTTTTGTAGATCAGCTTGAGGCCACTTTGAGAAAAAGCTAGGTGACCATTATATAAGCCATTGTATGCAGGATAAGACTTCATTATTGTCAGGTGTACGTAATTAGTTGACAAGTTTGTATGTAATGTTTTAAAAACGGGAAAATCCATTTTTCTCAAGTAAAAATTACGACCTGGGCGAAGCCGCAGGGTGAACACCCAGTTTGAATTAACTTAGACAATAATGGTTCTAGCGATAACATGAACAGATAGTGGAGCAAACAACAACGGCTTAGATAATGGTAGGTGCATTCCCGTAATCATATCTAGGCGGGCCTGCGGAGCCCTTAACCCTTATAAGCAACTTCGATACGCTCGAAAACATTCTCCTGTGAGTCATTGTCACAGCTAACAACCGAGTTATTCAGTTTCGGCTTAGGTAATGGTAGGGTAGGTGCATTCCCACAATCATATCGAGATGGGCTTGCGGAGCCCTTAACACTTATAACTTCGATACGCTCGAAAACATTCTCCTCTGAGTCGTCGCAGCTAACGAACGACTTATTCAAACAAAAGCAAAGTTGGAAGTACTCACGTGAAATTGAAGCTGTTACCTTCTAAGATACTCGTTTTTGTAGCAAAAGCGAACCTCATGACATGAAAAAGACTAATTTTCACTTATTTCACGGTAATGAGCAACGAATTTAAAATACGCTTCTAAATCCGTTAAAATAATTTAAAATTTTTATCAAAAAATTTCCATTACACTGTCACTAATTTCTTGAATAAGAAAAATAAATAAATTTAGACTAATATTTAGAATACGCTTCTAAATGCAAAATATAAAATTTAAAATAAAATATTTTTTACAAAAAATAATTTTCAATTTTGACAGACTTTAAACTGAGATCTTGTTAGATCGGAAGTTAACGACGCTATGAGGTAAGGTCGAACGAGCCGTCCTCTGGTGACACAAAGTCAAATTAGCAACCAATATTCACAGGAAATGGCCTCTAATTGGTGGAAATCGAATCGGAAGTAGGTGGCGCACTCTCACAGATGCTGTGCATCGTCACATGCCGATAATACATGCATAATATACTTAAGGACAACCCACAATAACCATTTTCCCGTGCGGAGCCGGGGCGGGTCGCTAGTCTATCTATACTAATATTATAAAGAGGAAAGGTTTGATTGTTTGTTTTTTTGTTTGTTTGTTTGTTTGCATCGAATAGGCTCCGAAACTACTGAACCGATTTCAAAAATTCTTTCACTGTTGGGAAGCTACATTCACCCTGAGTAACATAGGCTACATTTTATTTTTAAAAAAATTTGGGTTCCTTACTAAATCTTCAATAATGTAACCCAAGGTGTAAAAAAAATACGTAAAATATTCCTAATTGAAAATGCTCCGAAACTACTGAACCGATTTTGGTGAAACTTGGCACAAAGTTAGAATAGACCTAGCGGAAGAACATAGGCTAACTTTTACCGCGAGAAAATTCCTCATTCCCACGGGAAAAACTATTAACGCGGGCGGAGCCGCGGCGGGAAGCTAGTTATACATATAATGTAAGCCTTTGCGGCACTTTGCGCTACTAATGTCCAAACATGAAAAATGACCAATGGTCGAAAAATGTCCAATCATAAAAACGTCCAACCATAAAAATGTCCAATTTAATGTGATTTACCATGATCTAAGTACTTCTCTTCAACGAAGCACCCGTCCACTTTGAGATAGTCTATCTCGTATTCGGCGAACATCTTGGCGTCCGTTTGAAAGTGACCCCTGGATCCCGGGTAATGCATGCACGTATCAGATGCTATGTTCATGTACATGCCAAACTTCAAACCACGCGAATGTATCTGCAATAATAACAAATATTTTGTAGATTTCAACTTAATCGGTCTACTGGTCTAGTAGCACAGAATATTAGGTTACAGGAAAACCACTATCTAAGTTATCTCTTTAGTGGGCTAGCGGGGCGAGGGCTCGGTAAAGGCACCAAAAGCAGACAAAAACTACCTACTCTTGATTGCCTTTCAATAACATTTTTTTTCAACTACTAAACTCATGTATAGAATAGCTAAGAAACATTCATTAAAGGCAGATTTTGCGAAGGGGACTTTTTGCGAAAGGGACGTTTTGCGAAAACGACATTTTGCGAAAGGGACATTTTGCGAAGAAATGCAACAATGTAGCCATCCGCCCGCGGCTCGCTCGTCTGCGCGTCCCCGTCCCTGCACTTGCGACTGGGGGCCTGGGGAAGCGGTCCGCGCGACACATTCTTGAAGGCGATGCGCGAAGGTAGGAGGGAAAACTTACTACATATGGACAAGTGGCATCAACATGCCGAGATTAAGGTTGAAATAGTTCACATATCGGGAGCTGATCACCCGTCTGCGCCACTCGCAGACATCCCCATAAAGATAGATACTTAGATGTATCTCTTTTGAAAACCAGCTGCGCAAATGGGTTTCGGCAAGTGCTTCACAAAGCTAAGCTAAACCTTTTCTTGTTGCCTTTAATCTATTCTAGATGTCAAACATCAATTTGACGCATTGATCGCACAAGTTAAGGCTGCATGCGAAAACATTTTATTCAAAATGACACTAAATTTAACAGAAATTTAGTCTTAAAAAAAACTGATACATTCAACCAGATGTTTTGACCTACCTATCAATAATATTATAGAAGTATAATAATATCTAGTATATTATTCATCATATTTCAGTCTATTATGCTGTCATAATATTAATCTTATTATTAGAATTTTGCCATAACAAGTCTAGAGTTGTATGCAACTAAATAATCCAATTCTGTATGTGGTGTGAAAGTGTAAAAATAAAAAGTGTGTGCGATATTATGTTACCTCATGCCACATCCTCCCTAACCTAACAAAATCCTCCATCAATAAACTAGCCACTTGCCAACATGCGATGGAACGAAGCATGCTTAGCATCAAAAAAGCTGACAAAATAAAATGCAGCAACATAAGACAAAAGACCAAGGTACACAACATAACTCTTAAAATGAAAAGGCTCAAGTGGAAATGGTCAGGCCACATGATGAGGGGTAAGGATAAGTGAATAAGACCTTCTCTTGTGCATCACCCAGTGGTACCCAAGAGAAGGTCATAGAAAGAGAGGCAGGCCCCAAAAAAGGTGGGATGATGACTTGAGTTAAGTCGCTGGAAAACTATGGAATAGAATTGCAACGGACAGGCTGGAGTGGGGTAGATTGGAGGAGGCCTTTGCCCAAGGGCAAACGAACTTACAGAAACTAAGGAAACAAGATATTTTAGAATAATCATTTATAACTAGTAAATATTGTAATGTTTTGTAAGTTACAAATTAAACACTATTTTTATTATTATTTTTATTTTCTTATTTTATCATGCCACATCTTCATTGCTAATGAAATGTTTAGGTAAACATGTCTTATAAAGAATAATATTAATGTCAAACAGACAATGAACATTAGAAATATTAGGGAAAAAACACAATCAACAGATTGTCAGTCCACAACAGACAATATACCTAATATATATTTATTTTTTAATTAAAATTGAGGGTTGCTACATTTATATAAACAGGCTGGCATATTTGGTTCAGCAGTCTAGATAGATTATGCTTGACCAAACATTGTGTGGCTGCCAAATCGAATATTAAGCAGCAACCCTTGTGTATATCAACAAGTGACTAACTGTAGCTTAATAAAAATCAGAAAAAATAATAAGGATGGCTTACATAGTCAGCCAAGAACTTCATTCCCCGAGGAAATCTTTTGCGATTGGGCACTAGCTTTCCATTATGATCCCTTTTGCGTTCTGACCAGCAATCATCAATGATGATGTACTCATAACCCGCTTCCTGGTAGCCTTGAGTAGAGAATATGTCAGCCACAGACATTATTAACTGTTCGCTGAAAAACAAAAATAAATAAAATATCTCTGTTCTTCTTCTTGTCCTACGGGTATATTGTGCGCAAGAAGTCAAGTGTCATAGTGAGCACAAAATGTCTTTATATACCACATTCACAGCTTTTTTATCATACTAATATTAGAGGAAAGATTTGTATTTGTGTGTGTGTATGTTTGTAAGTAATTAATAAACTCAAAAACTACTAAACCGATTTCAAAAATTCTTTCACCATTAAAAAGCTACATTCACCCTGAGTAACATAGGCTACCTTTTACCGCGGGAAAATGCCTCATTCCCACGGGAAAAGCCGTAAACGCGGGCGGAGCCGCGGCGAGAATCTGGTCATTAGATAAACATAAAAACTACACACTTCAGGACTTACTCAAGGCATTTTAGAGAGTTTTTATCACAATTATCCGCGCAAGCATAATACCCCCATGACATCCATCCCATGGGTGGAGTTCTAGCCAGTCCATTCTCCAACAAGGTCACATCCCCAAAGAAAAGAAGCAAAAACAACGACACAATAACCAACTCAAAGCTAAACATACTCAGTGAAGCACGTCACACTTAATCTAAACACAATTTCGCTTGAATTCTCGGCATGATACAGCTACAAGCTCGTAAAAATCTAACAAAATGAACTTCGACAGTAACGACCGGTTTGATAAGAATACACAAGTGAATCCACTATTCCCCTGTAAACCAATTGATTAAACGGATAGATTACAACGCAACGTCTATATAAATGCCGCACTAAAGGAGTTTATAAATAATTTTCTGTTTAATTTTTACATGAATGTAAAATATTTTCATTTCAGTCAAGATTCTTGCATTGACTTGACTCAAGAAATTTGTTATACAAATGCAATGCAACTGTATTATGAATGAGCGATTTTATACAGTAAAGTTAAAGCAGCATGTCCTATTAAATTTGTTGGGGCTATACCCAAATGTTGACGTTAACGTTTCGTTTCACACTTTGGTTTCACACAATTATGTGCTAATGTCAAAGTAGAACAAAATATGCCAAGCCAACAAACGGTTCTCAATCTTTTGTACTGCACTGTATGTGCTGTATGTAAAGCCCGACCATAGAATAAGAAGCCTCGCCATATTGCCGAATTTCAATGGTAAAGCCAGACCAGCAGGGCCGTAGCTAGGTGAAATTACAATGCCCTACCTACCTAAATAAGATATTTTTTCATAATTAAATTGTTTGTTCATAGCAGGGCTTGTTAACCTGGTTAAAATTTAAAACCAGTTCTTTTGCATCTCCATACATTGCACAAAAGAGCGTTATCATTTCGGTTTCGCTCTACCGGAACCCATATTTTTTCTGGTTTTGCTCAAAGAGTGAAATGATTTCGGTTTCTGTTCAATTAACCGGTTAAGAACGAAAAATTTTGCTCGCTCCTCTGATTACCTTTTGTCTCTTTCTCTCTTTGACCCTTCCCTTTCTTATGCTTTTTTGTTTCTGGTCCGATTGCTTCCAAAATCGATATCTGGGGTCCCCAGTGGACTCCAATGACAAATCTGAGATCTGAATTGCAAAAAATGGCCGCCATTTTGAACTTTTCTGTTTCTGGTCCGATTGCTTCCAAAATTGATATCTGGGGTCCCCAGTGGACTCCGATGACGAATCTGACATCAGAATTGCAAAAAATGGCCGCCATTTTGAACTTTTTTGTTTCTCGTCCGATTGCTTCCAAAATCGATATCTGGGGTCCCCAGTGGACTCCGATGACGAATCTGACATCAAAATTGGAAAAAATGGCCGCCATTTTGAACTTTTTTGTTTCTGGTCCGATTGCTTCCAAAATCGATATCTGGGGTCCCCAGTAGACTCCGATGACGAATCTGACATGAGAATTGCAAAAAATGGCCGCCATTTTGAACTTTTTTGTTTCTGGTCCGATTGCTTCCAAAATCGATATCTGGGGTCCCCAGTAGACTCCGATGACGAATCTGACATGAGAATTGCAAAAAATGGCCGCCATTTTGAACTTTTTTGTTTCTGGTCCGATTGCTTCCAAAATCGATATCTGGGGTCCCCAGTGGACTCCGATGACGAATCTGACATGAGAATTGGAAAAAATGGCCGCCATTTTGAACTTTTTTGTTTCTGGTCCGATTGCTTCCAAAATCGATATCTGGGGTCCCCAGTAGACTCCGATGACGAATCTGACATGAGAATTGCAAAAAATGGCCGCCATTTTGAACTTTTTTGTTTCTGGTCCGATTGCTTCCAAAATCGATATCTGGGGTCCCCAGTGGACTCCGATGACGAATCTGACATGAGAATTGCAAAAAATAGCCGCCATTTTGAACTTTTTT